>CM046847.1:11633467-12185967 GCA_025618425.1 Heliocidaris tuberculata | reverse complement strand
TTTTTTCACCTTCATCAGTACTCAACTTCCTCTTCTTTTTTTAAAACTAAAAATCATTAAGTTCACGATGTTGATAATGATAACAGTAATTCATGTGCAGTGATAACTGTGATGGAAAGGTGCATTGAATTAGCTGCATGAACTAAACAGCACATCATTCAAAAAGTAGTAGGAATGAAAACAGCTTAAACTATGATTAAGATGTCATTGTTTCGGCTTTTATCTACTAATTCATAAAGTTATACGAATGCAAACAAGAATGCCAAAATAATGACTTATTTATCAGGTAACGATACAAAGTACTTGTGTCTTTATCTTCAAATATATAGTTTACCGTTAGCGGATGGCATCACCCAACCTTAAAGGTCTTGTGCCCATGCACTTACTGGGAGCGAGAGCCTTCTCGATTCCACGGCAGTGCGTGCGAGTCAATAATGTGAAGTACATTACTCAGAACGCGCGGCGGGCGACCGACCACTACCACGGCTCTCTCTATCTCTCTCTTTCTCTCGTCATTCGTTCATAATTCTAAGTTCAGTCAGGACAAGACGCAGTCATTCCTAAAGCGACATTAGAGAGAAACGCATTCCCGAAGAGTAAGATCCTCTTTTTTTTAATTTCTTGATGAAATGAATCAAACCAAGCAAGACTAAGAAAGCAAAACCAAGATAGTATTGACACCAATCTTCCGTCCGTTTGTGATCGCTGTACATCCATGTTTCAGAGAATCGGAACTTTTCTTGGCGAGAACTAACCAGACAAAAAAAAAATCACGGAGACGAGTTGGTAGAAACGAGGACCAGTGAGGAGCTTTGCGTTCGCTTTTCTTTTTTATTTTTCTTCAGGCAAACCCAATCTATTTTTCATATCTTTCACCATGGACTCCAACATGACAGTGCGATCTTTAGTAATTCTGTCAGTGCTTTTCCTGGCTGTGGTCTCATGTCATGCACACAATACCTTCTCATTTAAGGGCAGAAGTAGATACTTCCCGGGGAAGAGGAGTAGTACAGACGGCTCAGCGGTCGAAAATTCAGCCTCACAAAGATTCGACTCCATAAATTTGGACGATTTTCAGGTGAGCCAATTGTCATATTGTCCCATGCATGTATATGTCGTTGAGGTAATACAAAATGTTATGATATTTTTCGTTTATACTTTATACCATCAGATTAATAATGTTCGGGATGATGATGGTTCCCAAGTCTATCATGGCGCCACGTTAATGTTACGCCTGTATAGTACGCGATACGTTATTTAGCTGACGTCAGTTTGCGTCAGTGACTGGCACAGTCTTTAATGAGCCATGTAAGATTGACGTTGTACAAAAGGTGAATGTAAAAATGAAAAGTTAATAATTATGTTCTTTGAAATACTAGCGCATGAACCTTCACAGGTTCTAGTGGCGTATAGGCAATAACGTATTTGAAATGACTCCTCGTACGCTACGAACATTAAAAAATATCTAAAGAGCAGAGATGGTTTTTAATTTCTTGAGATAATTAGAATTAAACAATTTGGCAGTTTTTTTCTTGCAGCATTGTCTCCCTTGTCAGTATATCATTCTTTTGCAAATTACATTTCGTATTCGCGGTATAGCATTAAAAAAAAACCTACATTTCACCATTACAGTCGCCGAATTTCAACGCACATTTGGTGCTTAGTTGTGGATCCAGATTTTAAAAGTAGAGGTGGAGCCTGCAAAATATCAAATACGTGATATGGGTGTTCTCTAAAATGGAGGGGAGTGAGCCTCCTGCGTGTCCCTATTGTTTTTGCCTCTGGATCCTGGTATTGTTTTCTCCTCTTTTTCTTGATTCATCAATCCTACCCTTTAGCTCATTAACACCCATCGCTGTTATAAGAATAACAACAGGGTTATTTCTAGGTACTATCTTGTTGGGTTTCGTAATATTTAGTCTATAAAAGGATTCGAGAATAATAACATTGTCGATTCTTAACACATTGTGAGATTATTTATTTGGCTTCGGATCTTTGAAACTACATGGTGCAACGAAACCATCCAAAAATTATAATGAGCAGTTCGCTGTAAATGTTAAATTATTGTACTATCTTGCTGGGTTTCGTAATATTCAGTCAATATAAGGATTCGATAATAATAGCATTGTCGATTCTTAACATAGTGTGAGATTATTTATCTGGCTTCGGATCATTGAAACTACATGGTGCAACGAAACCATTCAAAAATTATAATGTGCAGTTCGCTGTAAAAGTTTAAGTAGTCTTACTTTTTCAATTTTTCGAGAGAACCCGTAATAGTGCACTCTTCAGCGAATAACAGAAAACTTTTGAAAGTGTTCAAAATAATTCATAGCGCTGGTGCAAAATGCTAAAATAAACATCATTAGTTACTGCAATAGCAAATGCTATGTGAATAGTAAAAACAAATATAATTTTTTAACAGCACTGATAAAGAAACAAAAAACTTCCAAACATAGACATATAAGCATAATCGCGTCAAGGGGATGACTATATGGTATCAACTTTCTAATTTCTCCAGTTTGCTTGCCATGTTCGCTCGCTCGTAAATTTTTATTGACTCTGCCATAGTGAGAATGTAATTTGTTTATCAAAATAGACTACATTATGTTTTATTAAACAGACAACCTAGCTGCCTAAATACAAGGTAACAGTTTCTCGAATATTGATAAGTTTGACATTCTCGGGGGTGAAGCCCCCTACCCACCCACCTCTTATGTCTCTTAATAATTTGAAAAGTTGTCTTGTTCTAAAAGTTCACTAATTGCAAAGAAAAATTAAAGTATTACGTGAAATGTATAATTTTGGTTTGTTATTAGGTTACTTTCTGCATATCAATTGTTTAATAACTATGCACACTAATCAAGTAGTGAACGTATTTAATTTTAGAATTAAAAATTTAGGAAGGGCAATCTTTTGATATCGAGGCATTATGTCCAAAACGCTTTAACTTGCCTTGGCCTTGTGGTCATATTGCAAGATACTTGATCTGTGTTTACTTGGACCTTATGTATTTTGCTGTCCATACAGTGTGAGATCACACCACGCCAAGATATCTCACGAATAATGCTTGCTGCGAACGATGCGCCATTTGTCTGGCGTAGGACTGCGTCAACGACTGGCGCAATCTTTGACGTGCCATGAGAGAGTGATATCGTACAAAACGTTAAGGCAAAATAAACTATTCAAATAATGCGTTGAATTACTGGTGAACTTTTAAGTTGACTTCATAGACTTGATTGGCGCAGATAATGACGCATTCGGAAAGGCGCTTCGTGTCCAACAAGACTTAAGATGACATTTTGCTGCCTACATACTGTGAGATTTCGACGCTATACAAAGCCCGGTGTCAAACATACATACCTTCACTGTGGTGAGATCTGATTGCAGACCAGTGCGGTGGATTGCATCACTTTGCATTCAATTCTACGTTCAAAAACACCAATCATACAGAGCTTTCCTTTCAAAACGATGGAAACTGTCATTTTGATTGCCTGGTTGGCGAGCGGCTGTTAGAGGTTTTCAGAATTGTATCGGTCATCCGTCATTGTGCAATTGTTACGTCGTATTCTTTCCTGCAAAAACGTATCACGTATCGACTTTGATTGGTTGTTTGTCCGCTTTTTGTTTTATTTCTGTTCACCCCGTGAGTGTTGCTCCGACACTAAACTATAATAGAATTCGTGACATCACGTTTTCCTCGATCTCGTTTGTATGTTCTAAATATATATTTTTAGTTGCTCCATGTGAAATGAACAGGTGCTACGATGATAACGACCCATTCGATGCCTACCTCTCTATCGGTAGTAGGTCGATAATAACAGACACATTTACATTTTAGGGGAGGGGGTTGGCTAACTTCTTCGTCATAGCAGCCAAATATATACAATGGTAAATGAAAGTGATCACTGAATTGAGCTATAATTACTCAAACTTGGACAATGCTTTGCTCAATAACGATCTCATTTTACTGTACAATATGAGCCAAGATTAGCCGAGTGTGGTGAATAGTTGCACAAAAAGTTAGTCGGAAACATATAGTTTGCCCCATCATGTATGGCAAATCTTTACCAAATATTCTGAGAGTGTTTGTTGATATTTGGTTGAAATTGTATTCAAGCGGTCTTCCTTTTTTAATCACGCCAAGTAAACTACAATCTCCATAAACAGGTACAAATAAGAAGAAACATATTGAATCATACTCGAATCTAGCTTACCTTTTTAATATCCTATAGCTATTAAAATTTCAAGTTATTGGTGTCTCTTTCCCGCGTGGGATCGGTCAATATCTTTGACACACATTCTTAACGATCCGTTTCGATCTGCAGGCGGAAACAAATATATTAGGGTAACAAAATATTGCCAAGTTACGATTATTATTCAAGAGCGTTGCGAATAAGAGTATAAACATTCAATTCTTCATATGTTCATACAGACTAAAATTGTGGAATACAAATTCCAAGTTTGATATGGGAATTCATTATAATATTGATCGGATATAGGCCTACATAAAACATTTTTCGATGAAATATCACTTAACATGGACGAGGTGTTGAAATCATGAGTCCACGCATTCCCTCTTAGCAATCATCATGCATGCTTTTAAACTGATAAGGGGATGTAAAACTGAATAGAACATTCTCCTTTTTTTCAAAGACATAAGATATATATATATATATATATATATATATATATAAGTCCGTACCTTGGTCGAAAACGAAACGTAAGTCACGTACACAAACATGTTGGAAAGCTAAAAATCATGAAAAGCAAATTACGCATTGTGGATACCATGCTTTCTCTCTCTCTCTCTCTCTCTCTCTCTCTCTCTCTCCTCTCTCTCTCTCTCTCTCTCTCTCTCTCTCTCTCTCTCTCTCTCTCTCTCTCTCTCTCAAATGATTGAAATCGTAATTATAGCAGAAGGAAGAGAAGAAAAAAACATTAGGAATGGTTTTTTATGCATGAATAAATGAATAAAACAGGATCTAGCAAGATATTGTAGTTAACAACACCATTGATATTTATAGAAAGCCATCGTATGTATCATCTACGATAAAGTGGCACTAAATTTGTCCCAAGTGGTGTTGATAGCTAGGAAACAAGAATGCTTAAAACATATTTGTGGATAACAGCAACGTTTTGTGTGTGTGTGTTTGTTGTTTTTTTTACCGTTGGCAATAGCTGGAACCTCTTGAATAAATAAAAACGAGGCAAGGTGCTCATTTAACACCGTGGGGGTAATCATATTGACGACTTTCTTCCTTGAATAATCAAAAAGTGAACATGCATGTTTGCTGGGTAAAATTTAACTCTACATACATGAATGTTCCATTTTTACACAATATTTTTCTTTTCTTTTCTTTTTCTTTTTCTTTTTCTTATTGTTTAGAGTGGATAGAAGCCAGGGGTGATGATCCAGGGGGAAATTAGTCTTATAATCCTACCCCAGGCCTCTCCAGCTCCCTCCTCACACCCAAACGTTTTTCATGTCAGGACACGACCAACGTTACTACACTTTGCTCGTGTCCTCACACCCAAACGTTTTTCATGTCAGGACACGGGCAAAGTGTAGTAACGTTGAAACACGAACATTAAAGTTTAAGGGCCCAAACTATTTTACGAACAATGATAACGATAATTACAGCCACTCATATAGGGTCATTAGCTGTGTGGGGCTATGGCAAACATTCACTGCTACACTTAGCAAAGAAAACAAACCTAGAATTAATGTAACGGGTAAATAGGATCAAATTTACTTACCTTTCCCTGATGGCTTGTTGCAGGGTCTTTTTTATTCTCTGCTACCAATGTGAAGTTTGCGAAATGAAAATGAAGATCGGGGGGGGGGGGGGTTAAAGAGGTGTTGTGGTCTAGTGGATAAGTCTACGGAGTGTGAGCCACAAGGTACTGGGTTCGTATCTCCGACGCAGCACTAAAGTCCTTTGGCAAAACATTAATCTACATTTGCCATCCTTTACCCAGGTGAGATAAACAGGTACTTGGCAGGAATAAATTTCTTTGAATGTTTGAGCGCTATAATGGCATCTGGGCTAAAGTCTGGGTTATCGTCTGCGGCTGGTGATCCCAAGGATGATCACAGATTTCATTTCCTCGATCTAAAATGATTAAAAACCAGCAGATTATGGGTGTCCTTTTTATCGACAAACCGCCGATGTGATTGTTTCTCATGATGGCAGTGGAGATGTTTCGCCTGTCTGCCTGTAGCTTTTATTGTAGTTCTTGTTTTCCAAAGAGCATTTTAATTTTGCTTTCTCTTTCTCACCATACAGTAGTGTCATCTGATGTGGGGTTTTTTTCCAGAATCACTGAGGTTTGTTGACTGGAGGAGGAGTAGATAGCTGGGTTTTTGTAATGGTCAAAAGACATACTTGTCAGAACATTAGACAAGTTAGTAATTCTGCAGTCCATCTGGTCCAGGGCTCTTCCAGTTCTGCGTCTTCTTTATGATATTTTGAAACTATGATAATTATAAATCTGTTAACTTCTGAAGTGGTAATACGTTTTCCCATCTTTTCATCTCTGACTGTATCCAAGGAGCTTCCTTGTAAGTAACGTCAAAGTGTCTTCCTGTACGTACTCACGTCATTTGTCGTTGGAACATATTTTGCTTCAGTCGTCTTCGAATCCAACTCTCCGAAGAACTTCTTTCTGTTTGCATGAAAGAGTTTGTTCTGTCTCTTAAAAGTGTTACGTTTAGTGTATCTCTTGTCATAGCTGCTTCAATGCATTGATCTTCAACTTAAGACTTTCAATAATGACTGTGCTTGTCCTTGTTTTGCCGTCCACGCGGTATTTCTTGTCCAATCGTTTCCCATTATATTTCATCTTTTGGGATTGGGTATTTCCCCCTTCTCTCTGTAAGCTGTGCTACACCTTTATGCAGCTCTGCAATCTGGGATTGTATCCGCCTCTGCCATTCGGGAACCTTTGGCTTGTAATTTTTATGATGCTTGGGAATGCAACTCCATTCCAATATATTCGATGAATGTTTTAGCTCCTGCCCATAGTAAGCAGTTAATCGTTAATCGACATCAAGTCTATAGAATACTATTTCACCATCTTTCAGCAGAGGATCTCCCTCTATGATCACATTTTTGTAGTACAACATCTTGAAGTCAATTTTTTTAGATGTATGGTCGATCACGTATTGACATTTTCTTGACACCGTGATGGTTTTCCTTCAGGCTAGTAGTAGATGGTCTTCATCTATCGATTCATGAGTCACTGCGGCTTCCTTGCCGGCCTTCCTCGTAGACGTACTAGGTGATTCTCCGTTATTAGGTGTAATTGCCGATTCTTTATTTGGTTGACTTTTTGTTGCGTCGCAGCCAGTTCTGAAAGAAAGAATCCCCGTCATCTGTGTTTCCAGCTTCGACTTGAGAATGTTCTAGTAATTCATCGACTTGATCCAGAAGTGTTAAAGATCGAGCGCAAGTATGGGCAGCAGGGGCGGATCTAGCTTTTTTCCAAGGGGGGGGTTTGAGGGGCTGAGCTGGGTATTGCGAGGGAGCGTAGCGACCGAGCCCGAGCGAGCGAAGCGAGCGAGGGGGGAGGGTGTGGGAGGGGGGTATAGGGAGATTTTTCATTTTTAGGGTTGCCAGCTTGCGATTTTAAGCATACTTGCATGCTCTATTTTTTCTCTTTTTTTTTTTTTTCCTATGCACATTAATTATTTACTTGGCAGCCCAAGGGGGGGTTTAAACCCCCTAAACCCCCCCCCCCCCCGTAGATCCGCCATGGGCAGTTTTTGCAGCCTTCCTTCCGGCTTAGTCTATTGCAGGACTTCCCTGGTCTGTTGCATAAAATGCTCTGAACATGCTGAATGGAAATACTCCTAAATAATTATCTCATAGATTTGTTCATACAAGCATCAAGCATCCACTCATACCGTACCAGAAGTGCTAGCAGTTTCGGAATCAATATACCAAAATGTAGAACTGAAAAAGGAAAGAAAAGAATAGCCAGTTGATGGCTCAATATTGTAGAATAGTATGCCAAACTCAACTAGAACTTCAGAAACCAAACAATCTTTCATTTCATCATACTCGCGAGTGCACAGAACTTAATTTCAAGTTGACGATTCATCAACACTGCCAACTTGCCGTAATTGTAAGTTTGTATATTTTGTATCTCTATATGTTTTATTTTTCTTTTAACAATAGGGCCCCCTCTTCCCCCCCCCCCCCCCCCCCTGGGAGAACAGTGCATGTCACTGATGAGGCTACCCTGTATAATAAGACTTAATAATAATAATAATGATATAGATTTGGGTGTAAGCCTTCGATTGGTGACACTTTAGGAATAGTAATTGCATGCGTAGAATGATGTGCTTTGCTCACCATTCTTCCGTCATGTTGGTAGAGCGTGGATATTGTGTTCACCTCCTATATTTAGTTGACTGCCAGATCAATAACAATAATGGGAAGAAAGAATATCCTTCATTTGTCACCAACGTTTTTCTGCTTTTCGGCTATTTCTTCCAACTGTTCTAAAAGGATGATTGAGCAGGCACCACGCTGTGCGATGTTATCTCTCATTTTCCCGTAGTCATGGTAGTCTGTCAGTATTTTCCCTTGGCGTATTGTCTGGTGATTGGGCTTTTTTCACTATCTCGTGAACCACTTCTTTCAATTTCTGTTGATCCTAGAGATGTAACAACTTTGTGGTTTGTACTTCATCAGACGTTTGCTTGGTTATGCATATCGAGACGTCACTTTATCTGGTTGGTTTATTGTCATGGGTATTATTCAGCATTACGATTGTATCGGTTCCTTTTTAATACTTCGTCATTTTCTCTCACGGTAGAATTGTTCCTCAATTTACTCTCAACAGATTCTGATTTACCCCCATCTTTGTTGATATCATGCAGGTTTCTTGTTCCATCTGTTCCATTTGTTCTCCTACTTTCTGTGGTCTCTCTGGAACTGTTCTGTCACGGCGTATATGTTCTTGGCTTTATCCTTAAGTCTCTGCAATTCTGTGTCGCTGAAGAATTTTGATCAGCGAGGGCCTGCTCTCCTAGGATAACATCTCCATAACTATCAGGCCATTCCTTCCCCATTCTCTTTCTGTAACTTTTAGTCCCATGAGCCACGTATTAGTCGCGAAATAGAAGCAAATCATGTGTTTCTGCTTTACTGCTTTTGACCAAGATTTCTTTGCTGTCTTTGTATTTCTATCGAGATTGTAAATGCAGTGTTGCACACAGGTGATTCTCCCCTTTCTAAAGTTTGGGTGTATTCCTTCCTCACTTCTGCATCAAGCTGTGCTTCGTGCCATCTCATGTGTTGTTACGTAAGAATTTGTTTTCTCATCACTCATTTCTTTCCTCTGCACACATGTATGTCTAAACTGCACTTCATGCTTTCCACCGGTATCTTGCATAATCATGGTCATCAGCTCCTCTCTTGCTCAGTTCATTAAGCGCGTCTCCTTGGTTGAGATAGGCTTCAGCCCTTAGTTCTATTTCATGTAATTGCGTATCGTTGAAATATTTTGAACGAATAATACTCTGCTTCATATCTGCAATATTCGCTCACCAATTTCTGAGTCGCCGTTATTTTCCAGCAATAGTTTCATCTATAACTTTTCCGTAGTGTCTTATCTCTTTATTATTTGATTTAGTTGATACGTAAGAGCAGAAAATGAGTTGTACCTTTTCTGCTTTTGACCACCTTTTCTTTACTTATTAGTTTTAGCAGTTTTACTTTTGGGCTGTGTCTGTGAAGCAGAGTTTGGCACTTTTTTCCACTCCTAGTACTTCACGCCCGGTTTGATTTCTAAGAGACATAGTTGACTTTCGAGTCATACAGATATGCTCATTCACCTCTCCTACGTTTTGATCACTGGAATTCTTCTTTCATGAATCCGTATCCATCTTAGTTAGCTGATAGATTTCTTTTAATGGATAGGTAATAATTGACTATTATGATTATTATTATTATCATTATTATTATTATCATTATCATCATTATTATTCATTTAAATATTCATTTCCCCTCTCTTCTTGTATGATCAACCATAGATTTCACCTTGCTAGTCCACATTATCCCCATATGCGAAAAATTTACCTGGATTTGAACTCTGCTGTACGAGGTTGTCCCAGATAACATCGTACGTGTGTCAGACTCTAACTATGAAATCGTTCCCAAATCGATCTTCTGAAGTTTATGTGAAAAAGGTATTGAATATGCCACCTATCGAAGAAAATCGGTGCTGAAAGCTCATTAGCTTAAATCGTTGGGATGGGACTTACAGCATATATTTTCTCGGATCGGCGGCATATTCACGAAAGACTTTTCCAAATCCACTTACAGAGACCTATTTTGGGAACGATTTATAGCTATAGTTATCGTTTATTACCGGTCGAATGGGACCGGCCCTTAAGTTCTAGCAATGAAGATAAATTGGAATGATCGCGTTTGGCTATGCTCTGCGTTTTTATGCATGCATGTGAACGGTGCAAATTATTCCCCGGTTAGTGGAGATGGTGCACACTTGTGTGCGGGCATCCATTGACCTTGCAGGGGTAATAATGATATTGCAAAATCGTTTTGAATTATCCACGTGATGTACTATATAATTGGAAAACAATACCTTTTATTCTAATTTTGATCCATATCATTGAAACAGGTTGTGAAATAAAATTAAATTACGACGAGATTTTACGTAAATGTTTAGCTTATGAATGCTCGTTTGAATTAATTTCGAATGTTCGCTGAGCAAAGCCAAACATCGAACCAGTGCAAGCGAATCTCTAGGCCAACATATTTTCAAATCACATATATTCCCCGCAAATTTCGCGTACAGATGATCTTTAAGCCAACCAAACACATCATAATGTTTCAAATTTTCTAATTCTATCATGTCTATCGTATAATCGAAAAGAAAATTTGAAAAAAAGCTTTCAACCACAATTTCCCCCTCCATATTCAATCTCCATATCGCACTATTGAACGGGGTCATGGTAGATAAATGATGTCCAGATAAGAACAGTTGACGATGGAATAAACGACAGCAGCAAAAATCAGCAACAATAGGAGAATAATTAAACTAGATACATGTATGTCCTGCATTATGAGTATAAGAAAATACAATATAGTAGTTGCATAGAGAAGACCCATTTTTTTTCCAAGTCCATTTTCGGACTTCCAGTGGAAACTGTTTAGCACTCCTGGTCAAGTGCGTTTGAATTATTTACATGGCAGAATATGGAGTCATTTCGGCCTCCTTTTAAAATGTCATTCGTAATTCAATCAGGATCTATGAGAATTGAGCTTGTCATCCATGAATCCATGTTGAAAGAGAAAACTCCGTTTTAGCTTGATTTTGTAGAAGACGTGTTTTCCCCTTTTCTTTATTTATAGTTTGAAATGTCAGAGATCATCACGGGAAAACATTAACTTGATGAGTATGGAAGTCTAAAAGAAATGTGGACGTTTTTATTTTTGGAAGATATTCTGACGTTTTAATTCAGACAGGACTTAATAGAACAATTAATGATCCATTTGGATTAGCATGATAGTGTGATATAATCAATTAACGTAAATGTGTTTTTCACTACTGTCAGCAATATTCATCTTTCGTCTTTTTTAATTGTTGGTGAATTGTTTTAATCGTTTGATTTTGCAGTTACTGTTGCGTTCGAAAAAATACCTGCCGTTCTTTCCTGTAATATGTTTCAGATTATGGAAACATCTAAAGGCCTTGTAATTTCTCCAAGATCTATTTTTTACTCTCTGATTGTAACACTTTATGTATAGCAGCGGACATGTTTAGGGGTTTAAATGTGGAATGGAATATATCTCCCATTTATCTATAGTTTCTAAAGAAAGTTTCGTTATCATGGTTATATTATATGGCTATTTCATTGTTCAGATTTTTGAAAACTTATATAGTAACTATTTTATTAATGGACCAATTTAGATAGCAACCATTACTTGCATTTTTTGTTTGTAAGAGAGACTTTTGTAAGTTCCAGTTCTACCAACAAACATTGCTTCACTTCGTATAATTCATTCAAAATTAATGCGGCTTTGGATATAATTATCATAATAGGATGTGTGCATGGTCATGAATTCTACTTTGCAATTACTGTAATTGTCGTAAGACTTTCTGATAAATGAGGTCAAAGAAAACGAAGACCAAAATATCATGTCATCTTCACACAAGTCACGAACTAAAGATATTATAATAAATGAACAAGACCCTTGAAATAAATGAAAAATATCGCATTTAAAATTTGATGATGCTCGCGATTATTGTTTGATTTTAATTCTAAAACCGTTCAAGTGGAATACTTCGTGGCGTTGTTAATGTAAACATTGCTTGTGGAACATCGCAGTGGCGTCGGGGTCAGTACTTCCATGAGTTTCACTTGGGTACCCAAGCTAGTGGCGTAGCTGCTGGGGAGGGGCATGTGCACCTTCATCGAATGGTAAAGGAAAGGGGGGAGAGAAAGAAAGGGAGGGGAAAGGAAAGGTTGATGATAGTGCCCATTTACACACATTTTTTCCACTTGGTTGCTTTGCCCCCCCCCCTCGCATTTTATCCACCTAGTAAAAAGTGAGACTCTTGCCCCCCAACCCATAATGACCAGTGCCCTTTCAGTGAATGGATCAATGCTACGCCATTTCCAAATGCTACGAAAGGGAGTGGAAAGGGAAGGTAGTCACATTGCCCCTTTCCATACGTTTCTTCCCAACTTGAACCTTTTGCTCCCTCGCATTTCATCCATCAAGTGAGAAGTGAGACTATCCCCCCCCCCCCCCACCGCAAAACAAAAATGACCAGTGCCCTTTCAGTGAATGGATCGACGCTACGCCATTTCCCAATGCTTCGAATGAGAGGGGAAAGTGAGGGTCATGATAGTGGCCCACTTCCCTGTTGCCATTTGGTCGCTTTGATCCTTTGAATCCATCTAGTGAGACCCTTTTACCCCCCCCCCCCAACACACACACCCACACACACACACACACGCACACACACGGGCACAATAATGGCTAATGCCCGAACAATGGATAGACTCTGGCTACGCCATGTCGCAGAGCTAGGAAGTATAGTGCAAAGGTTCCCCTAGAGGCTCATTCATTATCGGCCTGGCAGCGAGCATCGCGTCGTCTTTCAAGCATGGACTCCAGTCTGGGGGTCTTCTCTTTGACTTTATTTCATCTTTGACTTTACTTCATCTTTGAACGGTTCCAAAGAACGATTATTAGGTAACATGACAACCTCGGCGATGAAATCAAATGGAAAACGAATTCCTTGGCTTCCATTATCTGCCCCAAGAAGGTCAAGGCAAGAGATCAAAACAGAGCAAGATAAGTCAAGTTTTCGTCTCTATCTGTAATCTTTGCACGTTGGCGTTTCCTGTTCTACGGAACTTGGGTTATTTAAAGCTTGCCTCTCATTCTGTACAACCGTCTAAAAGTCTGATATATAAAACATAATTAGAAATAAAAATCCCCTGTGCAATCAAAAAAAAAATCTTGAACAAGAAAAATGCATCAAAAATAAACGCAACAACTCAATTCAATTTTTGGTATTATTTTTTATGCCAATGATTTAGCAGATCTCACTTTCAAATATAGTAAAACATCTATACACTATCACTTTACCACATGTAAGAAATAATTAATTTTTTTTAGACCAAAAAACACATCTAATTGATGATTTCTACACCATCTTTCTTTTCCTTTTCCTCTTTCTTAGGCGATTCCTGTAATTTCTTTTTCTTCTGTCAGTCATGGGAAGATTCGAGCAGAATTGCTCTAGAATCGCCGTTGGAATGGCTCTAATTAAATTTTTGTCTCTGGCAATATACATTGGCGATAAAGTCAGCGTTGGGTCACGGCCATCTTCCCCGTGACTTTCCGCTTCGCCTGGTGAGCTGGGAGTGCTCACAGTCACGTCTTTTACCAATCAACATAGTTGCACGTTTTTCACCTAAAATATCCCCCCAAAAAGGTTCATTTTCTTATCAAGCATTAGATGAACTCGGTGCAGCCCCCACCTGCTGAATGCTTAGAGTTAAAGAAAATCATACAACTTGCATTGTGCATGTTGTGTCTACAGGAGACAGGTACATCGCATCATCACCCCACCCCCACACCTTTCTGCCATCCCATCCCCTTGTCTAGAATGCCCACGTTTATCAATCTCTGGATTCGCGACTGAAAACGGAATATTAACAGCTACATAGTACTACATGCCACTTTAGTATAAAGGCAACATTTTGAAAATGAAGCAACGAAATAGTTTTTCTTTCACCTCCACGTAAAAAATTTTTGAAGCGCGAATGATCACAAGTAATTTGGGGGCATGATGATCCAGTTTCACGCATTTCTTACTGAGCTCACCTTTTTTCTCTCAAAGTGTATTTTGTGTAATTATAAGAACGGGATTATCAGTGTAACTGCAATGAAACTTGTGAATTGGAGATGTAAAAATATGCAGAGAGAAATAGAATAAGAAGTAAAACAAGAGAAGGATTGAAGACAACATCGCAAGTACTCAGTGACGTCATGGGGTGGGAGTTGGGTGATGAGGGAATTTAAAGAGGGTGGGACACTAGCAACGAAAAGAGGAGAAAAATATAGGCTGAGGTCGAATGAAAACGAAAAAGAGAGACAGGAGAGAAGCATCGACAGATAGTAAAATAAGGAGGAAGATCCCGGCGTATCAAGAAACGATTCACGGAAGATTTTCAGCGCCATCTTATTTTTCATCTATAGCTGACGGAAAACATATCCACGCAAATAATGCGAACGGGAAACAGGTGTTATGTGCGAGCTGTCAGTCTTTATACACTTCTCTCTATACGAATGTGCCTCTGGAAATACTTTTAATCCCATTACAGTTTGAGCCTCCTTCTTTCAATTACACCCCCACGGCGGACAGTCACTGGCTCATAAATACCAATTGATATCTTAATCAGATTCGAGCTCTATCATAGACCTTATCGACGATGTGTTTCAGATATTTACCGGTTTACTGCCGGTTTCTCCCAGGCCATCAGTCGGTCTATTATTTTTACCAGATCACTCTAAATTTGGGCATTATCATGGTAAAGATCGTATTAGCACATATAGTTTAAGGCTATACATTGCATTATCAGCATTTTTTCTGACTGAATAAATGGAGATGCTTTTCAAACAACACACGAATAATAATGGTAATGATACAACCATATACCGGTAAACGGCATTTATTTTTCATCTAGTTAGTGTTTCTGTACAGCCTGTTGCCCTTCGCTATGTCAGTTTAAGCCTAATTTGCACCACTTGAAATGTGTGTAATCCTCTATATGTACAGTCAATAAGAATATTATCAGTATAGGATCCACTTTCAAAAGATGTCTCTCCACATATATAAAATTCTAAAAAAAAAAAAAAAAAAGAATGCCTGGCGCCTCGGTTGAAAAGTAGTAATTTTATATAGTTTTAGAGGGCACATATAGTAATCCTTAACAAAACAGGAAATTATGTTTTTGTCAAAGTTTCGTACCTTTCATGCCATAAAACTTTTAATGGGCGATTATGTTTTGCCTGTGACCACAATAGAGGTAATATAAAACATAAAAATAATTCTTGCTCTAGCTAGGCTTTTGCTAGTTTTATGTTTCATGAGCATGAGCTGCAGCATTGGCGCCTCCTTCTTTGATATACCTAATATCTTTAAGATCATTCATCTTTCCCAGCACTCTGTGGCATTCATCATTCCCTGGATGTATTCATTCCTTTTTTGGAAACGAGAGTAAGAAATGTTCTTCCCGCTGGATTTGAACAGAGTACTTCATTACTTTTCTAGTTGCTCTTCTTTTGACTATACCGTATATCTGAAAGTGTAAATGCCTGACTACTTTCAAGCTTCAAGCCAATCATTTAGCACTTTAAACGAAGAAATCAAAGCGAGAAGATCGAGGCGCGTGACCCTGTTGATGTTATCTTCTTCCCAAAAGGCGCGAATTGAAATGAAGTGAACGATGACGAGATAAACCTTATAGCTTCCTCTCTTGTTAGAAGAGGTTTAATTAAGAAACGAAGCAATTTGAAATGACGGGAATGGAACAGGAAAAGAAGTATTCACTATTCCGCCTCGTCTTGAAAGCTTTATTTTTCTGTAAGACCAAAACAGCAGCCTTTACAAAGAAATTGACGAAAGGAAATCTTTCTAAATCAGGAGGAGGTACATATTAGCATGGATTATCTGCATGCAGGCCGGATATTTTATTTGTGCTCTATGTTACTCGATAGTTGCATGTATTTGAAGCAGACTTCGGTGATATGTTTTGGTCTACATCTAGGTTGGTTAAGGACATTAATTAAGTTGTTGATTTCCGAACATAATGTCGTTCGTTTCAGTTTCTACACACTGGCGTAACGTGGGTCTAGTGATATGGAAGGGGAAAGCGCGGATCCAGGATTTTGCAAAATAGGGGGGGGGGGTACAAAATGCCGAGTAATTGCACAGTTAAGGGGCAGCTTTGATATTGTTATTATTGTTGTTCTTGTTATTGTTGTTACTTTTGTTGTGTACGTAAGGTATGTCAGTCTGTTTTCAAAGATGGTGAGGGGGCCTCTCCCCTCCTAAATCGGTCACTGGAAGGGGTTACTCGTTTTATCTTTTAAAACGAAATGCGATGATCGAAGAAACCAATGAGGATGGGGTGGAGCCGGGTCATCTTATATTCTCTCATTCTTATATTCCATGTACCCATCTGTACATAATTTGTCATGATGTTTGCACTGCTCATTTTACCCTGCACTTCACTGGGTAACTCCAGAGTGTGTTCGTCCATGTGTGTGTGTCTTGTTTTTGGTGGGTTTTTGTGTGTGTGGTGTGTCGTTTGTCTTATTCTTTGATTTTTTATTTTTTTTATTTTTTTAATCCAGACAGGTATCAATTAGATAATATTATTTAAGTCCTGTCAGATCTCTGAAAACGGAATGGTTCAGTATTGATAAGAGAGGGCTCAGTATACTTCAATACAACAACATACTTCACGAGAATGAATAAAGCCAAAAGATCGTAGGAATAAGGAAATAACTTCATTCTTGAGAATGACTATGTATAAGGGGAACACAATAGTTCAATCCTTATCCAACTAAAGACATGTCTTCCCTCGTTTCCCAAAGTTCCGTTTCAGTCTACCCAATTGAATTCTAGTGAAAAGTTGCCAGAAAAATGTATCATTGATTAAGCTTGCCAGAAGCATTTTTAAAACCTTGTGTTTATGTCGTTTCGCAAAGACACATGGGAAAATGCCTGAAATGCGCCGTAGAATATCTACAAATTCATTTTGCTTCAAAATTGAGAATGGATACTTTGTTTGATCATGTTTCTGCGAATTATGATATTAACTGACGTTTGGAAATGACATTTAAGGGATTTGGTAACTTTGTAGAGGCTTGATAAAATCTGAGGTGCCTGGTCTTACATGCTATCAGTGTATGTAATATGGTGTAAAAATGAAGCCCGGGGGGGGGGGGGGAGCACTTCAAAATCATCATATGCTTCACAAAAGTAAACATTTGCAAGTGACCGGAAATGCCAGACTCATTTTCTCCCATAGACTCAGTGTTAGACTAAAGCGTATGGCCATACGCTTTCGTAAATAGGAGTATTCAGTCATAGATATCTTAATAATAGCATTATATATTTGAAAACCTTTCTATGCCTGGCTGTTTATTTATCCTTCTGAACATCATTATACAATACAGATATAAAAATTCAACAATTTATAAAATCAAGCCTCCACAAAGTTAACGAATCCCTTTAAACAGTACCTTTAAGAATATGCAGACACCGCAAAAAGTGAAAAGAAAAAAAAAAGAGTGGTAATAATCTGTGAATGTATTTAATATGTTTCATCTCACTATGGTACAGGAAAGCTGCAAAGAAGCGCAATATAGCAAATCATAAAGGGAGTCACATATTTCCATTCCAACAAATTACCCCACTCCCTAATGAATAGCGGATAAACATGGCGTGATTTTTTTTTTTTATCATTTCATTTTTTTTTTCTTTACAAAATGTCTGTTTATTGCATGCTCAGCATATCATAATGGCGACCCGATATGAGCACTTTGCGCCATGTGAGCTGTTAATAAAACTCTGGCTTGGCGCGTGCCCTGGCCCACCTTTATTAAATCAATTGTCCCGAGGAGATTTGCTCAGAGAAATTGACTCTAATTCATAAATTCTCTTTTCCCGTATTACGCTCACTGTAAAAGCCTGTTATTTTCTTAAGACACCAACCTGCCAATTTCGAAAGGTCGGAGGGACATTAAAGATTATCTTTCCTTTTTTTATGTTTTGGAGTACAATGATTTTTCTTTCGCGTGGGATTCTTCCCGGCTTGCCTTGTCTGTTATGAAGCCCAGATAAGAATTGCTATAAGATTACTAATATATGATTTTTCATTAATTTGTATATGTTGTTTTTTCCCCTCCCTATATTCTTTTATTTTCTTATCGCTTTACAACTGAAAGTTATTTTTATCATTTGCATTTAAAAGCGATTTTTACATGGTTTGGGTAGCCCCCACCCCCCAACTGCCCCGCTCTCCATTTCCACATAGGCCTACACCCCCTCGTGGAGAAGATGTTATATGTTCAAGATCGTTTACACTTTTAAAGAGAAGGTTGAGTTCTGGGAAAGGTGAAAAATAAATTGTTAGCTTTCTCATTCATGACAGTTTGGAAGAGCGTCATAGTAGAAATGTTCCCTGAAAGAGATTGCTCTTCAAATGCCCTCACATTTGAAATATGACGAGAAATAGGTGAAGTGTTCGCGCCGAACAGTATTTATGCCACATTGTGTGTGCAGTCCCGTGTACCCATTTCTATGTGCAGGGCATGTACCTTTTTTCAGCGAGATTAGGTCAATTTCTTATTTTGATTATTCCAAAACCTCACAGTATTTTTATAAACGAATTCTTATGTAATGATCAACATTATTTTCCCAATGGGTTCTAGACGGTTTCTTTCACAATGTAATATCATGACCAGAACTCAACTTTATCTTTAAAGACCGCAAAAATCAATGAAAAAAATTATTCGGCCTATATATAAACAGAGTCCTTTCGGAACTATTATACACAGAAGCAGACATAAGCAAAATCCACTGAATGATATAATCATGCACACATGTTCATATTAACAAACTCTTAATGCTTGAAATGAATTTTTATTCATGATGATTTCACGACCACATTCTCTTTAATTAAACTGTCTGGTCATAGCAAAACCATTAACGCAATATGCGCAATAGCTACACTGAGTGAAGGTCGGTTAAATGCACTTTTCCCTGTTTTAAAAACAAGCGTGACTCCACATCCGAAATTGTCATTCATGCAAATCAGCCCAAATGTCCTTGTATCGGCAAGATGCTGTTACGAAATAAGAATATAAAGATCTCTAGGAACATCTATCTATTCTGTTCGCATTTTAGTCTCATGCATTAATGCATGAGATATGAACATGATTCAATCTAAGTGGTATTAGAAACTCATATTTGTGTACACTACTTTCATGTGTATTCTGATGCGAGCCATTTATTTCACCGTACTGTCATGTTTATCGATTGCATGACTTACAGTCAAAATCGATGTGTTCGACCATCACTATTGTAGAACCTGTCATCTATTTTTAAAGATTTAAACGCAATTACTAAGATATGATAAACTGGGGCGAGTTTAATAGATGGCCGGATAATCAATGTAGTTTTCCTTTTCCTATTTGCTCATCATTCAAAAAAGAATCATTCAAAAAAGAAAACAAGATGTCACAAATATATCTAAAAGAAATGTCCATCATATAAATTATAATTAATGGTCATGATTTGTTCGTGTTCATATTTTAAAAGAGACTGATAGTTCTGAGGTTTTCAATTTCCGTATCTTTGTTTGTATCTCATTGGGTGTACCTAAACATTCGAAAACGATGTTTTTCATGAAATGATAAAATGATTGTATGAATTTCATGTCCCTTTCAAAGTTAGTTTATTAAGATGGCTTGATCCTTTTATTACAATATACTTTCACTAAGTATTTGATTATGCCATTCTTAACAGTTTTCTTTCATATGAAATGACTCAGAACCATGTAAGGCTGGAACAACTCTTTTCTTTCTGCCCTCTCCCGTCTCTCTCTCTCTCTCTCTCTCTCACTCTCCACACACACACACACACACACACTCACGCACTCTCTTTCTCTATCTATCTTTCTCTCTATCTCTCTCTCCCATTCTCCTTCTTCCTCTCTCTCTCTCTACCAACTTTTATTCTCTCTCTCTCTTTCCCTCATTTTCTCTCACTTTAGTAAGGCTGGAACAACTCTTTTCTTTCTGCCGGTCTGTCTGTCTGTCTCTCTCTCTCTCTCTCTCTCTCTCTCTCTCTCTCTCTCTCTCTCACACACACACACACACACACACACTCACGTACTCTCTTTCTCTATCTATCTATCTTTCTCTCTATCTCTCTCTCTCAATTTTTTATTCTCTCTCTCTCTCTCTTTCCCTCATTTTCTCTCACACTTTCTCCTCTCTCTCTCTCTCTCTCTCTCTCTCTCACTCACTCCATTCTTTCTCTTTTGCTCTCTTATCTTCGGTTTCTCCACCCTTGCGTTTGATAACACCAGCGCATCACCAGGAGCATTGTGTCGGAAGAGCTCGCAGTGCATCACGCATTCGTTTATATTAGAGCTCTAGTTATGTATAATGTTGTGTTTGTTTCTCATATTATGCACTTCCCGCAAACTCACTATTTGCATACTACTAATGTCTTGCAATATCAATTGTACTTTATGACTGAGTAACTCAAACAAAATTTATAATTCATTTTTAACTCATTTCAGGGTTCACCCAAAGGCATACAGCCACACGGTATACAGACGTATTATTTAAGTGAAACAAATAGTATTTTTTTAAATATTTGACCCCCAAAATCCCAAACCATTACTAGTAATAAAAAGTCAAAGACCTCATTCAAGAATTTTTTTAATAATTCACGAATCAAAAGGCAAAACAATACTATTTTAATGACGTATGACCAGTGGCGTCCGTACAAGAACAAGAAGAACAAAAAGAAAAAAGAACAAGACCCTCCCACATCCCCATACACCCCCTCATTCAACCGCCTTTTTCTCTTTTGCGTTTCATCCATCATGAAGGGCCGGTGCCGCCACCCAGACCCTTTAAATGGGAAGTCCATCCTGATTTCCAGTTGGTTTCAAAAGAAGCAGAAAATTAAAGGAACAGATCAATGACGGTTTGAGCAAAATCCGATAAGAAATAAGAAAGTTATGAATTTTTGAATTTGCAATCAATCAAACACACATTGGCAACTCCATGACGTATCTTGCGAGCTCCTCTCCCATTTGCCCTGTATTTGAAAAAAAAAATCATAAATCTCCATTTTTTTTCTAAAGAAAATATCGAATCATACATGCACCCTAGATAAAACCATTACACATTATGTTTTACACAAAACCTTATTAGACTAGTGTATTCCTTCCTCAACAACTATGAGAAAGAAAATTAATGAAATTTTCTGTAAAGAGAAAATGGGAGAGGAGCTCGCAAGATACGTCACGGAGTTGCCAATTTGTGTTTGATTGATTACAACTTCAAAAATGTTTTTATTTCATATCGAATTTTGTTCAAACTTTCACCAATCTGTTTTTCTATTTTTTCAGGTTTTTTAATCAACTTTATACTAGGATGGACTTCCCCTTTAATTGCTGGACCCAGCCAACGCCACAGTGTATGTCAAAATGTCCTTTGTTTTCGAGGGGAAAAAAGGTCACTGCTTCAAGCTATTGCTGCTGATATACCAATTGGGATGATTCGTATGTTTTGTAATTTTAGTGAAGTTGCTGTTTACAAAAGATCTGTCACTGGCTCTATTACACATGCTAGCCGAAGGGCTTTCTTGGTCATGTTGATGGAATTTCAAATGACCATCTGGTTTGGTCCCATTTTTTGGACGTTCCATATATGCATCCTCTCCTTTTTATTTAATCCTAATTATCATATTCTGTATCTTTCCCTGTTTCTCTGTATATCTTTCTCATCAATTACTTGCCATGTTAAAGATATCTCCTAATAAGTAACCCAACTTTAAAAGGGATCAAGTCCCGATTAATTCACCACAGATACGTGCATTATGGATTATGGACGGCATGCCGCGAGGCATAATGACTCTAACATCTGCACATTTTCTACAAATTCTTACGGTTCAATGATCGTAAGCTCACTAATAATTTTGTTCCATTTCAGGTTTCCTCTTTTTCAATAACCCACTCTTTACGACCACCCCCCCCCCACCCCCCCCCCAAAAAAAAATTGTTTCACTTATCTTTGTTTTGTTTAGTTTTGTTTTGTTTTGTTTTGTTTTGTTTTGTTTTGTTTTGTTTTTTTGTTTTGTTTTTTATGTGTGATTAAGTCAAGATGACATGAACGATTGGATTAAGGTAAGAACCAGTTGGAAGGATAAATGGAATATGAAATAATTATGCTTTATGTGAAGCAATGAATCCCGTTAGATAAAACGTTTATTTCATTAAGATATATTGCTTTATCAAACTATCAAATGATGTGTGACATATATAAACTTCCCATGAAAGTAATTAGATCTTTCTTTGACAGAGCATCTATAAACACAAAATAAAACAGTGGGCAGAATAAGTTAACAATTGCCTTTTTCCAGACTTCGATCTTCTTGCATCTTCACATAATTCGTAAACATGTAAGCACTGTTACGGTGCATGCAAAATTGAAAGGGGGCAATGACTAAGCTTTTAATAGTTGTACATATTTGATCCAATAATTAAGTCAAAATTAAACTCTGCTCAACATTTATTCATGATTTTCTTGATTATCTTGTTATCCAGGGCATCTATGAGCTCTCTTACAAGTTCACCCAAAATGAAAACTATATAAATGCATATCAATCACAAATAATTTTGTTAGATGGTGTAACGAATTGGGTCAATTGGAATAGAGCCAACGGCACAGAAATACTAAAATTATATACTTCAGAAGCATTCAAATAATGTATGATGTGAAACCATTTAATCCTTGATATTTATAAGTCATATTTTTTTTCTTCTCCCGAGGAAAGATTTAGGGACCGTTGTCTCTTTACACTCATTACACAAATGCCACATGTCACTTTTTCTTCAAATTGAATGTGAACATAAAACGGTCCGTCCACCCTTAGGGTGAAATTCTTTATTCTAACAAAGATAAGGAGGAATCTTACTATTGTTTGTTATTAAAATGTGAAGCACTAAACACCAACTTCATCTTCCGCGTGTATTTTTATCCGCGTCGAGATGACATGCAATTAAACAGCTGACCTAACCGGGTCGTCCCCCTTTGCCGAAGCGTGAATTGAAGGAGGAAAGGGGAAAGAAATCTGGAAAACGACATTAATTAAATCGAGTGCAAGCAATGAACTGTGATCTGAGTTGACGTGTGTGGAGATATCCAGCAGGTATAAGGACAAGATCAACACGACAATCCTAGGGCTTTAATTGAAGGGAATCGGGCATGATTTCTCTATCATACGTCATGATGGGCATTTCGTCCTTATTAAAGTGAGTCAGTGCCTTCAATTCACTTCACCGTAAATTTTACCATCTTGTAGAATCATGAGAATGGCTGTGACGATTGGACATTTATCTGAGAGATCAGTATGAAATGCTGAATTCATTCGTGGGAAGACTGTTGTAGCTCTTGACTCTTATAAGAGAGGTCCCGGATGCGATCCTTGCTCGGCGGGTGCTAACATACTTGGGCCAGGTGTTTTACACACATTTGTCCCTCTCGACCTAGGTTGTATTAAGTTGGTAGCTGGCATTGTTGTAATAATTGCAAGGTCCTCAGGAATAGCGGTGTTAATACTGATACGGTCACCCTGGGGTGAATAAGACCAGTATCCTGCGAAAAAAATCGAATTTCTAAATTATCATCGGCTCCCATATTCTTGAAATAATTGTTGTGTTAGTCCGTTAAGAAATTTGACATTTTATAGCTGGAAAAAATTTGATTCTAATAATGTAAATTTTGAATGTGTTTTGTTTTTTTGTCTGCAATGAAGAGGGAAAACAAAACAAAAATGCTTTGTAGAATCAATCATTCAGAAGATTGGTCTCAATTCTGTAGCTTTTAATGCATTTTCTAATGATATTAAAAGTATATTGGTATGACAGTTTTAGAATACATGCTGTCTACCTTATAACACAAGCTGTGTAAAAGAATCTCATCTACTATTTTACACTTCTCTGGCTTTTAAAGCTTCCCGAAATAGATTTCACAGTAACAATATTAGGCCTTAAAAGATTGGCTATTTCAAACATTCAAGTAAAGATCTCAACGCATAGGCAGAATTGTATAACGAAATGTAGTGAGGTCACAAGCAGTTAATATGAAAGACTTTCTGCCAGGAGTCATTAATCATAGTGCTTTTCTTAGACATTGTAGCTTTTCATAAGCTGCCGACTGCTAAACGAATCGGTTTCCCGCCATCATTTGCTCTGAAATTGAATTCTTTTACCCGATTCATCAAAATTAGAATGCAAGACTCCTTTTCTAGCCGGCGGTAATTGGAACGAGCAATCATTTTGCTGACAGGGGACAGAAAGACATATTATATAGCGTTGACACTTAAGGTAGTTGTTTTGCAATTATGAGATGTAATGGCTGCGCCGTGGTTGGAGGGTGGATAATGATTCTCTATGGCGAGAGGTCTGAATTGAGGCGAAGTAGCGGCGAACGATGATGGATCGAAACAAATATGGGCCGAAAATATGACGTGCGTACTCGAGAAAACTATTGGCCAATCAGCGCTTATAATGGACAGGGGATGATAATGATAAATTTTATCATTATTATCACATTCCTTAAACGGCGTTGGTCTTTAAAGTTGATATCGTTGCGAACGCGGAACAAGTGACAATATTTATGAAAGGATGATAAGTCCTTCTCGACCCAGGTGTATTAAATGGGTACCTGGCAAGGCTGAGGTAATAATAACTGCAGGGCTCGCAGGAAGAGCAGTATTAAAGGGAAATTCCACCCTGATATCAAGTTGAAAATTTAAGACCCTCCCAGACTCTCATACACCGCTTGCTCACCCGTCCTGTTTTCTCTTGCGTTTCATCCATCAAGTGGGAGCGGTGCCGCCACCCACACCCTTTAAAGGGGAAGTCCATCCTGATATCCAGTTCGTTTGAAAAGAAGCAGAAAATTAAAGAAAAAGATCAATGAAAGTTTGAGCAAAATCGGATGAGAAATAAGAAATATATGATTTTTTTGAAGATGTAATCAATCAAGCACAAATTGGCAACTCCATGATGTATCTTGCCAGTTCCTCTCTCATTTGTCCTAAAAATATCATAAACTTCCATTTTCTCTACAGAAAATATTCAATCTTATATTCACCTTTGATATGATCATTGCACATATGTTTTACACAAAACCTGTATGAAAAAATAATCTATTCCTTTATCAACAACTAATAAAATGAAAATTCATTAAAATTTCTGTACTGAGTAAATAGGAGAGGAGCTTGTAAGATACGTCACGGAGTTGTCAATTTGTGTTTGGATGATTATAACATTAAAAAATCATAACTTTCTTATTTCTCATCGGATTTTTCTAAAACTTTCATTAATTTTTTCTTTTATTGTAACTCTTCTTCTTTTAAAACAAACTTGATATCGGGGTGGACTTTCCCTTTAATACTGATGTGTCTACCCTAGTTACATAAGACCACATTTTTGCTACGTTTTTACTTCGTAATACCTTGTAGCCAAAAGTGACTATTAAATGTTCCCTCTCCATGTCAAACAAAAGTTGACACGCTTTTGAAGCGTTGGAAGATTATTGTCAAAATGACGACAAATCGTCTGCTGAGAGCCATAAGGACATTAACTCTCTGTGTTAAAGTATATGAGTTAACGCCCTTCTTGCTCCAAACGGACAAAATGCAGTATAGAAGAAATGTTGTAAAAGCAATGAAGCCCATAAAACACTAAAAATGTATACTGTGCGCACTGCATAAAGATTACCTTAACCTTTATCACATAGAACCACGAAATTCTAACCGACGGATAAAATATGACTAAAATATATTCCGAGCTTTAGTTGTTGAACTCGATGTTGACTTTAAAAGGAACATTAAATCCCCCAGTCACTATTAAGACATGTTGTCACATCCTAACTATCGAAACTGCGACGTTTGCTGGAGTAATTTAAGAATAGTAGCAATGCGATTGAACCTCCTTCCCCAATTTGTCGAATTTGTTATCTAACCAAGCACGGACTAAAGCTTAATCCTCTCAATCAAATGATATACCTTCTCCATAATGACTTCTGTCCTGCTCCGATTCTGATTTTTATCTCGGGAAGTGAGTGCACGAATCGATCCTAAGAGTCACCTTTATTTTAAAGCTCATTTTACGTTTAAAGGAAATATTCAATTATTTGCAATGTGTGTGAAAATAGTTGATATAATATAGTTTATCAGCTTGACCTGGGGCGTAAGAGAATGTTTTGACAAATGATTAAAGTTTAATAAGGAAAATATTATATTTGTCTTGTGGTTCATCACCTAAATTAGAGAAGTAATTTCAAAAAGAAATACACATCATTGTCACCATTAATATAAACTTGATTCTTATATCCTCTTGAATTTATTTTCCAACATTTTTAAAAGTTGAATCGTACCTTTAACACAAAATGATCTGATGATAGGGCATCCCAGAAATAGCAACTTTAGAGTGCCCGAGCATGTTGGACCAATCGAACTTGAATTATGTCGATCGTCAGCCTAAATTGGACTTAATTTTCGTGCACAAACAACGACAAATTTAAATTGACACTTCAAACAAAGTAAGAAAGAAGTGTTGCTAAATGTAGCAAGCCAGTGCGGTTACGAAAATTGGACAACGAATGCGGTCATGTCTGGTTTATCTTACTCATGGCGATTATAAAATGCGACTTCATTATGTGAAAAAGGTAGAAAATACAATCATGAAAACTTAATTGAAAGCGCCAATTATAGATCTAAAATGACTCCAAAACAAGTTAACCGAGTTAGCTATAATTAATTCTATCTTGACAATTATCTTTCTATATCACACCCTTTAATCAATATGTTTTCTCCCTCTATTCCTATTATACGACACTCTTTTTTTTTTTTTTTTTTTTTTAGTTGCCATCCCTCCTTTGTCCACTAATCAAAGTTATAATTCCAGTTGAGTATACCCAGCATAACGTGCAATCGACGTACGCCCCCTGAATAAAATCGATGCCGTATGCAGTGCATCCATACGCTCAGCTGCCGAGATACATCACCCACACACACACACACACACACACACACACGCACACACACACACACACACACACACACACACACACCCTACCCCCAGATTATCAATTTCTGGATACGCCAATGGGTACGTCAATAGATTCACAGGGTGGGGGTGTCACTTCTAAAAATACATATATTTCGCAGAATACTCTGATGCTCTGGTTACCCCTTCCCTAATGCCAGGATCTCTACTGAAATTGGCATTTAACAGAACATGAACCATTTTCTACCTTGCATTCTGTAATAGGCAGGGGAATGACTCGGGGAGTTTTCGGTGACCCTGTCAAGTCAAAATTTACTTTAAAAAGAACTAGTTTCCGGTGCTCCCGAGAGCACATTACTGCTAACGGACAACCGTCTGGGGTGTTTGTTCTAGTTCAAGTGGTCGGAAGGTGTTGCCATTACACCGCAATTGACACCACAACTTCCTGCCGAAAATTGCTTGGTGGCTCCTTCTTCATTGCTATTCTGATCCCATCGTTATCAACGACATGTCCTCCTTCTTATAGGGTGCCTGCAAAAAATGATGTCAAGCTATATATATATATATATATATATATTTTATAAGGAGGCGAGGGATCGAAACTCATGTTGCCAAGTACATCCACACTGGCTCAGGTTACAATGTCAAGGGGACCTAAAGCTACGCACTTTGTTACCAGCCCCTTAAAAGTCATTTAATTCAGTGGTTTATGCGAATTTCTTTTATATAGCTTGGTTCTCGGTGCATACTCTGAAATTAAATCCCTGAGAAAATTACGACAGGCAATCCATGAACGAAAATTTATCTATGAGGGACAGAATATTTTATTATCATATGGCAGTACGAACTGACTTCTTATTATTTTAATTGAAAATGAACATTGAATTTCTTCCCCTGATAAGCGTGGATTATATTTGTCAAAACTTCAGGGATTTCTTTTTACCTTCTTAAACAAATTCATTAACAATTCAACATCTTTCACGACAATTTTTTTCTTTTTTTCATATAATATCTTTTAACAATCTTTATTGCAAGAAGTATATCTATGTTTCATAGCCCTGAAATAAACGGCAACCTTTTTTTTCCTACCAGGAATAATTTTTCTGTGATGTGTATTGTAGAAAACGATGCTTTATCCCTTTCCCTTGAATATTAGCGTGTTTGTTTCCTCTTTCTTTGAAGGTTGAGGGATTTTCCCTGCTCTTAGTGATACTGTTTGACAAGCATACACATGCATGAATTGTTTTGTTTCACAAGCCATAGAATATGAAATATGAATATTAATGGCAATACTCACAATAGCCTTCCAAGCCCGACATTTTTCGTTTCCTACGCGTCACGTCAAGCTGAGCTAATGAGCATGTAACTTGATCAATAATTACTTATTTTATTGATTTCCACCCATCTCTGCATTCTCTCTCTCTCTCTCTCTCTCTTTCTCTCTCTGTGATCTGTGTTAGATGTGGACTTAGTTGTTGAACGTGCACGTTAAAAAAAGAAAATGTATATCTTTCAATAACATTATGTTATGTGAAAAGAAGGGAAACGATCATTAATTAAAACACTAAAAGACTAAATTCAGTGATATGTGTTATAGTTTTCTGTATTGAAAACTCAGTTGTTCTCCATAACATGTAGACTAAACGTTGAAAACTAACATGAGACTAATAAAATCATTGAAAATTAGCTCATATTTAAAGTGGTATTTAAAAAATAAATTCAACATTAAGTCGCTTAATTCATCAATACGTCCAAGCCAATCCAATCGGGGAATATATAGAGCGCCAATAACCCGGTTCTGTAATGTATTCAAATTTATGCACATTTCTTCTCTGCAGCACCTACTGACGAGCTATTCCATTAAACTGCTTTTTATAAATGAGCCTCAATGCCTGGAATCCAGTTTGCATGCATTACTTGTTGCTATGTCTGGCAAGCCTCGGGCAAGTTTTCAGGTTGTCAAGAACAACCTTTGTTTGAAAGGTATGAATACAATTTGAATACATTACCGAACCGGTCTATATCGAGTCACCTTTATTATCAAAGGCGCTGATGACACTGAAAAATACCTATATGCAGTTCATGATTCATCCAAGAAAGACTCAGGTAGTGGTTAGTTGTATGCAATGTGGAATGGGTATATCTTGAGCTGAGTTTGAAAGGTAGGCAGCAGATCACTAGAGCGAAGATACAGATGAAAACTGTTAAAATTAAACAACCTACATGTAGGTGCAGAAGCAGCGAATAATCTACCACCCATTAGAGTACGTGTTCGAGGTCTGTCGAGCAGATATTTACATGCTGATCGCAAATTCGCACCAGGATGATAGAGACTATAAAGATGTCTGAGATGTCTTTTTCCGGGGGTTCATAATTCCGAATGTTCGTATTTCCTAAGATTTACAATTAACTTTTTTTTTTAAATAGGGTTTGTTATTACGAAAATTTAATAGGGTTCATAATTCCGAAAATGAAAATAGGGTTCATAATTTCGAAGGTAAATAAATCCGAAAATGTAATAGAACCCTACATTATTTTTCGGAATTAGTAACGGTTTCAGATAAACGAACCTTCAGAATAACAAACCCTTAGAATTATGAACCTTCGGAGTAATGCAACCCTATTTCATTTTCGCAATTATGAACCCCTTAGTACTGGAATTTTGTATTTCAGAATTATGAACCTTCGGAACAGCGATTACCCCTATATCTGCATTAGATGTGGAACTAGTTTGTAGGGAAATATGGGACAAAAAAAAAGAAACAAAAAGAAACAAAACAATATACTCCAACTATCCCTCTGATTATGAGATAACTCTGAAGGTGATCATCAATGGCATGCATACCAATACATCTGATTTGGAACTAGTTGTTAGCAAAATATAAAACAAAGGGGAAATATGTTAAAATAACCTAGCGTGTGAAAAACATGTTAAAAGGGGTCGTTTGAAGGACGATCCAACCTTTGTAATAATTCGATTTGTATAAATGGAAAAATTAAACGAAACAGGTTGGTGAAAGTTTGAAGGAAATCGGACAAGGAATCAGAATGTTATGAATGTTTGAAAAAATGAGATCACTAAATCGATGCCAATTTGTCGTACAAAATGCAATTTATTTCCATTTTCTCCTACCCGCCTTTTTCCTCGGGGCAGTACTCAAAATATATTGTAGATAGCATATTGTCATAGGTTCTCCAATAAAGAAAAAAAGTTCTCCCGAGTAATATTTTTTTTTTAATTAACAGTTTTGCCATTTTGTGTGTTGGATCAAATGGGAGAGTTGTCCACCACTACATCAAAGTGACATTACCGACTCGGCCAAAATTCATAACTTTCGTTTTGCTTGTCCGATTTTGTGCAAACTTGCACTAATCTGCTTCCTTGTATTTTTCTTGCCTTTAAAGATAAAGTTGAGTTCTGGTCGTGCAATTACCATGTGAAAGAAACTGTCCTAAAGCAATTGGGAAAGGTTGATCACATCTGCACAAGAATTGGTGTATACTGTGAGGTCTTGGAATCATCAAGATAATAGTAAATTGACCCAATTTAAATGCAAAGCCCATGCATTGCACACAGAAATGGGTTTATGGGACTGCACACAGATGTTGCATGAATGTTCGGCCCGAACACTTCAGTTATTTCTCGTCATATTTTTAATATGAGGGCATTTGAAGATCTATCCTTTCCAAGCCACATTCCTACTGTGATGTTCTTCCAAACTGACCTGAAAAGAAGAAGAAATCTCACAAATTATTTTTGCCTTTCCCAGAACTCAATCTTCTCTTTAAGGTCGGATATCTTTTTAAAAATTGCATTCCGCCTAAAGAAAAGGTGCATGTCATTTTTTCGAAGGTTCTTAGTCCAAGAATGTAGTTGCCTGGGGGTAGCTATCTGGAAGGGTCATTATCTTAATGGATGGGGAAACATTTGCCCTTTTCATAAAATTTGTCAAATATTTTTAGATTGCTGAACTGATAAAGAGGATTATATGATGATGATGATGATGATGATGATGAAGATGATATTTCACTATAGCTCTGGTAACCACCAGCTACACATGCTAGATGGCTGTTCGGTCGCTTACGAGCAATGTATATCTTTGAAAAATGTAGATTTCTCAGAAAAAAAAAGGAGCCAACAAAACTCTCTATAAAAACCATACAAATAGGTATCCTCCTTCATGCTCAACCCTAAACGATTTCCACTGAATTAGCCAATTCGTAATTATGATTTGCGCATGTGCAGATAACGGTCATCTGTACCAAGTACAATTGACCTCTATGCGCTGTCATTTTGTGCGCATCATGATGATGGATTTTGGATTTTACCAACAAGTTCACCAAAACAGATGCGCGTGCGCTTACAAATTGGGGTCATTCCAGGGTCATTTGTACCATGCATGGAATTGCCAACTGGCTTATCGAAATAATCATTTGGAATGTTTCTTTTCAGTACAAATTTAGAAGTTGCATATCACTGATAAAATGTGTATCAAAACCATACAAAAAGAGGGAGTAATTTGCGACAGCGCTCTCCGGGGGTACCCATGCTTTTGCGCTTTTAATACCATGTTTACAGTTGACATCTCTCAAATTAAATCAATTTTACTGACAAGATGTTCTCTCGGGGCGGAAATAAAGGGGACATTTTCAAGTGGGATATAAGCGCGAGTGACAGGTGGGTATGATGAGTAAACGGTGCAGATAATGAGAGGAAGGGAAGAATGTCATTACGTCTGGTTATCGAGCCTTCTCAACACCGAGACGTCCCACACTGCGTGTGTGTTATCTCGCCAATGCCTCGCTGAAGACACTTTACTCAACATGAACATGAAAGGTTACGCATTTTTCCTCACAAGGTCAAATCTCCATCGCATTTGCAAGGACATAACGAAATTACTTTTGTTCACCTATTACAGCGATTATCTCTCACGAAGCCTTCTCAACACCGAGACGTCCCGCACTGCTTGTGTCTGATCTCGCCAATGCCTCACTGAAGACATTTATTCAACATGAACTGAACAAGAAAGGTTACGCATTTTTTTATCTCAAGGTCGAATCTCCATCGCATTTGCAAGGATGATACGAAACCACTTCATTTGTCTTCACCTATAACATGTATAATAGCGATTACATATCCGGACTAAGTGGCACTTAAGCGATCGTTTCTGGTTTAACGAAGCTTGGAGCTAATGAGAGTCGGCATGTGTCGGCCATGTAAGTGCAGTGTGCTAACCATATTTGATTTTACACTCCATTTGTCTTGTCAGATAAACACTGCACTTATGATTCCCAGTCTTAGGGTGCTATAACCTTTGTTTCACATAGCGCCTTTTTTCCTATTGAGATCAGGTCCTTCTAAAGTTCGTTTCAGGGACGTTACAAAATGGCGCCTTTTATAGTTAGCCGAACCGCCTGAAAGGAACGCTCTGAGTTTTAGTTTAGTATGTAAGATTCACGCCTACAAATAATTTCTCCAGTGAATCATGTGTATTCAAGGCTAACTCGCTGAAACTGAGCTGGCCACTGTGGGCAGTTACCATGAGCATTGCGTAATAGTTCACATACACCGGAATTGGTGGAATAACCACTTAATAAGTATACACACTTCGCACGCAGCGAACTCGTTTCCAAACGAGAACTGGCTGCGAGAGACCGGAAAGCTGTCAGTCTTAATTCCAGTTAGCAATTTTATGATGGTGACTTTTCAGAGGAGGGTGCGCCAGCTACATAAAACCTGTCGGTCGTAAAACTGAAGTTCACTCTCGGTAACTGATAACACGCTTTATCGAGTAAATAACCAAATGGTGCCAAATTCCCCATGAGAACCCAAAATTATGTGTCTTTAAACTACTTAGGACACTGAAACTATTTGTGATTAATGCATTTGCATTTCTGTTGGAGTGATTGAAAATAAAACAAATTCGACCATTTTAAAACAGCTATTAAGTCTTCCCAATGGGCACTGAACAAAAACATAGCAGTGAAACTGAAAGGCTTGAGAAGGGGGACCACTTTTTAATCACGTTAATGTCTTCAAAAGTTAGTTCAGTACGTGACTACTTTTTTTCAATTACGATGACAGACTTGCAATGTACAGACTTGAAATACAATCCAGTAGGTTTAAATAGAAATGTATTTTACACCCCCACCCCCCCCCCCCCCCACCCCCATCTAACACAAGCGTTTGTATTGCAAAATTGAACCTGGTGATGGTATTTTCCAATGTAGCCAAACTTCTGTATAATTTCTTTTTCTTCAGTTTCAGGGACAGTTTCGTTAATTATCCCTGCCTGAAAGTACTTTTGTATTTTAAATGTCACAGACGTCTTTAGGGTGATACAAAATATATATTCAGACACAAAATCTATTAAGTTATAATTCATATTTACATAGATTATTCTTCGGTATTGCTTTCATCAACTGGATAAGTGAGGGCTGTGAGGATACTTGGTGCAGTGCTTTTGAAAAGTAACACAAAATCAAATGCCTCCGGATTCTCCTTGCAATCTTTCATTTTAGAAGACTTATATAAGCTGTCACGGTCCGTCTGTTAATTTGCTGATACTATCAATTTGTGCATGGATACGGTTACTACCACTGATTACTGATAACATCCAGCGAACAGTTATGAATGGTAGTTGTGGGATTTAATTAAATCCCCAGTGGCATGGAAGTGAATCAAAAGATTTACTCCTCTGTTTCTTTTTTTTCCCCTCCCCTTTTGACACAAATGACACGGAATTGTAACGGAATATGCGTCACGTGATGATCTGATGAGGATATGAAGTTTCAAAGGATACGATTCCTCTTTATAACCTTTTAGAGCTTAGAGATAACAGGTATTGCGTCATCTTTATTCATCCGTATATGCTTCTCACGTCACGTCTCAAACTTCCCTCTCTCTCTCTCTACCCCCCCCCCCTCTCTCCCTTTCCTTTTTCCTTTTTTTTTTCTGCATTCCAGAAATTATATACTTTGCTATATTGATCTCGAAAAGTTGACAGCATGACGTACCCAGAGCATTGTGAGCCATGCCTCTTTGAATTGCTTTCGTTTCTTGTTTCTCAGAATTAGCTCCATTCTCTGTCCCCTTGACTGAAATAGAATAACCTTTGCTGATATACAGTATGTCCCAGAAAAAATTGCAATCCGACTTTCATCAACAAAAACTTTCAAAAGTGTAAATCAATCTGAATATGGTTTGAGATTATGAATCTGCAACTTAAGAAATAAGGATTTTTGTGCCGTATATCAGTAGTCCTTCCCATCCATGTTTCGACAAAAGGGAGTCTCACAAAGCACATCGGCAATTCGGTATCGATTACTTAAGAAATTGTTGTGCTGTATGAAAAATCATATGGATTATGAAATTACAACTATTTCTCTTCCAGTCAGTGAACACCACGTCCGATTTGGGCTAGTAGTAAAAAAGCAATAGGGATATTTCTTAAAGCATGTCATTGGTCCCTTTCTTCCATCTTTTGTCACTTGGCTGTTCTTTATTTATCTTGAAACGTTTTATTGGTCAGAAAGCACATAATAATATACAGAATATGCGTTACATTTGTTTTGCAGAAAATGAACTCTTGGCTGTTCTTAGTCATCTACATGACTAAACATATTTTGATCACAATAGACAGGTTTATTTACAAGTCTTACATATTCATATTGTATGCCTACCACTTAAACAAAGTCAAATAATCATGTAAATAGTCCGATTGTAATTTTTTTTTCTGGGGCATACTGTATATTTCTTCCGCAAGGAAATAAAATTACAAAGCTGAAATATCACTTAGAAGGAGATCCAATTTCCAACGTACCATTACTACCTCTCGCGAAATGAAAATGTCCGTAAAATGATAAAAATAGAAAGAAAAAAATATGTGTGATTTTATACTCTTAAATATCTCGAGAGAAAAAGATATCCCTGTATTAAATCAACCCGGGTTCCAAAACCGACAGCGATGCGGATGAGATTGCTCTAGTTACTTCCGCACCATATATCGCTAATCTAATTCGTCCGTATTTGCAAGCGTGCATGCAGAGCCTATGATTTTCCCCTCTGACAAATTACCCTCATTCATCATTATTACATCCTTATAAAGGGGTAGAGAACAGTTATAAATGGTTTGAGAATGATGTTCTATATAGTATCTCAGTAATTCAAATCGCTGCCCCTTAAGCGACTGGCGTGTGAGTGATCTCAGTTGACATATCAGTGCGAGCTCCTGACACCCGAGCGACTTCGTCCAGTATTAAGCTAATCGACATTAACTTTATTCCCGTGTTTTCGTCTTTCTTTCTTTTTTTTCCACCTCAGAAGTATGAGAAATCATTGGTTTTGCTTATAGAATTACCACCGTGCACTAGGGCAAGAGAACTACATATTACAAATGTGACCAGGAGACGGTCTTGCAATAAATTGCAATGAAGTCCATCTCTGCATGTACGGACGTATCGCGTTTCCGAGCCAGCAGAGTCGTCACTGTTTTCTGTTAGGTGTTACACCAAAGCGACCGAGGAGTTCCAAAGGAAATAGGTCTCCATTTTCCAAATTTACCGACAAGGGTCAAAACTAGTCCGTCGTCAGATTTTATACATCGTTTTTCTGCAGATTACCGACAAGGATCTCAGAATTTCAAAGTTACAGAAATTTTGAATTGGGGTGTCATTTGGCTGTCACCCTTTCCCCTGTAGCAACGCAAAGGCCAATGCAGGCTTATGAATATGTTTATATATATATATATATATATATATATATATATATATATATATATATATATATATATATATATATATATATATATATATATATATATTTATATATCTCTCTCTCTCTCTCTCTCTCTCTCTCTCTCTCTCTCTCTCTCTCTCTTGCTTTGTCTGGCGTTGTATGTTGTATCACCTTAATCAACGTAATGCAACTCTTTGGTAAACTAGTTCTCATATACCTCGACAAAAAATTACACAGGGACTTATCCAGGGAGTTTCCTTGCAATACGAGATGCAGAACAACTCTCAAACAAATGTTACAGCCAAAGCAAGAGTATACTCTATTGGAGGAGAGGATGCGGAACAGGTGAGAATCTATTTACACGGCAGGTGTTAGAGCCTTACACCAAACAAAGACAATCGATTTCGATGTATCGTATCCCACCATGCAACTAACATTGTGCACCTACTACCTATCGATGTGAAAAGCTTGGGCAGGAAGTATATCTTAAGATCGACAATATCGTTCCGCTCACTGAAAATTTTTCCTTTTTCACTTATTTACCTAGGTCTAGTGATTTTTTTTTACAACACGTGGTTTGACATGTGGGCTTTCACTATCCATACGATTTTAGATATTATAAAAAATAATGATACATTCAAATAAGTTATAATGATATAGCGATCTATCAGCCCTATGCCCTACGGTTGAGTACAAAAGGTGCACACAGGCTCATCGAGAGCAGATATATCGTATAATGAATTACGAATACAGGCGTGTATCATTTTTTAAAAATAATATTATATTTCAAAGAGAGAGACCATTTAAGATAGCTCGATGTCATTATCAATGGTACATCCCAAGTTTAGTCACACACAGTATAAGCGCACCTACCTCTACACGCTTATTGCTGCACATCGCTTACTTAAAATCTTCCGATAAAGTACTGGAAACTATTGGACATTATAATGAAGAAAAATAAAATTAGTATTAGTCCCAATAAAAAACTCACACGTTACTGTTTTTAACCAATCAATTGATAAGGATTTATGAGTGAGTCTTATCAAACGCTATTATTCTTACAAAGATATCCAACACCGTTTGTCTATGTTGTACACTATTTTTGACAACAGTTTTGAACGTTTTTCCTTGTTTCAACTCATTTTCTTAATGAAAATTTATAACCATTTTTTTTTATATAAAAAGGTTACCGTAGGCATATCCGATATTTTCTGGTACGTTTGCTAGATGAAACAGGAAGAGTAGTCGCTATTATTAGCTTTCTGAAAAACTTCGCCTTTACTTTAGTTTCAAGGAATTGTTAAAAGGTATTAGCATTTCAAAGTTCATGTTTTGAGAAATTTGGATGGGAATGAACAAAAAGTTAAGAACAAGATTACCTGAAAAACACTGACCTTTTAAAGATGCGCATCTCTCCTTCTCTTTTATTTCTTTCAATAATCATCAATAGACTTCACTTTTTTTCCTGTTTTTCATATCGTTCTCACACTTCACAACCATCAAATTATGAACAAAAATGTACAATTTACATCATTCCATGCAGCCAAAGAGCCAGTTAACTGCTGGTTTATTTATTTTCCTCCCTCCTTTTTACAGATTATTGCAGTCTGGAGGTAATATATCAAGTGTCGTAAAATACACAGACTATACTAATTTTCTGTCAACTCACCTGCCAGTAAATGTAGTGCAAGATGTCCTGGATATTTCTATACAGTGCGAACTATTCTCATCCTCATAAAATCTATGCGAGAGTTCTAATAAAAGCAATCAATATGGAATTGAAAATTATCCGACAAAGATATCTAGATAACTTGTGCTCACTAAAGCTTTTTGTCAGACTTATAAGAGAAAAAAGTATATTATTTATCTATTCAGTTAATTAGTTGTTTTTTTTTTCCCAAGAGAGTAGCCCCGCCAGTAGTTGCAACACTGTTATCCCTCGGGGGCCCTGTATAACATAAATGATATAAAATACATTTGTTACATTACTGTCTCAAGTGTTAGGGGTTTTTTTTCTTTAAAGAGGGGTTCATAATAGGCACTTGGCTGAAACTAACACAAATCTCCCAAGACGGTTATGAGGGAAAGAACTCAAGAGGCGTTGTTATTATTGGTTTTCTTATGAATGCAAACACTTGATTCGGATTTCACGTCGTAAAGCAAGTACTATCTTTCAATAATAAATAATATTAGCCATGACAGCAATCGGATAAGAGGGACTATTAAAGCCGGAGATGTTTTGGCTCGATTTGACAAAAATCTAAATCATCAAAGTCTAATATCAAAGCAATATAATTATTGCAGTAGTTCCTTTGTTCGGCCAAGTTGATTAGTTTGTTTGTTTGTGTGTATGTTGTTGTTTGGGGGGAAACGGGTCGAGGTCCCGGATTCGAAACCAAGGTGATATGATGCCCTAGCGCCAGTGGCGTATCTAGGGATTATGGCGCCCAGGGCAAACAATGAAGTTGCGCCCCAACCCCCAACCCCCCCCCCCCCTCGGAGTGCCCAAACTAATCTACGTTATTGTACAAGCGAGGGAGCAAAGCGACCGAGCGGCCAATTTTTTTCCCCTCATTTTCAATTCTACAAAAACCCCATTTCTTGTGCATCTTACCGAAAACACGATAAAAAGTACTTTCGAAAAATCAACTGAAGGCAGTTTCAACAGCCCTGTCTATCGCCTTTAGAAACGTGCGAACATTAAAATGGCGTATTGCGTAATCCGAACCTGATTTCTATGGTCAGTACATTAGGCCTTTGAAATTGCCCCTGAGTTTATTTTTCGATAATAGTTTTTACCGTGTTCGAAGAAATTTTGCAATTAACAACTGAAATTCAGCGGTATAGAATTTCGAATTTTGTACATATAAACGGTTTACTATTCACTCATTTCTAAAACTGGGAGCAAAACCTTGAGAAACAGTCGAGAAATTCAGCAAGGCGACCGAAAGTTGAGATTTTTTTCAGATGTTAAGGCGACCGAAAGTTGAGATTTTTTTCAGATGTTGAACCTTTGCAAATACTGTTTCATAGACTTATCCTATATTGGGACGGAACATTTAGCAAGAGTCAGATGAAACTTACATGATAGCGAGCAAAGCAACGACAATTATATATTTATTTTTCAAGTTTTGAATCCTTTAAGCTATTCGAGAACTATATACTGGGGCGCAAAATTGCAAGATTCTGGAATAAAACATTATGCGAGGGGGCGAAGCGACCGAGCTTTAGAAATTTTCGCATTTCCAAACCTCAAAAACTGTGTTTCTAATGTATTTACCTTGCGAATTGGGGGCGCATAATAAGGATTATGATTTTTCTTCAATTTCCCTTTTTTTCTTTCTCTCTTTTGCGTTTTTGCGCCCCCTTCCAAGTGCCGCCCGGGGCACTTCCCCCCCCCCCCCCTCCCTAGATACGCCACTGCCTAGCGCCCTTGGTAAGGCATTCATTCTAATTTCCTTGCTCACCTACGAGCATTCACTTCATTATCTGCATTTTCCATTCCGTCTGAAAGGAGAAACTGTAAGCAAATGCATAAAGCCCACCGCACAATATAAAATGTATACGATCGAATACGATCCGATTGTGGAAATAAATCGCAATATCATTAAATATAGGCGTTTTAACAAATAAGATCTATACCTGATTCAGGTTCTGAACGATAATACGAATAATCAACATTGGAATTTGGTACGATGTCAGCCTTATATCCGGAATAAGGGCCAAATCAGTTTCAAATCGTAGACAATCGCAGCACTAATCTGACGTCACTACGATTTGGAGCCAAATTAGGCTTTCCTTCGACTAGAAGGCTCGCAACAGACCGTAAAGAAGGCTCGCAACAGACCGTAATTTCGATTTTACTATATATATGACTATTCAGAACCCCAATCTAACATATTTTATGCCTTTAACTGTTTAAATATAATGCTATTATATTTTCTTCCGAAATCGGATCACAGACCGATCGTATATAGTGTGCGGTGGGTTTAAGATATTCGTGATCTACGCGTGTTCTATACCCTCAATATAATAACTACCTCAAAAGCTGTTGAAGATGCTCCCTACTTCAAATTTAATACCTGGTGCTGAGGTATTTATCCGTCAGTTTTGAGCTCTGTGCAATCATCCTGACTTCATGTCCACCTGAATGTATGACATTTCCGCCAGTTCAGAAATACGATATGTATCGTACCAAAGCTCTATTTGTTTTCTACGCGAATTCCCGCCAAAGTGTATTTATTTAGCCTTGTTATGGGCTGCCGAATCCAGGTCAAACATAATATGGATGATAATATAGAAGAATGAAAGAGAGAAATCAATGGTTTCGCATCATTAGACCAAAGCTATATGCACGCATGGCCTGACGAAAAAGTACACGACCATGACCACCGAGGTCCTGGGGACGAGGTTGTTTCGGAAGGGACCAAAGGGCGTGCGCGCTTTCATGTTGTCCGTTGAGCCCCACTTGGTGATTGCGGCAGTTGAAGTTTCTCTGAATTTAGAAAGGTATGATAGTTAAGGTTAGTTTTATTCATAAGGAAAAGTAGGTCAGCTACGTCAACGACGCCTTGTTTTTAAAGATAAAGGCTTGATGACAAGCTTTCTAACTAAAAACTGAATTTTTTACATGTAAAGAGTTTAAGTTTTCCGTACAAGCATGCGTTTGATTCTTCCAAATATCCCATTTTAATGGAAGGGAACCAAAAGATAATGTAACACAATGAAATGTTTCACCTTTCCAAGTGCGTTCAATTACGTTTACTACTTAATGTCATAGAAGCCTCGGGTTAGTCTAGGCATTACTTGATATGTCATATAATTTTGTCGGAGGCAACTTTGAAAATGACAGATTTTTTTGTTTTGTTTTGTCTTTTGACACTGGAGATAATGAAGGAAGTCTCTCTCTCTCTCTCAATGTCTCTCTGTCTCTTTCTCTCTCTTTCTATTTCATTCTCTCTCTCTTTTCTTCTATCTCTCTCTCTCTCTCTCTCTCTCTCTAATCAGTCACTGTCCTCATCCTTTACACCGTCATCTATCTTCTACCAATATCTCGCACTATCCGGCTTATTGGCCATAAAGTAATAGTAGTTTAACATCTACCGTAGATTTCAGGGAACGAGAGCAGTAGAGAGAAGAGAGACGAAGAGATACGGAGGGAGGGAGTGAGAAGGAAACAGACGGAGAGAGAGAGAGAGAGAGGGAGAGAGAGGGAAAGGGGGAGGGGGAGGAACTGAAATTCAACTCACGTCAGTTGGTCAGAGGTACCCATACGTTCAATTAGTGCAATAGAACTGCTAAGTACTTGTAGCGAAAGGGAACTGGAATAAAACTTGTCAAGTATGTTTTCATGTTCCTTAATATGTATCAAAGGGGAGACTGAAATTCGTATCACAAAACTGATATTCGTTCATAACCTAAACAAATTTCTTTGAGCTTTAGATTAATAATGGTGATAATGGTAATAATTATTATAATGAAAATAGTAACAATAATAATGATGAAAATAATAATAATAATAATTATTATTATTACTACTACTATTATTATTATTATTATTATCATCATTATTATTATTATTATTGTTGTTGTTATTATTATTATTTTCATTATTATTATTATTATTATTATTATTATTATTATTATCATCATTATTATTTTCATTATTATTATTATTATTATTATAACACTAATAATAGTAATCATTATCATTACAAAAATGATAATAATAATGATAATGATAATAATAATAATGATGATAATAGTAATAATGCCCGAAAATCTCTGACAAGCAACAAAAAAAAAAGAGCTATCGGGCCAAAAGAAGATTTTGGGGATTTGCAACCCCCTTAGCTTTACAAAATCCATGAAAAGCTAAAAGAAAGAAAAATTAGGGGTCCCCTTAAATCACTGACAAGCAACAACAGCACAAAAAGGAGGTTTACAATTTATTAGGCATATTCCGGAACCCGTGACACCCCCGATCCTCTCATGCATGGTAAAGACATCAAGCTGTTCTGTGGTTACGTGGTTTTACACATCCGTCACGTGGTTCATTAGCACGTGATCATTTCGTCAAATGGCCAATCGAAAGACATTACAAAATAATATTCCTCGTCATTTCTTTATGCCACCGAGACAATGTCGAGCAAAAGCATGGGTTTGCGTTTAGTCTTATATCATCGTATCTCATATGTCATTATCGAGTTTATGAGCTTTCGTGTTTTTCCATGCATATCAAAATGTATATTAAAGTGTGTGAAGGCCTGAAGAGGTGATTAACTTTACCTTCAAAGGGTCCTTTAATGCACTCAAATCAAAGATAAAGAAGTCACAAATTACCTCTTTCGAAATTCGATGAATTCATCGAGAAGAGGCAATCCATTTGCTGAAACTATTATCATGTCTATAAACATTACTGACTCATCAACTAGTCGGTCTGGTCATTGATTTCTCATCATTCCGAGGGAGGCATTCTGAAATTATTGAAAAAATGCATCTCACTGAAAGTTTAATGTTCTTGTGACGTCACTAAAAGAGGTATAAATGTTAAAGCCAGTCGACTGTACTATTTTAGAGCTTGTAAAGATAGAAAATAAATCGATGGAGAAAAGTGCTAGTTGATTAATGATTTTTGACTTGGGTAATCCGCCGTAGAATAACAAAGGAAATTAAGCAAAACTGAAGGGAAATACGTTTTGAAAATGATGTTTGAAGAACTCTCAATGTGCTGGGCTTGAATGATCAGTTTTGACATGTTGTATCTAATCATATAGTATTAAAATGTAACAAAACAGTTTTTTTCAAGTTTCGTCCCCAAATATTGAATGAAATCGTAAATAGATATGACATCGCGATTCTATTTAAATGAGAATGTTTTCACTGTTTTAATAGGGTACTGGCCATCCAAAGGGACATTTCCAAATCACGCGTGATCATTTTCGTCACAAGTCATTGACCCGAAAGATTTCTTGAATTCGATCTATTTCATGATAAAATTATAACACGTGAGCATGATGAAAGCTTTCAGAAGGTGCTTCGTTTGGTTAGCACTAAATGATTGATCTCATAAACTAATTTGTAGGCATTCTGCTAGGTTGATTCTTAATGACTAAAAAACAGCTTTTATCAGCCTCTCTCTCTCTCTCTCTCTCTCTCTCTCTTTCTCTCTCTCTCTCTCTCTCTCTTTCTCTTCTGTCTATCGTTCTCTTTTGTTTTAAGTTTATTTAGTCGCGAAAATGGATACGAGGCAATGAGTTGATTATCAAAAAGATTTATCGTCTCGATGAGTCATTTCTAAAGGTTCCATGACATTTGCTCCTGCGACAATTGCTCCGGTCTAACTTTGCTGTGTTAATCCCAAACCTAAACCTAGCCCTAACCCTAATCCTAATCTTCACATTGTCCTGAACAAAAAAACAAATCATGACCTTGACCTTAACCTTTGACCTTTCGAGATATGGACGGCGGAGCAAATGTCGCAGGAGCAAATGTCGTGTCGCCTTTCTAAATACTTTTTTTATTAAGTATTTTAGTTTTGTATGTGTTTTGACTGACTTCTTTATAACAACAGGGGTTATCCCCATTCCTAATGAGCCGGCACAGAACAGAAAACAAAAATGCCATTTCCACTCTCTTTCATTATGAGACTTGCCTGCTACAAATCTGACTCTCTTACATTCATTGACAATTTTAACACAGTAGATACATGAAGATAAATCAAGATTATATTATGAAAGCTTTTAAATTCATTAACGCATTAGCACAATGGACTCATAGAGATGGGATGATAAATGTAGAAGAAGTATATTTATTATTGGTGATTAGATATAACAAAAGAAGACGCTTTTACTTTCACTAAGACATTTACACAGTGGACTGATTGTTACAGAGCGGTAAATGTAAGAAATGTATGTGCATTATTGGTTCATGGCTCTAAAAACAAGTTATATGCCACGCTTTTGTTATTATATTAGTAAATTAGCACAGTGGGTACATCAGAGTCGAATGGTAAATATATGGGCAATGTACATTGGAAGTTCGCTAATAATGCTTTAAAACAAGATAATATGCTACGTTTTTATATTTATTGAGACATTAACACAGTCAAAGGAGAGAACCGAGGGGGCTTCAGCCTCCGAGAATTATAATTTTGATGATTATCAATACTGAAACAATAAACTCGGGTAACGAATTGGACTAGACGTAATATTTATGTTTGATGACGATATTTGCGTCAGTTTAAGTGCACAAAAAATGAATTTGAGTGACCAAATGATCAAATTGACAGGGGGAAACCTGTATTAAACGCGGAGCATTTACATTCATGAAATTAGTCAACGTAAAAAATGTCCATCCAGAGAATCATGCCTGATTCATAATGCTACCAAGTATTTTCAGTGGAAGTCGATTTTGTAAGATATATCATAGCTTTCGATTGTATCTTGGAAAGCAAGAGGTATAGAGAGATTGATGCGAAAAGCCTACGTTTGATTTTTTTAATGTATATTCTAAAACCCGGCTCATACTAGGCGTCATTTGCCGACGTAAGGACCGCGTTCAATAGAATTCATGCCAACAGCATGACCAGTGCGATCATGAACAAAAGGCCTGACGCTTGCACAGGAGGAGAACGAAAAACATAGAGCACACATAAAATCGGGTTAGAGTTTTATCCTTTAATGGAAACACACGGCTTAATTTTGTCTCCAAACATTAATACAGGGCGGCAGTATGAGAGAAATCGTGTGAAATTTTTAAAAATCTATCTAATAACCTTTCTTGTTTGGTAAGAGACTCACCCCCCTTGGGGTCAATTACGGATGCCATTCGACTATTCTGTAGCTTTAGTTTTTAAGCTCTCTCGATTGCACGCTCGCTATATATATCGTCATTCATAAGAACTTCAAAATAACAATTAAAGGAGATGTTGAAAGGCGTCGGAATAATCCCTTGATTTTCATTCGAAGAATGATCAGCCTGTTGGTGCTGAATTTAACTCAGAGCGTTTTCAAGTTTCCTTCATTCACTCATCGCGAGAGGAATATTATTAAAGGAAACCCCACGGTAGCTCATTAGGGACGCGTGTAACTAATGAATCAAACTGGAGGACCAATTATCGCGATGAGGTAAAACGGTAAGACGTGTTTTAAGTTTGTTTCAGATGAAATGATTTCAAAGCCGCCTCCTAAGCTGCCCTGGGGTATTTTTCGAAACGCTTTAACCCAGACTTTTTCACATTGTTACCCATGTTTTACTTAAGCGATAAAAGCCTATCAACTATCATACATTTGTGTCTTCGTCCGTAGGGGAATAACCTATCAAATGTATAATAGAAGGAAAATGTCGAGGATATATTGACAGTCGTGTTGTAGCCTATTGTAAGTAAGTAATGTGATTTCGCGCGTCATATCGAGACGATAATGGCACCAAAAGTGCTAGAATAAAGTCAATTGGCCGGAAATAAATCACAGTTTTAGCCTTATCATTTTCTTAAGTAATAGCCTACGGTCCAAGTATTTTAGATTAAAGGCAGTCATTGCTATAATGCTTTCACCAAGAGTTCAATTTTTTTTAAAACGCATTCTGTTTCTCATTTACTTTTCCTTTTTTTTCCATTCATCCGAGTATTTTTTTCTCTCTCACTTTCTCTCTCTCTCTCTCTCTCTCTCTCTCTCTCTCTCTCTCTCTCCCTCTCTTCGTCATGTTCTTATTCTGTTTTTAATACAATGCTTCCTCGATTGCCGTTATATAAGTTGCTGGTCCGGAGATAATTATCCTCCATCACATCCATCACATCTCATGTACTTTTTTAAGAGGTTAAGGCAACCGGAGATATTTCTAAAATTAATGGTCTTTGAGAGCACGAAAAAGATAACAATAAAGCCAATTGGCTGGAAATTAATCACAATTTTATAAAGGCCGTATTATTAGACAATATATGTACTAGTAACTTTTTGAGTAATAGCCTGTTTTTCCAGAATTGGCGATTACAGACACTCATCGGTATGACGCTTTCGCTCAGAGTCTAACTCAACGGAGCATGTGATTTTCGAGAAAAGGCATTATTTTTGTTCCTTTTTTTTTTTCTCTTGTTGTTCAGTCGTAAAATTCTATCTCTCTCTCTCTCTCTCTCTCTCTCTCTCTCTCTCTCTCCCCCCTTTCTCATTTTTTAAATTCTCTTTTAACGCAATCATGGGGGGCGGTCCCTGGGGGGGGGGGGGGGACGCGTCCCCCGGAAATTTTAAATTTTGTACAGCAACCAATGGTAAATGCTAGTCGCGTTCCCACCCCCCCGGCCTTGACAAGAAATCGCCGCACATGAACGCAATACCTCCCCGATCCTCTCTGTAAAATTTGCTGGTCCGGATATAACAATCTTCCAGAACATCTCATGTACTTTCGTAAGGGTTCAAGGCAATCGGGGATGTTTCTAAATCGCTTTGAGAATCATATTTCGCTAATTGTTCGTTCCCCATGAGGGCATGTTTCAGGAATCACTTCTGCTCTGCCTATACTTTGAAATTGAGTGGTGAAAGATTAATGAGGAGATTAAGCACTGCTTCCACCTCATTCATTTCTTCTGACATAGTTATTGTTCCCGGAATAACAATTCCATTCCAAGTTCCAGAAGCCGAAACTATCGTCATCATTTGATCTGAAATCGGTTAGACAGGTGTGCGTATTTCTAAATGGAGCGACGTTCGATGATTATTACATTTGAACTTAGCCCATTTTAGTCCATCTGATTTTATTTCGTAATTTTACTTTGAACCTTTTATTTGTCATGGGTACCAAATGGCCGATCGGCACAATGATATGAACCAATTAAGAAAAGGATTTACAATGTGTATTTCAGAAGCTTTGCATAATACCCCAATTTCGTTCTTAATTGGCAACCTGTATTCACCTGTATAAGTCCCAATTTTATACTGGAAGTTGTAAAATAAACCTGAACACGTTAGTAAATCTATCTCTTGATAAATATGCTGCGGTATAAGCATGTTCATGAGTGGAAAAAAAACGACAATATAAATGTAACACGTAATTCAGGCCTGGCAGCTAGTCATGAGTAAATACATAAAACAAGTAAGAAGAAAGATTTTTAACATCACTCACTACATGCACGATTGCTATTGTATAGGGATTTATGATTTATTCCCCCTTTCTTACTCCCTTTCCTGATTTCATCTCTTTTCTTTTATCAACCTGTCTCTCCCCATCTGCTTCTTCATCTAGGTGAGCCTTTGTGTTTTTATTAATTAAGTTAGTTACTTAACGTAAACTATATGTAAAAAAAACAAAACAATAAAAACAAAAGAAAAAACAACGAAGAGCTTTCTGAATCATGTACATAATTATAATGATTTTTAATTGGGAACATGCTATTTACAGTTCTGCTAGTTCCCTTTCGTTACCTTTTCGATTATTATTATCAAGAAACAATTGAAACGTGTGTAAACCTCTCTCTGTTATAACATTTATTTTAGAAAACAATATGTAAAACCAAGTTCATATGCGTTATGTTTGAATGATGAATTTCTTCTACAATGTAAATACTTTTATATGATTTATGAATTGGTATCGAAAAATAAATGAATCTTGAATCTTGAATCTTGAATAGGGAAGCAAGATGGGAACTTTTAAATTTCGTTTAGAATTTGTCATAATAAAAATTATTATGATTAGAACAATAATAATAATAATAATAATAATAATAATAATAATAATAATAATAATAATAATAATAATAATAATAATAATTATGATAATAATATAATGATGATAATAATAATGATAATAATGATAATAATGATAATGATAATATGTCTTGTTTTACCCATATTCGCCTCATCGGTATTGTGTACTGTTCTCTGCAATCATATCATTGCCCCGGCTTTAAATTTGTATATAAAACATATTCTTCAGACATGTCATACACAGCTAAATTTATATCAACTACCATTTTCATTCCGTGAATAACTCGAAGAATATTCTCATGATAATTTATGTACATGTTTATCGTGACCCCATTCGAAACTCAATCATATTGATTTAAAAGGCAAATTATTTCTTACTCGATAATTACAAAATAACTGCAAGACAGCGGGGAGTTCCCACAGAGCAAAGCGATGTGTTGGGCAGTACAGTCAATCACAAGTACAAATTGGAGTATGATATTGTGATTATGTGTGATGATGTAGGTGTGATGCTGGTCTTTCAAAAGATTGATTCATCTTTTTAAAAAAATATCGTAATTTGTTTAACGCATGGAGATACGTAATTACATGTTCTGTATCACAGAAAATGGAACTTTCACTTTTTGCAATTCTTTAGAGAGTGTGTTTCAAGTAACACATCTAGAATACGGCTAAGGTCAAGATGAAAGTGGTTTTTAAAATCAAAAGTCAAAAGTACTTTCTATTATTCATGTGATATGGTTTTCCCTTCCCCCACAGACGTATGTACTTTGATCGAATGAAGCACAGGTATATAGGAAAATGTGTTATTCTTGTACATTATGAGAAATGCAATAACGCACTCAAATGAAAAACTGAAAGCACATTTCTTTATCATGTTTTATACCCCTGATAAAAGTGTGTAGAAAGTCCTCGCTTAAAATGTTCGAATTTGAAATAAAATGTTTGGATATAGTTGTAATCGATATAAATAAATGAATAAATAAATATATATATATATATATATAAATATTTATTCATTTATATATGTATGTAAAAATGGGACATGAAACTCCATCGTATCCAAGGTCTCATTAAAGACACGATTTATTTAGTCTCAGGTCATCTTTGATGCAGCCGAACTAATATTCTCATTTTATTCTCCCACAAGAGTGATAAATAATACTGCGGGGTACAATAAGGATGTTAACTCATATTGTCGACACTGCGCTAATGACATTTTGGCTCACAAGGTACCTGAATACTACTCCCACTTTGGCCATTACAAGGATGACGATCCGGACACATTCGCAATAATAACCATCAAATGTTAATTTGGAAGTGTTTTATGATATAGAATTGTACAGTATTAAAAATGAAATTATCAGTACTGTTGTCTGGGGTCATGAATAACCAGGACGCTTCTGAATGACCACAAAGATCATTGTATTTCTTCTGTTTAGATAAACACCATTATCTTCGAATCAGAGGAGCTTGGAGCTAGATGGGAGAGATTTGTTAGACGCGGCTTACCACACCCCCCCCCCCTCCCCTCCCCCTCCACAATAACCTTCTTGTTGGCAGATAATATTCGTTGTAACAATTATTTGTAATTGCAAATGTTGCGTATGGGGGGTTGCCTACTCGTTTATAAGGTTCTTTTTTTTTCGAAACGCAAATTTCCCATACCACGGGGTTTATTATTCCGAAAATGAAATAGGGTTCTTAATTCCGAACTTTTGTTGTATCACTCCGAAGGTTCTTTATTCCAAAGGTTCGTTTATTTCCGAAGATTCATAATTACGAAAAAGAAATAGCGTTCATTATTCCGAGAAAAAAATAGGTATCATTATTTTGAAAGCTTGCAATTCTAAAAATGATATAGCGTTCGATTTTTTTTTTCATTGTAAACCTCCGGAATTAAGAACCTGAGGAAAGAGGACATGAAACCATTACCATGATTACCCTTAATGTATGATCATTACACAGATCATGATGACAAGGGAGCAAAGATATTTGGTCTAGATTATTTCCTATAATTGCAAAGACACCAGACAGAGATGGAGTTCAAGCTTCATTGGGCCCTGAAATTGCTGCCGCGGCAAGGAAAATGATAACTAAGAAAAACCAGGCAACAGTAATGGGGTCTCAACCCCTTTCATTCACTGACATACCCGTAGATACGAGTGTGCTTTCCTCGGTGAGACAGTCGCTAATATCTGAGAAAAATCATTAACCATCACCAATAAACTAATAAACTGCTCATGAATTGGCAAAAATATAGTACATTGGATACAAAAACAATTAATTTTGTGTGTATTAAGTTTATTTGCTAAACTCTCATCGTTTCTCAACAAAGTGATCCGAAACTTGAGTAAGTTTGGAATCAAAGATTGGTAAGTTGGTCAATCTTATGTTTTGCACGACGTTGTCACGGTCGTGTACTTAGAGCTGGTATAGTAAATGAAATTTGAAGATGAGATATGCAGAGTTAATAGCTATTTATTTATGTACAGTTTTCTTTTTTTTTAATGGTTGTTTCTTCAGTTCATAAACTGTCGTCCCAGTGATAATAGTATATAAGATATAGGGAAGATAAAGAGGGATAACGAAACGACGTCACATAGAGAACGATTATCAAAGAAAGAACGCTGGCCCGATGTCTCTTTGTGGACAATTCAAACTGTAAATGTAACTTAATATGAGAAACGGAAATTACCACTACTATGATTATAAGAATAAATGATGCGTCTATAAAAATGAAAGTGCAAAAGAAGGGAGAAAATAACTTTTACGTCGATGCTGCTCAACAATAGTAGTTAAACAATGTTTGCAACCACTTCATGCTCTTTGTTTTTGCCACCTTTATTTACCCGTTGTGTGGTTGTCCATTCCTCCTGGCTATACCATATTTTACAGCCTAGCTTCTTTGCGGAATTCTTGTCATCCAGATTTAACTCTCTCAAGAGGCGTTCTAACCTCTTCATCATTTTTGTATGGCATAAGTCTTTCTTGTAATACCGCTCTCTAATCTTCCAGTGTTCAAGGTCTCCGTAATAGTATTTGTGACAACAAAGCTACTTCTATTCAGGTTTTAACTTTTTCAGACCTGTATACTTCGGTAATTTCGAACACATTCATAACAGAGATACTGCGTCACACAGAGCAACAGTTTTCCAGGTGTAAAGACGTCCTTAACAAGCCTGGGGAAGGGGTGGGTGTTAACGTCGGAGCTATCAACAACATGTATGGATTCTCGCAAAATTAATTCTAGTGGGTAACAGGGTAACAGCATTATTTCTTTCATCTGTACTTACCCGATGAAGCAACATGTGCCAAACTTTAACCTCACTAAAACCGAGTAGCAAATTATAAATAGCTCTGGTAACCCCCCCCCCCCCATATTATGATATTTGTCAGTTTTTTTTTAAATTCCAAATAAGAAACCCTTTATTTTTCTTTTTTCTTTTTCTTTTTTTTTTTAAGTTTTTGTGCCAGTCGAAAATTATAACATTTCACTAATCATGCTAATAACGTCTATATTTTTTTCTTTCCTTGCTTGAAGTACTTTGCCATTCTTTTACGCAAATTTGTTTCGATAAACCCGCCGCACCGCCCCCCCCCCTTCCCTCATTACACAAGATGTAGCACCGCCCCTTTTCCGGTGTTGATATACCGACAGCTCCTCCAATCTGGTGGAGAGAGGTCTTGCTCCACCTATAGGCTGTCAAGCCTTACTCTGTCAAGCGACATTACAGACGGTAAGGTATTTTATAACGACCTAAACGATATTGTTCTCTTCCCTTCGAGGGCTCCATTGATCGCATGAAGACGTTTGAACCCTCGTCCACACTTGACGCGCTAAACTGCAAAATGAAATGACATAGACGTAGTTGTGCGGCACACGCTCCTGAGATAACGGCATCCTCCGACATAATCCTGCTCCGGCGACAATTGCTCCCGCCTTTTTTCGTCAAAGTTATAGGGGTTGGTGTTACGGTTACAATTTGGTTGTTGGTTATATTTAGGGTTAGGGTTGGTGTATAGTGTTTGGTCCAGGGTTGGAGTTTTGAATTTGGATTTGTGTATATATACGAAATTGACGCGAAGCTATTGTCGCTGGAGCGTGTGTCGTACAACCGCGACAATTGTTCCTCCGCGGTCAATTTCCTTCACTATCCGAACTCCTAACTTCAACCTAACCTAAGACCCAATCGCAGCCTTAATATCTAACCATGGTACTATAATTTTGACGAAATGAAGTCGGACCGCCGCGCTTCACATTTCCCCATCTTGTAACACACATCATGCAAAGGTTGCGAGCAACTTTTTTCCCCACCCCAAACTGCAATCCATTCACACACGTAAAATGTTGTTTGTTTTGTGGTTTGTTTTGTGTGTGTTTTTTTTATATATGTGACCCAGCCGCGGCTTACCGCGACAAGTCTGAAAGCGGCTCTAGATCTCCAAGCTTTAGGGATAACCTCCACTGCTGAAACCAGAACGAAAGGAATCTCTTCCCGTCTTCGCTTGGCTTGGCCAGATTTACCTGTTTTGCCGCTGGTTTTAACACTGGCATGCATGAGCAGCCAGCTCTTACTGCAAAATGCGGGGAAGGTGAACTTTGAAGGCAACAAGTTTCTTGGGTTTCATTGGTGTTCTCAACGAGTCGTCTCACTCACTGACTGGAAGGAATGGAATCAATATAGACTGCGAAGTTTTTAAAGAAATAATGGAGAAAAAAACGTCCTTGTTTGTCTTCTTCTTCTTCTTCTTCTTTTTCTTCTTCTTCTTTTTTTCTCTATCTTCCTCTTTTATTCTTTATTTCTTTTTCCCTTGCTTGCTTGTTTTTTGGGGGGGATGTTTGGGAAGCAGAAACAGCAAATTGATAGTAAAACCGAGGAAAATATAATTTAAAAAATGAAAGGTGTGGCATATGTGAAAATCCACATGACATACACGGTAAGACAGAATGTATTGCTTTCTTGTTTCACAAATTAATCCAGGGTTACTTAAACCTTACTGTCAGTTTTGAACATTTGATGAGTTTGCCGATCATTTTAAAAGAGGTCATGTGACTAACACAGATGTTATCAATATTCTTAGGCCAATATCCTGTTATTTGATTGACAAGTATCTTTTTACTTTAATTTACGTGTTTCCATGTGTTTTTATTTTTTTCAATTTTAATAACTTTATTCATGCGTATGAGTAGTATATTCATGCTCTGTTCAAAATGTTATTGTCATTGAACACAGTAGTAGTATTATTTCTTTCATTTATGTCTTTGGCGGTTGTTAAAAATTAGATTCAGGAGGGTCAAAGGTTGGTCACAACCGATCATGCACCTCTTTGCGTGTGGTTTGCGACGGATTTCGCAAAAAATGCTTGCGACGCACGCACAGATCTGCACGTTTTTTCCAAGCATGCATGTAGAAGCACGCAGGACACGCAAGGAGGCTGTTGGACATGTCCAATAATCTCTGCGTTTGGCTACGCATCGTGATGAACGCACGCGGCACGCGCAGCCATCGTACTTCCTGCACGTGCTTCGTGCAACCATCGCACGGGCTCCTTACGGAGGTCTCACGAAGCCAATGGCTCTATACGGAGCCGTGAAATGTCGCGCGTTGGTTCCACGTAGGTTGCATGGTGCCTGTACGGGGTTTGTATGTTCGCCTCAAGTATTCTTGCGGGTAAGAAGGGGTATGTTAATGAGGAGTGTGCAAGACGCCCAAGGGAAGATGCAGAGAGTTGCACGAATGGTTGTGACCATGACGCACGAAGGACGTACGAATCGCAAGAGTTTGCCCACAACCGATCGCAGCTGCGGACACGCAGGTGCAAAAGCACGCATGATCAGTTGTATCCATACAATCATTTTGTTCAGTCCCTGGTATATCAAAGTAATCTTGCTGTAAGATAAATTCATGAAAAATTGTCCGTCTAGTGAGATTCAACCTACTATAACCCCCCCCCCCCCCCTTTCCCCTTATTGTCCTACTCATTGGTCACCTATAAGTTAATCATTTAAAAACTTTGGATGGTTTAAACTGCATTTGTAAAAGGGGGAAAGAAAACTGGATTTTTAGGTGGAAGTGTGAACGTTCGTTTCCTTGCAGCGGCGTCTAAATTTCATTGGGTTATCGTTCAGATATCGAATTATATCGTGGCTTTGTGTGTCACACCATCGTCTGTTGGCAGAACTAGATTTTCCAGCCGTATCAAGCAAATTCTGTAGCTTAAGATTCCTTTCATTCGAAAGCAGTACGCAGTCAACAATTCTAGGCCACCCAGCAGTGTTTGTCATGGGGGGGGGGGGGGCACTGTGGTGTCTTGATGAAGGTTCTTAGTTGCCATATAGGAGAGGTCCTGGGTTCGGTCATTACTTGGTGCTGGGGGATAAAGTATTTTTTTGAAGAAAAAAAATCAAGCCTCTTTATATTCTTCTTTTCGCTCCCCTCCCCTCCCCCTCCCCGATGCCACCGTGTATAACCACCCCAATGTAGGTATGACCTTGTATTGCAACATGAAATTGAAAGCTTCATATTGATCACATGATGTTAATGTGGCTGTTAATTCACTGTGGTTAGTACTCTTTCTGCAATTGTTCTACATCTTGATTAGATATCATTATGGCTAATCAAGAAACTGATAAACGGGGGGGGGGGGGTAAAATATACGTGATGTACCGTAGGCAGGTCAGCGCTATAATAGGGGACCTGGCCCTTCTATTCCAATTTTTTTTTTTTTTTTTTTTTGATAAGCTATTTTACCGCGATCTGAATTGCTTCTAAAACTTTCTTTGTTAAATATGTTTGTTCCTTATTGTCTTTAATAAAGTGTAGAATTCCGCTGTAAATAAAAAGAAATAAAACTCCGTTGTGGTGAATTCCCCAGTGTATCAAAACAATCCTTCTCTCTCTCTCTCTCACGCACGCACGCACACACACACACAATAGTTGACAAAATTAACTTACTATAAACTTAACCATGTTAACGTCGTAATTCCTATCACGACTAGTTTTAGCATTATGTCCAATTGCAAAGTATTATCTTGTACTGATGTTAATCCATGTTATCATGAGTTCATCAATTTATTAGTTACCTACGTTTTCTTATGAATTGACATTGTCCTTTACCTTTCACATTGCTTATACCATTTTCCTCAAATGAACAAACATTTTAATGGGTATTTTAAGGCAGTAAACCATGTAAACAGTGTTGAATGTCATGGACCTACATACTAATTTTTTTTCCGTTCATCAGTGTCATTTCAGGAGAGGGTAGACATAATTATACAGTTGTTATTAGACAGCTAATACGATGATCATTGTGATGAAAGGTTAATGAACCAAGCCCGCTGTTCATTTCTGTTGGGAATTGATCGAATTTCACGCAAAATTCGCACACAAGTCATTATGATCATCGTGTTACGCTTTTATTGGCTCGTACCACGCAATTATAACATCCATTTCTGTCCTCCGCCCCGTTCATTTTGTAGTTTCTTTGATAATACAAGCGCCCATTGCAATGCAATGTAGACGATATGATTGCTTTTCGCGCTTCTGACATGGCAACGAAGAAGAATGTTGTACAAAACTGTTGACATTCAAAGGGAGGTGACGGAGAGCAGAGAAAGAGTGAGAGGGGGAAGAGAGAGACATAGAGAGAAAACAATGTAAAGGACAGAAAGAGAGAAAGGTGGTTGAGTGCTTGCAAACATTAGAAGGAGAAAGAAAACCTACAGAGCTGACATAAAAGAGAGAGAGAGAAAAAAAAGGAAAAGAAGAAGGAAGGAATATAGGCAGTAATAGAAAGTGTGTAATACAGGGAGAATTATTTTATACAACAGATTGGGAAAGATTAGCGTCAGAGGTGGTATAGATAGATAAATCAACAGTGAGGAAGAAAAAAGTTGAAGAGAGAGAGAATGAAATATTGAAAGAGAGAGTGTGTTAGCGGAGAGAGAAAGGGGGGGGGGCGAGAGAGGTGGATATAGAAATAAAATAAGAAGGATAGAGAGTAAGTAGATAAGGATAGAGAGTAAAGACACGAATTTCGCAATGATTGTCCGGCTGCTAATAATTGTAAAAATTACTCCGTGGCCAGATAGCGTGGTTTTGACAAATTGCTTGATGATTTAAGTGCTTTATATTCAGTCTTGTTCCGCTTGGACACAGCGGAGTAATAAATCTTCGGTGTCGAAAACGATTGAGAGATGTGGAGGGCGAAAATGAAAGAAGCTGGAATGAAGAAGTACTACTTCTCCCTAATGTGGCACTGATGATAGCCCATATCACCTTCTTTCGGGAAAACGATTGCGTAAAATGCTGCTGGGCTTCGTGGAATTTTGAGAGGAATTATGGGAAAACCGTGTATGATATCAGGAACAACAGTACAATTAAGGGGATTAAGTCATGATAGTGTCACGAATTGTAGGAATCGCAGTGCAGCTTTAAAAAAAAAATTTAAAGATACAGTATCAAACTTTTCAATGTTGGCCAATAACGATTTTTAGCAGTTTGGTACTGCAGCTTTTTTGAAAAATTAGATACAGCATCAAACTTTTCAATATTGGCCAAGAACGATTTTTAGCATTTTAAGGAGATTCAGAAAATCTCTGGGATTGACCTTATTTGAATAATCTGAATAATTTGATCTCAAAAGAAAAAAAATTATCAAGCGCATATTTTGGAAGTGTTTCGGCCTTATGTTGTTTTAAGATGATCACTGCCAATGGAAACTAATAGATTTGCTTTCTAATGAAAGAACTTATGGCATAATAAAAGGAATGAAAGCCAATCCATACTCTGCAAGAAATCTGTCAAGGAGGTCCATTGGAAGCGAAAAGCATATAGACACTGTTTTTCTTTTAAGAATGACTTGCCCCATTGATAAATTTGCAAACGGTTGAATCAACATCGTGATTTAGAACAATATCTGCATGTATCTATCTAACAACTAATTTTATGTTGATTTAAAAAAAAAACGTTGAAAATGATATACATTTTTGGTACCAATATACCAGTATACTATCTGGCGTTTTTTTTTCCTAATGACGAATTCGGGGGAGCGTTTCATGAAAGGAAGTTGTCGGATATTTTATCCGACAACTGTTATAAGTTACTGAAATCCTTGCATCTGATTGGCTGAGAGCAAATTTGTCGGATAAAATATCTGACAAGTCCTTTCATGAAACGCCCCCCAAAAATAAGGATGAAGGAACAGAGGGAGGGGGGATATAAAACTACAAACCGAGGAAAATGATAGAGGGGGAGAGAAAGTGAAAGAGTGGAGCTAGAGAAACAGAAGAGACGGCCGAACAAACGCTTTAATGATTTTATTTTGATAGAACATGTTGACGAAAGAAGGTACTGATCCGTTCCTACACATACAGAGAACAGAGATGTACTGAGGAAATTATTTAATAAGAAGACGAAGAAATGGAGTAATAAGTCTTCCAAATATCGTTTTCAATCACGGGAGTGCATTGCTCCTTTGGGGTGCGTAGCTTGCCGAACGAAAGTGATCAGTGCGGATATACTAGTTTGTGTGTGATCTATGTACATAGTGCACGCTTGCACCTCGACAGAAATCAGAGATCCAAACGGATGAATTCTCTACGGCATTTACAACCGGACTGATTATATTTCGAGATTCGATATGACGTTTTATTTTCCATGGATGTTATAAGTCCCCCCCCCCCCCCCCCCCCCACCATCCATCCATCCCAGCCCTCAAGCAGAACTTTTCTCTCTTTTTTTCAATAGACCATATTAGAATGAATCAAAGGAATTCGGAGCGGCGCTGGCGGAAGGGTGAAAATGTTTGTCGGGCCCTCCGAGGTGTTTTCTGCTCTGAGTCTAAAAGGCTACAAATCAAATATTAATAATGAAATATTTCGCTCGTTGATGGGATGACGGGAGAATGTATCCGGCCTACTCAAGTAGCAAGCCGTGGCCGCCATTTAACTGCAGATATTGGAAGATATAAAGAAACGAAGAGAATACTTCAGAAGTAGTAAGAAATGAAGAATGTGCAAAATAGCTAACGTGAACATTACTGGTAGACTAAATTAATCAGGAAGAATGGTCACTGAAATTTAAAATTCTTTGAAAATGACGATCACTGAAAAAAAATGCAAAAGTTAACGAAATGCTACATTATGTCAGAAGAAATGCAGAGGTGAAATATATGGAAACTCGTAAAGAGTCGACGATACAGTTTAACGAACACAAACGTAAGTATTATTGGTAAAAATATGATAAACTCACCCCTCGCCATTGTGCAACAGTTGACTGAGTATATATGAGCAGGTGATTTAACAGGGTTTTTTACGATCTTTATTTTTATTCCCGTTCTCCTCTCTCTCTCTCTCTCTCTCTCTCTCTTCCCCCCCCCCTCCCCTCTCTCTTTCTTTCTCTTTCTCTCTCTCTCTCTTTCAAAATCATGAAGCCTATAAAGAGTATTTATGACAAATATGCTTCTGTGCATTCGAAAACTGCATAAACGTTTGATCCGAAAAAAAATCATTGTTGTTGTGTTTTTGATAGCGATTTCTGGAAGGCTGGGTTCATACATTCTCGGTCACTTCTTTCAAAAGTTTGAAATTGATTTTCGTAATTGCCGCTGCCTTTGAGAAAATTACCCTTTAAGCCATTCAAATGTCTTCACCTTTCATGACCAAGAACAATATGTGAATAATTCTGTTTTTGAAAAAGGAGGAAACACAGGCAGGGTGACAGGTATTGCCAATTATGAAAACTCATTCTCATTCAGTGAGTTGAAAATAATGTCGTCTGCATTTATTTTACTTTCATTGCTTAATTGCTTAATTGCTTAATTGATTTACAAGGTGTGGTTAATTGAATTATACGTCGTGGAACTTGCCATATTTTTTTTTATCTCACAAATTAATTATTTTATTTGTTGATATTTTACTTGGTGTTTTCTTTCGTCCTGCTCAAGGCACTTGTAAACTGAACCTGTATCATATTTTTGCATGTTTAGTACATATATGTTTTAAAGGGAAATTCAGACAGATATAGGGCTATATAGCAGGGGATGACCTATGGCAAAGTTGATTAATTTTTTGGACAAGAAGACAATTTCAGATTTAATGGAGTAGGAGAGAGGAAAGAGGTTCCAACTCCTTTGAAACGTTTTTCTATAAAAGACAAATAATATTTTGATAACTTTAAGAGACAGAACGTTTTCAACTTCACGTATTAAATGTCTGGTCTGAATTAAAGGTTCTCTGAAGATGAAAACTCTTGTAATGGAGATGGACCCGCCTTCCTTTCATGTATCGAATTTTCTCATGCACGTGACATTTATGCACGCGGTGCATAACGCCAAGCAAGATTTCTTAGAAAAAGAGTGTACCGACCGGTCAGTTGAGATTGAGAGATCGACAGACGAGGGTGTAACGTTTAAAGGAAGAAAACGACAGAGGTGTAAGATTTGGAGGTAGAAGGGGTGAGGATGAGAAACAAATACAGCTTCACTAGCCTATTTTATCGATGGGCAAGGAAACTGGATGTCTACCCTGAACGGTTAATTCAATATCGGTTAGGACTTAAATGGGTTAACCAATTCAGAGTTGATAGCTTATACGACTCGGGTAAGGGGTCGCAGAGACGGCGGCATAGGGGGCGCACGTGACCCCATAAGCAGACGACCGTGAGCAATACCGATCACTGATCGCGATATATATGCTGCGCCAGGTAGGAAAATGTTAACGCTAAGAGTATTTTTTAAGTTGTTGAAGTGTGCGTATAGATGTTCCAAACCGTTCCAAAAAAAAAAAGCATTGAGGCTCATTTATAAAAAGCAGGTTAATGGAATAGCTCGTCACTAGGTGCCCAGAGAATTATGTGCATAAATTTGTATATATTACAGAAGCGGTCTATTGAATCTGGTGTCGCCGAAATCACTGGCCCGTCTCCGTGGTCTAGTGGTTAAGTCATTGGCGTTCTAAGCCACCGACTCGGGTTCGATTCCCGGCGGAGACATTTTTCAACCTTTGCAAAAATTCAAAAAGGGAGGACAGCTCTGGGGAACTTTGATTTAAGCTACGCAACCATTATTCTCTCATTTTCATTTCTCACAATTGTAATTATTTCCACGAGAGTTGCCAAAGCTGTTATATATGTTATTTCCTTACAATTACATATATATATATATATATATATATATATATATATATATATTGTTAGAAATGTTCCTCGAACACAACGCTGGTGGTCACTCATAGTTGTTTTAGTGGAAGGTATAGTGAAAGAAATGATCACTGTATATATATATATATATATATATATATATATATATATATATATATATACGCGTTGTTCAAACACCTTCTGTTATAAGGATGTAATGCTTAAAGGGTATCTAAATCAGAAATGTATGCTCAATTCTATGGATCTGTATTAATGCATATATCGCAAGTCTTTTGACTTTTTAATGTACATTGGTGTCATATATTTTTAAATATCATTTATATTATTTTTGTTCTACCTGCTAAGCTCCACCCACAAAAAAAACAACCTCCAAAGCTAATTGACTTTTCTGACATCATCAGTCAATCATCAGTCAGCACGATGAACATGGACAAAAGACATTGGCAGGTCCCTTCCCATCAACTGACCACCTGTTCACAATAGCATCGCAAGTTTTTATACAATGCCAATTCAAGAAATTCAATTGTATTTTAAGCAGTTGCTATTTCAGAAATGCCATGCAACACCATGAAAAGAAGTGTTGTAATGGGCTATAAACTTGCAATGCTATTGTGAACAGTTGGTCAGTTGATAGGAAAGGACCTGCCAATGTCTTTTGTCCATGTTCATCGTGCTGACTGACGATTGACTGATGATGTCAGAAAAGTCAGTTAGCTTTGGAGGGTTTTTTTTGGGGGGGGTGGAGCTTAGCAGGTAGAACAAAAGTAATATAAATGATATTTTAAAATATACGACACCAATGTACATTAAAAAGTCAAAAGATTTGTGTTATATACATTATTACAGATCAATAGAGGTGAATATGAATTTCTAATTTAGTTACCCTTGAAGAAAATCTAAAAAGCTCAATTTTGCAACCAGCTATCACTGCACTGGATGTATGTTACAGGTTTCAACCTTTTCCTCTTAGTGTGTGTGTGTGACGCAATAGTATATGTAATGGAGTCCAATATAATACACATTTTCATTTTAGTTTGACATTTGAATGCTATTTATTACCAGGAGTCTGAATAAGATTATGTATGGGTCGATGAATCATAGTGAATAGCCCTATATACGTGTCCATATACTCTCTTCAAAACGCTGGTCGTGGCAGAAACAAAATGCATGAAAACAATTGTCTAGGAATCGTTCGTGCCGAGTGTTGAATAATCCCAATTTACCCTGGGAACAATACAAATTTAGACATGAGAATTGATAGGAAAATGGAAATAGATAAATTGTAATGTTATGTATCTGCATTTAGGCAGTCCTCTTTCATAATGTTAAAGGTCATTCAGAGTACATATTATCACGCAATGGCCATAAGTGCATTGGTTCTGACCACAAAGTAATAGATGTGTACGGATTCCTCCTCGTTTACCACCCCCCCCCCCTCCACTCGTTCCGTTTTATTCTTTACATTATTTTATTCAGAAGTATCCGTTTTTTCTCTCTCTCTTTCTCTCTCTTTCTCTCTCTCTCTCTCTCTCTCTCTCTTCTTTCTCCCACCCTTCTCTAACCCTAACCCTTGCCCTCTCCTAGATAATAGTAATTTTCCAGTATGCATATCCATTGCTCCTTTTTCGTTTCGTACTTGTTATCGTCATTCATCTTCGTTCCGCCTTTTGATTTTTGATTTCCATAATGTAATTACATGACCTCCAGTCAAAATGATTGGCCAAATTGTAACGTTTCCATTTGCAGTAACATTATTAGTGTAAACGCTATCCCACAAAAATGTAATTAAGCTGAAGGCAAAGTACCTTATTAGGGTCATGTAGAACGGCTATGGATTATGTACTCGAAGTAAACGATTTTAACATCCTTTTTACAATTATTGATTTTGCCATCTGCTTTTAAAGCGTTCGACTGTTTTTCTCTGTCCCCCTCCTATCCTCCTTAATCACCCCCTTAATTCCGCAGTTCTTCAGGTTGTCTCATAGACCTTTTCTGCCCTGTTTGTAATTTTGTTTGCAGAGCTTTTTAGACGCAAATAATTCTTCCTTTAGTTCGTTAGCCTTTATCATTATCCAAATGTCATCTAGACCTCTGGGTGATGAGGGAAAATGAATCCTGACAGACACAAAAACCTACCCTGAATGTTCATGACTCCTGTTATGAATATCGTTATGAATATCCATGTCGTGTGTTCTTCATGGTTATTGCCTCGTATTGAGGAAGTTGGTGGATGGAAGACTTAAAAACACCGAACACAATGTTCAAATTGGTGTGGTTTTCCATTCTTTTTTCTTCTTTTTTTTTCGCCTTTTGAGTTAATGTAAAACCTGGGATCTCGCTTAAATGATGTCTGCCAAACAATTTTGACTGGAAATGTATAAAAGCCAACCGATGAGCAAAGAAATAATACGAAAATTGAGCTAGTCGTTTGTCATGTTCTTGATCTCGTTTCTGATCAAGAAAACCGTCTTACATAGTGGTGAAAAGCACTTTGTATAATTGAGTTTGATTGAGTTTGTGCAAGGCATGTCTTTGCATTCTTCTTTTCTGTATACAGACTTTGTACATAACGCTTACATAACACAATTTAACACAAAGAGAGAAAAAAACAATTGATCAAACACAAACGTAATGTTTTAGTACAATATGCTATCTATATTTCTATCTAGAATGTATCTACTTCTCTTGCTCCCATGCTCTATCTAACTCTCTCCTCTTTCTCTCTCTCTCTCTATCTCTCTTTCTCTCTCTCTCTCTCTATCTCTATCTCCCTCATCCTCTCTCTCCCCCATCCTCTGTCTCTCTGCCTCTCTTGTACTTTATTCTGTCTATCTACCATTTCGCTCCTCTCTGCATCACTTATTCGATACTTTTATTCAGATCTTTTGTGTTATCATATCGAACGGCGTTGGGTATTTTGTTTATTTTGGAGCTCCAGTTTTCTGCATTTTCGTTTAATTTTTGGAAAATGCATGTATATGAATTTCGTAGACTCATTGTGCGTGATATCTGTCGCGTAAATGTGAGCTCAAATATTTTAGTCGACCCTCTACTCATTTACATTAAAAAAGCAAATGTGAAATTTCTGGGGAAAAAATACAATTTTTTTCTCTCACTTTTTTTATTCCGTCCAGATTTTTTTTTTTTTTTTTTTTTTTTTAGCTTAGAGCTGTTATGCTTCTTTTTTCCGCCTTTGAGGAATAGCATGTTCGCCTTTTTATAAAAGTAAAACAATGCATGCCCAAAAGAAAGCTGAATATTACGAGTGTCCTGGGAAAATAACATGATCAGGGTTTGCTTAACGAAGTTTGACAAACTGCAAGACATCAGGCCTTTGTGGCTTACATTGTTGCATGCCTTTAAAGCTATTTGTATTACGTTTCCACATGGAAACCACCGGGGATCTGACGAAAAAAAAGGGAAAAAAGGTTAGTTCGACCTCTTCAGCCAGCTTTTGGGGTCATGTAGAATGCGTCCTACCATCTCTTAATTCCTCGCCACCAAACAAACTCTTGGTTTCCTGGTTAAGATAGAAGGAAAGGCTCTGGTAAAGGTGCAAACTAAAATTGTGAGCTGTTTAATCCTATGAGGAATAATTTCATAGTAAGATGAGAAGGGTTGCTCTTGAATTTCTCATTAGTCAAATATTAAAGTAAAAAAAATAGTTTCCACCTTTGACAAAATTCTGGTGCCACGCGTTTGTGTAGTAGTCTGTGTGTCCAGTGCTTCACATTTTTGTGTGATTTTGTCAATTTGTGATTATCATGATGATTCCAAACTAATACACAATGATACGCAGTTGTCTTTCCTATTTACCAGGGGTGGATCGAGTATCTTGTAAAAGGGTGGACATAATTCCGGAAGGCTTCTGACAAGCAAATAAAACTTAAACGTAATCACACTTTTCAGGTGCCTTTCGTGTAGAAAATTTGAAGAAGAGAGGCTCATTTTGAGATTGTTTCTATAAATGCGTAAACAAGCCGTTTCTAATTTGGTTCTATCTTAATTATTTTTACTGTCCATAACATATGCTGCGTTTCCTATTATCTCACGCTTTGGGAACAGCGAAGTCAAACTTTTTCGCTGTTGATATAATTGCGATAGCTCGCTGTGCTGAGAGACACATAATGAAATCTGACGACGTAGGACAACGAAAGTAATTTACTGGTCCTGCTTTAAAAACCCAGGGCATTGACACATTCCTAGACGCACCCACAGGTTGTAATATTCACAGCCTACCCTATGAGCATTATCCATAAAATGAATAAAGTCATGCCTCATATTTGTCGCCATCAGTTCTGAATATGAAGGACTATTAAACCACAAGAACAAGTACTTTAGGCACTTAAATGTTCATGTACCCTTATCCTTACCTTTCTAGATCATTTGTTGTTGCCAATTTTAGCCATAGTTGAAGACCTGACATATTTTTTTTATGTTGAAAGAGGATGTCGTATTCGAAGAATGTTTAATAGAAGATATAAAAAAAAATCTACCATGACCTGGATGGAACAAAGCCATTGCAGTTTCTTCGAAACAAGGTCGTCTGAGAAATTACCTCTTCAGTTAATGATGATATCAATGATTAAGTTATATTCTTAGTGCGTATGAAAATTTGTTTAATGATAATTTCTATGAATCTTAAAAGAGGGGGGGGGGGGGTTGGTAGCACTATAAGACAAAATAACAAACAATTCAACAAACAATTAACTATACTGCGGCTCTGCGGCAGGTATGTGGCCCCTATGAACTTTTTTATACCGCGATCTTTTTTTTAAATTTAATTGACCCTATGATAAAGGGCCTCTTACGACCTAGGCTTTACTAGATTCCAGAATAATTCGTATATTTCACTTTCTATCACTGCCGAAGAATAAAGTGTCCCACAGTGTGTTCACAGTGTGAAACACAGTGTGAAATCTTCTTCACACTGTTGAATTCGAGTGTTTTAACATTGTGAATCACATCTTCCCATTGGAGCGAGTATATTCAGAATGTGAAATCGAACAACACTATGTGAACACTCTGTGGTACACACTGTGGAGGTGTCCACAGTGTGCAATCATCTTCACACTGTTAGGTTCGAGCATTTTAACATTATGAATCACATCTTTACAGAGTCGACTATGTGAACACATTGGGGGACACTGTGTTCTTTCCGGCAGGGATATCCTCACTTCCTCGGCACAGCTGATTATGTTGGTTTATGCAAAAATGTCTACTTCCGCTCAAATCGTGATACGGCACATTATTTGTCAAGAAGGGACGCAGTGATGCCCGTCGCCCACGAGGCCTCATTTCGCCGACATAGAACTGCGTCAGCGGCTTGCGTGGTCATTGACGCGCCTTATGAGAGAGACTGTACAAAAAGGTGTGAATAAAAACTTACATGTGTGAAAAAAATAAGTTTCCTTCATAGGCTCGATGAGCGCAGGTAAAATGACGCAATCGAAATCACAACCCATGCGCAAAGGGCTTCAGAATTGATATTGAGCCTGGCGTGGCGAATTAAGAATAAGTATGTTACATCGAAATCTGACCCCATGCGATCAGATAGAAGATTGTGCTCTACCGTATGGCTCCTTGGTGTAACTGGGTGGATAGATTAGTATAGAGGCACAAAGTATTGCCGGTCATTAAAAAAAGTATTGACAGTCATTTATACATCGTCGTGGCGCATCCATAGGATAGCATAGGATTGGGCGGAAGTACACCCCACCTCAGTTTGAATACCTAGGGAAAACCAGTACTAATTTCTGTGAGTCTATATGTCACGCGGTCCTGACTAGGCTGACTAGGCTGACTAGGCACACGCCTATAGCCATCTGATAGCGCACAGTGCATTTGAAGGTATAAATCATGCCATGGACACTTGGATGGGGAGAGCTAAATGCACATAAAATGCCTTATCTAACGCCGTACGCACCAGGCAGAGAAATCATTGGTTAGTAAAGACTTATTGCTTTACGAAGCCATTGTTTCCCGCTGACGCCAATTTGGGGAAAAGTCCTAAAGCTTGTGCTAGGCCTTCGCACCTCCGCGTCAAGGAGTTGTATTCGTTCAAGTGAGACTGCGTCTGGACCAGTCCTGTGCATTTTATACCCGAACGTCCTCAAACGGCCCGATGGACATAACGCATCGCGCATCGATCATTAAATTCGAGTACAGATGAATCTTTTTCCTGTGTTGTTGTTGTTTTTGTTGAGGGGGGGGGGGGTTGACGTTCTAATTCTATATGCTGTAGAAGTTCCCAAGAGACAGTAAATGACGTTTGCTTATTGATCTGGCAGACTACTAAACTCATGATTTTCTTGTAATCGAAGAAATATTCATGTTCCTCCAAAACGACTTGACGTATAAACGCGGAAATTAATATACCCTTTGCGGCCTTTAAAGGCGGCCTGTTGTTTCACGGACAATGCATGTATGCACATTAAAAATTACTCTTTGTGATAACGGAGTCATATTTGTAACCTTTTACATTCTTTTGAAACAGAACACATATTGCACCCTATGAAATCCATCGAGTTGGCTAATTATATTTCGCAATTCTTATATTTTGTTGTTGCTTGTAAAAATGGGTTTTATTTTCCATTTTGCATTTTGCAGGGAAAATGAAACAAGTTTTTAACAATCAAATGAATCGATTACACGAGAGACACAAGCCTTTTTTCCGTTGTGTGTCATATTAACGAGGATCAGACTGTAGACGCATTTTGAAGGGAGTTGATCCCTCAAAGAACATAATCTAAGGCTTCGGTAGCCACAGGCGTAAATGTTGCGAACTTGTTACGATTCGCCTCTGGGGACAAAAAAACTGTGTTGAACAACAAAAGGGGATGGCTCGAATGCTTACGAACGTTGCGATTTTTTGGATTCGTCAACTTTTCTGGCGAATGTTGGCGAAAATCAGGGTTCGCCTCTGTCATTAGCGACATGGTCACGTGGAACCATGGGCACGTGGTCGCTGTAGCAATGGCGAATCAAAAAGAACTTTAGCGACACATCTTACAACCGTTTGCAAGCTAGGCTTACGACTGTTTTGCAAACGCTTGCAATTGTTTGCGGAAAAATTAATTCTCAACATGTTCAAAATTTCTTTGCGACAAGAAAAATCGTTGCGACATTAAAAACTGTTTGCGAACTTCTATGCAACCTTTTACGAACCCTGACGAAACCCAAATTCGCTACATTCGCAAGCATTCGCCGCTAAGTGAGATACCCCCTTTAGACTTCCAACCTCTTTCCTCGTGTCCTTTTAATATTTGATCCCACGCACGAAAGTAGCAATACGAAAGAAAACACTCTTCTAAAGCACGGGCAATCAGGATCTAGGATATAGCTTCCTCTTACACTTAGATCGTTTTCCTCTGCAGAAGTTGTAAAAAGCTAATTGTGTCCGCCCCACAGGTTAATAAGCCGAGACAACACAGATGATGGCGATGATAATTGTTTCCGCGGTTTCCTATTTATTCCTCCCCACTCGAGACCCTCTCTGATGAAGTTGTCACACTTGTTTTGCGCGAAGGACTAGAAGAGCCTTACCCTATTCAAGCTTTAGAGAGACATTTAAACTGTGAATGAAGCACTAAGACGAAACAGTAATTGAGTACATCGAACTTGTGGTTTTCCGTTAATTCGTACCTCACTACTACTAATATAATGAGAAATAAGAAAAAATCAACAGGACCCCTAAGACGTGGGAGGTTCATGGGGACTTAAGCGCCCCCTTTATGTACTAAACGAATTGATGCAAATGCAGTGGACCCCGCGTTTCACTGTGTTACATCATGTCGAGCATTTCCAATTCTGATAATCGTTCTGGGGCGCCTCATCTGTGCAAAGAACGCAGCGTTAAACCTGGGGCTTATTTTCGTCAGCGAAACCACAAGATTTCGACGATTCAAATTATGAAGTAGCTAAGGTGTTTTTCCAAATTGAAATTATGTCCTCATTTAGAACTTAGAAGAAAAGAAAAAATGATGGACAACATTTACACTATTTGACAGTGACAGGATGTGCGAGGATTGCGTGGTTCCGAAACGGTAAATGGTGTGACTTTAAAGGCCAAGTCCACACTAATATCAAGTTGATCTTAATAAATAGAGTAAAATTAAACAAGCATAACAGTGAAAATTTCACTGAATTCGGATGTAAAATAAGAAAGTTACGCCATTTTGAAGTTTTGCATTATTTCTTGAAACAGTGATATGCATAACATGGGCGGTATGCAAATGAGTGAACCGATGATGTCACACACTCACTTTTCCTTATGTATTTTATTATATGAAATATCATATATTTCAATGTTTTGCTTCAATAATGTAAAACATGGTATGACTCTTTATGGAACATGTAAAATCATCATTATTGTAACTTATTTTGATACAAGGGAGAGACTCTTTATTATCACATCCATAAAAATTGAAATATTTGATATTTCATATAATAAAATACATAAGGAAAAGTGAGTGTGTGACATCATCGGTCCACTCATTTGCATACCGCCCATGTTATGCATATCACTGTTTCAAGAAATAATGAAAAACTTCAAAATGCCGTAACTTCCTTATTTTACATCTGATTTCAATAAAAGTTTACTGTTATGCTTATTTAATTTTACTCTATTTATTAAGATCAACTTGATATTAGTGTGGACTTGACCTTTAACTGCTCCTTTCTACCAGAAATATTGTGGAAGTGATCGGGAGAAACTATCATTCCAAAAAATTACACAAACTTGATTAGAATTTCATCTCTCTGACTGTCTGATGCTCTATCTCTCTTTCTTTCTCTCTCTCTCTCTCTCCCTTTATCTCTCTCTCTCTCCCTTTCTTTCTTTCTTTCTCTCTCTCTCTCTCTCTCTCTCTCTCCCTTTCTATGTTTCTTCCTCATTCACTCTTTCCCCCCCTCATCACTTTCGCTTCTTTTTTTTTCAAATATTGTACATCACTCACTCTCTTCTTCTCCCTCATTCTCTACCTGTTTCTCTATCTAACTAGTAGTCATTGTGCTTTCATTGAAACATTCGTACTTTCTCTCTCCTCTCTCTCTCTCCGACTTCCAGTCTTGTTCTTTCTCTATAACTCTCCTTACTTGCACACTCTACCTATCTTTTTTTCTCTATATCTAAAAAACTTTGCTTCTGTTCTTCCTCACATCTCCCTCTCCCCCCCCCCCCCTCTCTCTCTCTTTCTCTCTCTCTCTCTATCTATCTATCTATCCCGCTCACCATCTCTCTGTCCTTCTCTCTTTCTCTCTCTCTTTCCCCTTTACTTTCTCTATTTTCTTCTTTCTTTTTGCATGAATATGAAGAGTTTTTTTCCCATTATCAGGCTGCTCATTTAGAATACATATTTTATTATACAATTTTCTCGTTTGTGCGTGTTGCCTCTTTCTTTTTGTTTTCCTCGTGAATGCATGGTATTTTAAGATACATTTTCTCTCCCTTGGTTGTCAACATGAATGTGATTATTCCTCTTTAACTGTTGTGCTCGGGGCAATGTTCACCATGAAATACTAACTACAAATAAATCCCACTCATACGTGTTTTCCTGCTTTTCTGATCCAACATTAAGGTGACCTGTATCGTTTCCAAAATCAATAATGTGACGAGTATTCAAGAATTTTATCCGCCCAGTGCAAGCCCATTCTCCTGTGGCAACATCGGAAACCATTGTTTGATACTAACGCTGTTTGTCCGATATCACGTGACAAGAATTCATTTCGGATGGCTGTATATCATGTATATAAATGTCATGGAAAATATATGACTCTTACCGATGATTCCTTCCTTTGGGCGGGGGGGGGGGGGGGGCGTGAAATCAGATTCTAAAAGAAAATTTCAAGGCTATCTTTAGTGGATCGTAAACATTCAGCGCTCATAATACATGTTGAATGTATGATAAATATGTAGCCTACACGATACGCTGATGGGAAAAAGAAATTATCTTAGTTAAAACCACTTCACATCCCGAAATACTTTTATCGATTTTTTCCACCCACTTAATTTGATCGGCCTTCACATTGAAGTTTCGGAAGTCATTTAATAACTCTTTGTATGCCACATAGGAACTCTTCTGTGGGATTTGTGTGTAAAGTCTGTGCAACATTGCAGCAAGGGCACAGTGATGTTAATGATGACGTCACAATGAGATTTGTTGTTGTTTTTTTCTTCATCAAATTAAACAGTTTTTCAAAGGCAACAAAATTCAAAGCCATGTTGACGACCACATATTAGCAGCCTCACCTTTACTTCACGTCATTTTCAATGACGCAATAATGGTATGGGGTAAAAAAAAAAAAAAATCCGTCTAGTCAACAAAGCCGCAAATTTTTGTGGCAGACACACGGTTAGTTGAAATAGTCTGCGGGTACGGTAGATTGATTTCAGCCCCATCGATTCTCCTCACACATGATTGAATATACTACTTAGGTAATTCAAACATTATTTTTGAAGAGGTAATGGCATGTAGGGTTAAGAAATTTAATGAAGTGTGGGTATGAAAACGGGGATAGCTGGATAATGTTGATGTTCGGCGAGTACCGGAACATCAGTGAACATTATAAAGCGTATATAGTCTAGTTGACAAATAAATTGTGTGCATTGCCTGTGTGTGGGCGTATGATGACAGAGACCTTGCATTATCATTATCATGAAGTCATTGATTGGCGAGACCTTAAAGGAGAATGAAACCCAACGAACATTATCTGATAATCATGTGAAAACTTGTCAGCCTGTTAAAAAAAATCTTGAAATTGCTGCTGTTTGATTATTTGGTAAGAAGAACAATCTCTGCAAAGTTTGCAGTATCCTATTAGTAAAACATCCTTGCATGGGGGCGGCCATTTTCATTAAAATAGTAATGACAGAGTAGTACAACGTTTGAAATACCCACTGGCCTGCATAATAGCTACAATGCAGGATACTCGCCTGTGCATGACACTGGATTTTCTCATAATAGACATTTTTTTTTACTAATAGATTCAGTTCAAATGAACAGATTCGTATTCAGTCATAACCAATAGACCGGTTCTGTAATATATACAAATTTATGCACATTTCTTCTCTGAGCACCTAGTGACGAGCTATTCCATCAACCTGCTTTTTATAAATGAACCTCAATGCTTGGAATCCAGTTTGCATACATTACTTGTTGCTATGTCCGGCAAGCTTTCAGCTTGTCAAGAACAACCTTTGTTTGAAAGGTATGTATAAAATTTGCATACATTACCCAAACGGTCTATTGAAACAAGATATTTGGTTTAGCTGCCTCACACTGTGGATCAGATTATTTTGTAAAGCAAAATATATGGCATTGATAAGTTGTTGCTTGGTCAGATAAAGATCACCTAATTATTCAAGAGTGTCAAAGACATGCATAGAATTGAGATACTGGGGTAAGAAGATGGCTGCCGTTTTGAATCAGTGGCTTTGGTTGTACGATAGCCATCCATTATGCAACACCATATCCATTGTATACAGTCAGTGGACATGTACTACTCTGACACCACTTTTCTATCAAAATGGCAGCCCCCATGGGATAATGTCAAGGGAAGAAACTGCAAACTTTGGAGAGATTGTTTTCCTTACTTAGCAATCAAATAGAAGTACTTTCAAGATATTTTGAACAGGCTGGCAATTATGAAACAAAAAAGATAATCAGCTAATGTTTGCTGGGTTTCATTCTCCTTTAAAATTGATGTTCATTGATACTCGGGGTATGATCATGGACCTTGAAAAAGGATCGCTTACCGCGTCCCATCAATATTTGCATTAATGTTTAACAAAATAGAGTTAGTGATGACTTTGTTGCAAGGACACGAAAAATGGACAAAGAAAAATAGAAATATGCTATGAGTGCAGGCGATCAAATACATGATTTTGGAACGACACATCCAGGCTCCCGTATTCAGTGACTTATAGTCGGATATTATACCTGACAACAAAGTGTGAAACGAAATGGGAAAAAAGGGGTCAACGAATGTCTTTTATTTCTAAGGATGGAGGAGGCTGGTGTTGAATAGGGATGTTGTGAATGATTAGTCTAGTAGGAGAAGAATTAGATCGGAAGATTGTCTGTATGTGGGCGTATGATGAAGATAGAGACCTTGCATTATCATTAACACATCATTATTCATCTGAAACAAAATACAGATTAAAGTCATTGATTGGCAAGACATTAATGTTCATTGATACTCGGTACTCGGGGTATTAATATGGACCTTGAAAAAAAGATCGCTTACCTCATTCCATTAATATTTGCATTAATGTTTAACAAACTAGAAGTAGTGATGACTTTGTTGGAAGGACAAGACCAATGGACAAAGAAAAATAGAAGTATACCATGTGTTCGGGCAACCAAATACATGATTTCTGGAACGACACATCCAGGCGCCCGTATTTAATGAGTAATAGTCGGATATTATACCTGACAACAAAATGTGGAACGAAATGCAACAAAAAAAAAAAGGTCAACGAATGTCTTTTATTTCTAAGGATGGAGGAGGCTGGTGTTGAATAAGGATGTTGTGAGTGATTAGTCTGCTAGGAGAACAATTTGATCGGAAGAAGATCGAGAGGAGAAGAGGTGGGGTGGGAGAGATAGAGAGACAGACAGACGTGCACGCGCGATGGATGGAATGGACTACTCAATTATGAATCAAAATATTCTTTAATAACCGAATATAAATAATATTATTTGATACAGGCACTGCATCCTCTCGAAGTCTAACATTGATTTATTCACTGGTTGGATAGGAGAGGTTTATATTATAGGATGAAATATGACATGCACACTCCCTTCGTCTAGTTTAGTGGGATGCCTTGCATTCAAATCATGATAGTCACATGGGACACCATTCTAGATTCTTCGATGTCAGTTTTGAAGAGAAGCAAACAACGTCTCAAGAGTAGTTTAAACAACTTATGGTTTTAATGCATTTGTTAGTTACAATTCATTTAGTCCTTTTCCTACATGTATAGAGCATTGGAAATGTGTTATTTATGAGGCCTAATTAAATCGATTTTTTTTTTAATGCGACAATAATGGTGGTATGCGTTCTTATGTCTATAGCCCGACGGCCCGACGGCCCACGAGACTGACATTGTCGGTATAGCGGATCTTCTGAAAACTTGTCGGACGGCCCAAGAGACCGGAATGTTGATCTTGCGGGCCTTCTGAAAACTGGAGGGCATTTCCTCAAGTGTCTTGTCAGTGATTTTTACCGACAAATTTGCTCTCAGCCAATCAGATGCAAGGATTTCAGTAGTTTATAACAGTTATTGCAACTTGTCATTGATGACAAGTTTTATGAAACAGGGCCCTGAAGGTTCACTGTCTCGTGGGCTGTCGGTCTGGTGGGCCGTTGTTCTACTGGGATGTCTTTTGACTTGTTACCAGAACTGAGACAAGAAGGACACGTTTCAAATAGTCTGGTTGCACTTCATACAATTATTTAAAAGTTTAAATCGGTCATGCTGGTGGGATAGTGTGGAAAGAAATGTACTAAGATCGTTATTCCATAAGTTTTTTCTTAATCATTATCTTCCCTAAACTTTATTTTCAAGTTCCCCTCCCTCTTTTTATACACCCTAGTGGGAAACCACTATTATCATCAACGTCCGAAATGACGTTGAATCCGGCGTTCCTGAAATTCTAGCAAATTGTTTTTCGACTTTTGTAACAGCTGTCATCCGAGAAACCCATGGGACACCCTTTCTGCTTACATTATGTTAGAGAGTGACAAATTCGTATTAAGAGGGAAAGGAATATACTTCCGAAAGTGAATATATTATATGTTTTCGTGTGTGGGAGTGTTTTTATTTGATTTAAATATTCCTTTATTCTTACTTCAACACGGCAATTCGGTTCCCGACTATTGCCTTGTATCCGAGAAAAAAGTCACTGTCAAATATTAACTTGTTTCTTCATCTAGGTTATTTAAAATTGATCCTGCTGTCTGATTAGTTTCCCCTTGAACCGTCTTTCCTAACATACTCTCCAGCGAATATCATATTTTACACGTTGTCAAACTGAAATTCCCTCATGAATATGACATGAGACATTTTCAAACCATTTTTCAAAAGATGCGGTTGAAATATGAAAATGGGATGTTCTTCGAAAATGTTGTGGTTTGAGCTAGTTTCGGCATCATGCGATGGCGGTTTGGTTTGGTTTGGTTTGGTTTTATCCACGATCATACAAATGATACAGATTTTAAAAATATGAAAATGAAATTATATAACAGTATAAATATAACATTGGTATTAAAATACAATACAAAAGAAAGTAAATTAAGATCGAGGAATGACCAGCTTCAGATTAACTAACATAGCTAACATGTTCTTCCCCGGGGTCCCGTAAATAAATGATTATATGAACATAATAATTACTACATCAAAATAACTTTATAGAACAAAAAAAATTATAAATTGAAATCCACGGGTTTGCGGTGCAAGATCAGTTGGCGGTAATCCGACATGTAAATAGGTATGATATAGGGGCGAGGAAAGAATTTCTAATTTGTAGATGATAATGTGTCAACAATGATCTATTACCAATTACAAATTGGTGGATTAAGGGCGCACATCCCCCTAACCCCCTATGTTTAAAACCAATGTGACATATACCTGAAGTACACAACTGACAAAATGTGCCCCTTCCATATTTTTGACTGAAAAATATATCGCGTGAAATATTATACTTGTTTTGTTTTGTTCTGTTTTTTTTTTTGTTTTTTTGTTTTGTTTTGTTTTGTTTTGTTTGGTTTGTCAGAAATCTTTCAGATTAATTTTGTGCTCCCTCTTTTTTTTTAACACTTGGACCCGCCCCTGCAATGGTAGTACGATTTCTCCCCCAACTATCTGTCTGACTCCATGTAACTACTGTATTGGCCTATTTTCAAGTTTCATATTTAAGTATGGTTTTAAAAAATGCGGACATTGTTTCTCATTACGTTTGATTGTTCCTTTTTTATTTGCATTTGTATCTGCATTTAGTTACCAGGTTACAGAACTGTAGTGATTTGTATAGGATTAAGAGGATGACATTTTACAGGCACTCCATAATCCAGTGGGCTAAAATCTGCTCATGTAGGCAGGATTTAAGCCTGAGAACTGTGAACCCTCGCAGCTTTCAATAAGAAAACGATTTCCTTTTTAAATGAAGATGACTTGACCTAGAGTTACCTAAATGGAGATGTCGTATAAGGCATGATGGAACAATGTATCATTTGTAGATGCTAATGGTAGTTAAGTAAAAACAATCATAAAACTATCATCCATCTATTTCTGTCTTCCTTCTCTTTTATCTACGCTTGTTAAATTTATTCACAAATAGGTCCTGATGGTAAAAGCTACTTAATTCTCTCCGCATTTTCTAACGCTTTCCTTTCTTTCTTTGTATTCAATGAGGGATCTAAATCCTTTTAATACAGTAAGCGCTTTAGTGAATTCCAACCTGACACAAAACATACTGATTACGTTCCATCAGTGTGCTGGATGTTAACAACAAAAATTAGTGTACAATTTTTATTTTGAAAGAAACTTTTCCACGTGCTTAAATTTGGTAAATGTTAAGTTTGGACCAAAGTGTGTTACCTTCCCCCATGCCTACATCAATGCGTGTAATGAATATGTGGTGAACAGTTCGGGTGTCTAGTCTAAGAATGGACCGTTGGGTTATGACTACACTGTAAAAAATAAATGGAAAACTACATTTTGGGCCCTTGAAATTACAAGTTATTGCCGTTATTTCAATTTTACAGTCTTTTTCCGGTAAAACAACAGCAAGTTTGTTGGTTTACCGGAAATCAGCATATATTTACAATCGCCAAACATAAAACACTGTTGAAAAAAAACGTTTTCTCATATTTTAACAAGTTACCTTGTTAAATTACAAATCGTTTCCATGGTTCCGTTTTGATTTACTTAGATTTTCCTGTTAGAAATTAAATTTTCTACTATTTGACACAATATGACTGTATGCTAACAGTTTCTTTGTTTTTACTACCCAAGTCTGTGAGAAAAACACAATCGCCCGTATTCTGAACTCCGGTTTCACCTGTTATTTTACATGTACTGTGGAAAAACGGGCATTCCCGGCATCCTGACTGCCAGGAAATTTCCCATGAAAAAACGGCAAAATTGTTGACCGTGTAGCAATCTCAATTAGATATTTTTGCTTCCATATTAAGATAATGTTAAGAATCACCAGTGTAAACAGAATGTTATAACTCCTTTGATAAGTAACCAGAATGATAACGATGATGACGATTTACATGGGTAACAGGCAAAAAATACATGTATTTGGGCATTTATTTTTACATGGGCCTTGTTCTGTTGACTTTATCTTTTAATGTTTTAGGGGGAGCGGTACCTTAGAAATTAGACAAACACAAAAATTAATGCAGACATCCATTTTGCACGTCCACTATCAGACTTTTTATATCGAAATCATTACATGCATTTCTCAAAATATTCAGGGCCTTTTGAAAAGCGAAGCATATGCATAGTGCCGCGGACAGACTTTTACGTAAAGCTTAGCCGTAAGCTCAACGTATGGGGCCAATTGATTTTTTTAAATATACGCCGTCGCAAGCTCCTTCAAGGGGCCACGTAGCTGCCGTGAAAAGGGCTACAGAATACCCATTCACTCAACAATTCAAACCCTCATAAAAATTGTGCCGCATCCGCCAGGTGAAAGGCCTTGTAATTTCCAGGTAACTGCCTCGTGGCGCCACAGCTACATGAGGCCCATTAAAAAAAAAAAACCCACTTTAAACCACGTAGTGCCCCGTAAGCTCCACGGAAAAGGCCAGGGATAAAATTGCATGGTAAAATTTTGAACATTGTGAAATTTCTACTTTACATCACAGGAAGAACCACGTAAACTCGTCGGAGAGTTCTAATACAGCTATGGTCACAACTGATCGTGCGTGTTTTTGCACGTTCGTGTCCGCGGCTGCGATCGGCTTGGGGCCAACTTCTGCGATTCGTACGTCCTTCGTTTGTCAAGGTCACAACCGGTTGTGCACCTCTCTACGTCTCCTCTTAGGTGTCTTGCACCTCCTCATAAACACACCTCCTCTTACTTGCAAGAACTCTTGAGACGAACGCACAGCCCCTTACAGGTACCGCGAAATCGATATGCAACCGACGTGCAACATGTCACGGCTGCGTAGGGAACCATGGGTTTCGTGAGACCTCCACAAGAAGCACGTGCAGGAGGTACCTTGTCTATGGGAGGTAAGATGGCTAGGCGTGTCACATTCATCAGAACACGTAGCCACACACAGAGTTCGTTGAATATGTCCAACAGCCTCCTTGTGGTCCTACGTGCTCCTGCGTGCTTGGAAAAAACGCACAGACCCGTGCGTGCGACGCAAGAATTTCCTGCGAAGTCCTTCGCAGACCCACACGCAAGGTGAGATGCACGACCGGTTGTGACCAACCTTTAAGGTTTAGTTCTGGTAAAGGTGAAAAGTAATTTGTGAGCTTTCTCATTTTTTTAAAAGTCACTTTGGAAGAATACCATTGTAGAAATGTCCCCTGGAAACGATTGCTCTTCATATGCTCTCATATTCGAAATATGACAAAGAGATATCTGAAAAGTTTGGACCAACCTCTCTTGCCACATGTGTGTGTACATAATATACACCCCTATCATTCTGTATGCAGTGCGTGTGGTTTTCAGTAAGATTGCATCAATTTTTATCATTCAAAAACGTCACAGTATGCATCAATTCTTATGTACTACACAATGAACCTTTCCCAATTGCTTCTGGACAGATTCTTTCGCAATGTAAGGAACAGTACTCAACTTCATCTTTAACTACGAAGACCCATCCCGTATATTTAATGGTCTTACTTGGCCCTCACGACTAGGTTTTACGTGAAAGTGTGACTGCAGCGTAAAGCGAGGGGAGTTTGTAGATGGTTAATTGCCCGGACGTCAGGGTCGCCTATTTCTCGAACTGGGATTGTGAGAGAGAAGAAAAAGAGAGATTACAGAGAGGAAGAGGAAGAGAGAGTATAACCTCTACTGATAATGTTTCACACACTTGACTCGTAAGAATCTTGTCCTTGATATGCCAGACTCAAGATGACTTCATAAGCACTTACCCCGTGATTAGAGGATAGTCACTCATGAAAGCGTACATTTTTGAGGAACCATTTTGGCTTCCTTGAAGCGTAAATGCGAACGCGAAAAGGCCGGGGGCGCAATGATAATAATAATAAAGATGTTGATAAAAAGTAATAATCGAGAAAATTGCTATAGGTTTTACCGGTCAAATTCATCAGCAGCAACCGAATTGATGCACATTCGCTCGATTTCATTTGAACTTGAATGCTTATCAAGATCAACATTCATTTGCATCAAAGGAGCGTTCGATTTGAATTTTTAGAACAAGCAATCGCAAACTTTCATCATGCGGTTTGATAGAATGAGCATTCAAATTAGAGTTTTACTCAACAATGAGCATTCAAATTCACGGGAGATTAGGATCGCGAACATTTTGGGAATACGAATTCATTAATAGAACGCACGTTCGCGATTTAAGCAATGGAATCAACAATGCACTCCTTTCCTTCGAATCTTCCAATTGTTTTTACATGATAAGATTTAGAAATAATATGAAAAGTCGTTTTCTTGCAATATATGAATCAGGAATAGATGATAATGATGAACAATGATTTTTTAAAAACTAAGATCATGGAACAAAACAAAGTTGATAACAAAAGCAAGCGCCGCGGAACCATTTCTGACTATATGAAGTGGGGTTGCTCGAGCCCCCTGAGTCCCCTCCTATTTAGGAAGCACTGTGATAAACAAAAAGAATAAATAACAAAGTGAATGGTAAACTTAAAGATACGATTAGGCAAAATAAAAAAGACACACAGTAATGGTGTGAAGAGCTACTTTGAATACGCTGTTCACAATTGATATGATACCGTGTATTAAAAGCTAAGGGTAATCAATAAAGTGTTTTTACACCTTATGATTCGATGGCTACATCATTTTGCAACAGCAAATTACATTTGAAAGCATTACAGTGCCTTAATGACGACAAAAATTTGAAGATATAAGATTGAAAAAGGGCAAAACTAGGCTATTTCATGTACTTCTTTATTCGTTTTGAAAATGAATGAACATACTGCTAACTTGACTGCCTGTTAATGAGAAGGAAAGTAAAACTCGATCAAGAATTCGCACCCAAGTCGTCATAGATGAATTTGAATGACTCTTTGGCTTTTTAAAACTGAACGACGATAAAAAAAATTTGGATGTTCGGAGCACATTTTTGCATGCTGCAAAATGAATTTGCACGACTGACAATTATTTGAACCAAAGGAGTATGGATGAGCAAATCGCTTGAATACGAGCGTTTGAAAATTAATGTGAAAGCTAATTTTGCGAATTTGACCGGGAAAACCTATATTTAAAATGTTTTAGTATAAAACTAATAAAGCTGCTCGCAAGGGTAATAAGATATTTCATTTTCGATTTATTACAACAACGCTTACCAAATATTCATATCATTTACTAGATTTTCCTCAAACTTTCTCCAATCTATTTCTCTATTTTTCTTCTAGTAGTATAATATACATGTAGTGTTATTTTTATACCATGGCAAACATTCCCTTTAATGTTATATCTATTTCATGGATTATCTTGATTTTTATACTTTTGTTTTCGTTAAGAATTTCTATCTATTCAAAAGTACCTTTAAAAGATACCTTAGATGACGTCATCCAACACAGGCTATCTACGGTAGATATGAACCAACTATTAGAATGTCACGTGACTGCCTAGTGCCGCTATTTGGCGCAATTAAAGTACAACCCTGACGGCATTGTTTGGTAGAAAATAGGATCTCTGCGTCGTAGTGATGTCGTTAATCCTTCATATTTTTTTCTTTCTCCATATCCTAGTAGGCCTATTCATGTGACTTCCTTTAACGTATAGTAGTAGCCTTGAATACACTCTATTCTGAATTTCTTGCTTTATAATGATACACAATTTTAAATGATACAAAATGACCACCAGTAGCTCAATCGTTTTGATTTTTTTTCTTTGCTGGGACGGTTTAATCAAAAGAAGGATACAAGCAAGTCCTTGCTCTTTCCAAAAGCGAAGACATATTCTGTAGATTACTCCTATACAGAAAGGCTATTTTGTGACGTCGTTAATGCACATAACATGTAAGCAATGAATTACAATGAGATTTTGAGATTTCCGCAAAGCTTTCAAGGTTTTCTGCTTTGCAAGAAAATGAAATTCACCGTGAAATAAATTATGATGAAATGCATGTGATTGATATTAAATTATCGTGAATAGACATATACACAACTTTTTTTTAATGTTCAGTATTTTCTGTTCAAGGTAATTCTGTTGGCTGAGTTGTATTCTAGTCCAACATGCTCAAACTGTATAATATTGTTTATTTCTAAAATTACAATGCACTATCAAGACTAAACCTATAAGAATTTCTTCTTTCACGTAGCGAATTTATACAGTGTACCTATTTGAACTTTAGCAAATAAACGTGAAGTTCACGATGAGGTTTTTTCCCCGTCGAGCGATCTTTCAGCACTTCCACTCTAGATTCATTACAATATCATGTCAAGTACAACGGTGTAATCGGATAACAACGCGATATATAATACGGCTGTTATATTGACCGCGGAAGTGCTGTGTAAAAGAGAAGGTTGAGTTCTGGTTAAAAAAAATTAATAAAAAAATAATAGTTTGTGTGTAAAGCTCTTCAAATGCCATAATTTTCGTAATATGGTACGAAATAGCTCAAAACTTTGGGTATGTATAGTCCCACATACCCATTTTTGTGTGATTTTTAGCCAGATTTTGGTCAATTTCTTATCATTTTGATGATGTCAAAAATTTCAAAGCACACAATTTTCTTTCATTTTCTTCATAATATACCTTTCTCATAGATTCTTTCAAATGACAATCGTCACATGACCAGAACTGAACTTTATCTTTAAGGAAGAAAAAAAAAAAACGATTTGTGAGGGTACGATCTTTGGGGGCATTAATTGAGATGTGAAGAGTGTTGAATAATGAAAAGTCTCGAGGGCGGTTACGAGTGCTGAATTATTAAAACGGCATTCCCCATCCAATCGCCTCTACTTTGAACGATCATTTTGTCTGAAAACTAGTCATGGAGCATTTAATGGCTGGTCACATTGTCCGATAACGATAGCGATAACGATAACGAGATTTTCAATTAAAAGTACACCCTACTATTATGGTGTGTACTTGTGAGTATGGTCGTGTCTGTTAATAGTAGGGCAGCTCTACGGTGTATACCTTTAATAAAAAATCTCGTTATCGTTATCTTTATCGTTATCGAACAATTGTGACCAGCCCTTAACTTAGAATCATAGAATCATATTATAGAATACAAGACAGAATCAATATAAGCATACACGTGAAAAATGATGCGTAAACCCATCCCTTCTTATCGTTAGTGTGTGAGCAGTAATTCATTCATATTGTAACGTGACTGGTGCCCCTGGAGGTGCTGGAGTAGCGTCCGCGAGCAGTCAGTCAGCGGGCCCAGTTCACGCTGGAACACACTCAATCGTAATCTCTAATCACTCCGTGGATTCTCTCACTCTTCACTTGGGCTCGGCCACATGCACTCACGCAATTTATCACTCAACAGACACACACACACTGAGAAGATCAATAAATTACACTTACACGTTCTTTAAAGTTGACATATGCCAAAGTCTTTATTCTGGACACAGTGCTTGTACTTGCACTCAGTCGAGTCGCCGTCCAACACGCGCGTACTGCACTGCGATAACACAACCATATCATCATATAAGCAAATCAACTAGAGCTAGCTAGGTACTAGGTACGCGCGAACAAACAAACATACGCGCAGCGCAGTGCGACGTCACAGGACGTCACAATGCGTTAAGTAGGTAAAACAATGGAAACTCAATTTCGTGACATTACCCCGCCCCCAGAGTGGGCAGTCCTCTGACCAAATGTATAAACACACAAAAAATTGTCTCAGTAATGCTTTTGGCAAGAACGAGGCTTATAATTTAGGTATTTCATTCCTTTTAAATTGCAAACACCAACTAAAAAGAGGATACATTTTGACATAGAGTTGAGACAAATCTGCTCGAATACTTGGAACAGGTAAAAGAAATATTTACACTTAATTGTACAAGAACAAATATGAGAAAAATATCCAGCCCTTAATTCCAAATTCAACAATTTCATCCTGTAACCATGCAATACCAGTGTCCTAAAATATAAGCCCACCAATAACAATGGAAATGAGGTAAGAATTATGTACAGATACTACATACACATGTATTCCCATTTTTTTTTTTTTTTTTTTAGGTAGTAGAATGAAGATCATAAAAATATGGCTGGCAGCTTTTAAGAAAGATCGAAGGCACATACACTTCTTTTGGAATTCATTGCGAACAATATACATAAAAATTCAATCAAGAACTGTTCATCTAAACTCGAGTTATAAATTCATATTACTTCACTGTATCTAAAAGAGTAGTTTCTGTTAAACTCCAACAATCTAATAGATAATAATAGATAATAACAGACATAGATATAGACATAATAGATATATAATCCATAAAATATAATCCATAAGAGGAACAAGAGGTCCGTATGAAATTCAAGGTAAATCTCCTAGAAACCTGCTGAATAGAAACAAGGCAAATAGCGTAACATTTCCAAATACAGCCCAAAAGTCAATTACAAAGAAATACAGATTATAAAACATTATCAATGTTATCGCTGAAAATCCGTGATCGCTAAAAGTGTGAGTTTAAAGTTCAGGAAGGGTGGCTCCCGCCACCAGGTTTACAGTGTAATGTCTCTTTAATTCTTCTTCCGACACCAAAACTCCATCGCTGAAGGAACGTCTTGTCGTGACCTCGGTGATTCTCTGGACACGACCGACTAGCGCCCTCTCGAGCTCCTGGACAGTCATATGGGGTCCTAGCTGATCACCTACGAGATGATGGAGATTTGTTGTTCCTGGTTTTCCCTCCCCACAGCCATGTAGATAAACCACGCCGTACTCACGTACTTTCTCCTCCTGAATTAGTTTGTTGCCCCCAGAGAAATACGTCGAAGATGACCTTTCCTCAACCTGAATTGGCCTTCCCATCTGTATCCTCCTAACCTCCGGTTCCTTTGGGGTGGCGCAGTCAACTTCAGCTTCTGACTCTGATTCTTCTGATGCTGACGACGTGGAGGGGGCCTCCTGTGCATGTTCCTTCTCCTGCAGGAGCATACTGAGATGCTTCCCTCTTACAGGCCTACTCGGAACCGCCTCCACCTCCACTGTACGAATTGTTGCCGGGGACACATGGACACTGAGCTCCCCTCCCGGACTCCGAACAGACTCTCGTACCCTGTTCTGTTTGGCTGCAGGGGTCACCGAAGTCTCTTCTCGACACCTGTCTTTGTCTACAGACCGTCTGCTGGCCCTGGTAACGTCGCTATGGGGGGACCGTCTCCTGACACTCGATGCTCTTCTCTGGCCCTCATGTCGGCTTCGCTGGTGCCTCTGAAGGTTGTCTTTTCGATAAAAAGTCCTCCCACAGTCCTTGCACTTAAAAGGCTCCCTGTGGCCGTGCTTCTCCTCGATATGTCGCTCCAAACTTCTCTTATGAGAGAAAAACTCTCCACAGGAATAGCACTTAATGTCTCTTCTGTAGTGGCGCATGGTGGATCACTGAAAGAAAATCAAGACGGAAGAATAGAAGGTTAATGTTCTGGTAACTGGAATCGTTTCTGGATTTTGAAATTCATAACTGTAGTGGGGGTTCTAATACTTGTATCGTTGTGGCAGATTTCTTTTCCTTGGTGGATTTCTTCTAGGTCGAGTCGTCTGCGAGTCATCAGGTTCTTCCACCACCTGATCTATCCTGTCTTCCACCCTCTGATGCGATTCCAATGGGCTATCAGCTGCCTCATCAGTCATGTCCTCCATGACTTCCTGATCCTGTCCGGGTTGGCTATGAAGTTCCTGGTCGATCATGTGCTCCACCTGTTGATGGTGGCCAGGCTGGCTGAGTGGTTCCTGCCCACTCTGTGTCTCACTTGGTTGGTCAAGAGGGACTCCCAACCAGGATTGTGGAGGTTCACCAACATAAGGTTTTAACCTATCTACATGAACTACTTTCATCTTCCCCCGTTTCTTTGCCTGTATCCTACAGGTCACATCGGACAATCGGTGTACAATCAAGTAGGGACCTTCCCACCTTCTTTGCAACTTTGGAGATAGACCCTTGGTTTTCGCAGCATTGTGGAGCCATACGAATTCGCCAACCGCAAATGGTCTGCCTTCAACCTTTTGGTCGTAGGGTTTCTTCTGGCGTCTTGCGCTCTGTGCAAAGTTAGCCCTTGCCCTTTGGTGTGCTGCTCTCATCCGTTGACGTAGGGTGTACGCATAATCTGTTTTCAGATTGGTTCCATCATCTGCATCATCCTGTAGTGCTTCTGTCATCAGATCAACTGGTAGATGTATCTCCCGTCCTAACATTAGCATGTTAGGCGTCTCTCTTGTTGAGTCTTGGGGAGCTGAACGGTAGGCAAGCAGAGCCATAGCTAACTTTTCGTCCCAGTCTCTCTGTCGGTTGAATGGCTCGATCATCATAGAGAGCATGTTGATCAGGGTACCGTTGAATTTCTCAATCAATCCGTCAGACTTCGGGTTATACGGTGTGGTACGTGTCTTATGTATGCCGAGAATCTCACACATTTCCTTGAAGACATGGGACTCAAAATTTCGACCTTGGTCAGAATGTAGAACAGCCGGAACTCCAAATCGGCAAACAAACTCGTTTACAAACTTTTCCGCTACACTTTCTGCTGTCTGATCAGGTATAGGGTAGGCCTCCATCCACTTGCTAAAGTAGTCTCCAACCACCAGGATGTATTTGTTTCCTCTTTCCGTTTCGGGTAGCGGTCCAACTACGTCCATGGCAACACGTTCCATCGGCATCCCAACCGAATCTTGTTGCAAGGGGGCCCTGCGTTTCTTAGCTGGTGACTTCTTGGAGGCACAGATGTTACACTGCCGCACTATTGACCGTATATCTGCATCCATTCCAACCCAGTAGAACCTCATGCGAACTTTAGCTATGGTTTTGTTCATCCCTAGATGTCCGCTGGACTTCCCGCCATGCAACTCTTTCACGACTTCCGAACGAAGCTTGGTTGGAAGGACGACATGCCAAGTTATCTCTTGCCCTTGATCACATTCCCATTTTCGGTAGAGAATCCCATGCTTGACCGCTAGTTGATCCCACATTCTCCAGTAAGATTTCTCGACACTAGACTTTGATGTCATGGAGGACCAGTCAGGTCTGTCTTTTGATTGTCGTTTAGCTTCCAAGATCCACTTGATTGATGAATCCTCTGCTTGCACTTGGCTCAGATCTGCATTGCTGATACTTGGTACTAAGGTCACCGCTTTTGCCTCTGCACGGTCACTTCGAGGTCCTGCTCGGCCTTCAAAGCTTGGTGAATCCTCATCCCGCTTACACTGGGGACAAGGCCGTCTTGACAGGCTATCTGCATTGGCATGTGAACGCCCAGCACGGTGTATGACTTTGATATCGTACTCTGCTATCACCTGAAGCCATCTGGCCATCTGACCTTGAGGATCACGAAAATTCAGAAGCCACTGGAGTGCCCCATGGTCAGTCCTGACCGTAATCTTCTGACCGTACAAGTACTGTCGGAATTGCTTCAGAAATACTACGACTGCTAGCAACTCCTTCCGGGTCACACAATAGTTCTTTTCCGCCTTGTTGAGAGCTCTGCTAGCGTACGATATGACCCTTTCCTTCCCGTCGATCACTTGAGATAGTACAGCTCCTATGCCCTCATTGCTAGCATCTGTATCCAATATAAACTCCTCCTCTGGGTCTGGGTATGCCAAGATCGGCGATTCTTGAAGTCGTTTCTTTAGCTCCTGAAAGGCATCCTCGCAATCTGCAGACCATGCGAATGTGTGAGATTTCCCAGTTAGACGATGTAATGGCCGGGCGATGTTTGCGAATCCTGCAATAAATCTCCTATAATAGGAGGCTAGTCCCAGAAAGCTCTGTACTTCCTTGGCATTGGTCGGGGTTGGCCACTCCTTCACCACTCTAATCTTCTCCGGATCTGTCGCTACACCTTCTCTGGACACCACATGCCCTAAGTACAGGACACTTTCCCGGAAAAGATGGCATTTCTTAGCTTTGAGCTTTAATCCTGCTTGCCGAAGGCGTTGGAAGACCATCCCAAGTCGAGTCAGTTCATCGTCAATTGTCTTGGCAAACACAATGACATCGTCCAGGTAAACCAAAAGTACTTCCCAATGCAGTCCTGCTAGCACCTGCTCCATAAGCCTCTCAAAGGTGGAAGGGGCGTTGCATAGACCAAAGGGCATGACTTTCCAGCTATACAACCCTCCCCGAACGACGAAGGCTGATTTCTTTTTGGCCTCTTCATCTAGCTCGACCTGCCAGTATCCTGAGGCCAGATCCAAAGTGGAGAACCATTTGGCACCTCCAAGTGCATCAAGCGAATCATCGATGCGAGGTATTGGGTAGCTGTCCTTGATTGTCAAGTGGTTCAGACGACGATAATCCACACAAAACCTCTTTGACCCGTCTTTCTTCTTGACTAGAACAACGTTGGACGACCAAGGGCTGTCTGAAGGCTCTATTCTGTCATGTTGAAGCATGTCTTGGATCTGACGGTCAATCTCTTCCTGCTCCTTGGGTGGGAACCTACGAGGTCTTTGTCTGATTGGTTTACTGTCCCCTGTGTTGATGTGATGTTTGACAAGGCCAGTTTTCCCAATGTCTGAGTCTGCAATTGCGAAAATATCCTGATTCTCACACAGTAGTTTTGCAATCTTGCCATGGAAGACTTGGTCTATCCCTTCCTTGCTTCTTTCAAAGAGATCAACGAGATGCTCTGGGACTACCTGGTTATCGACTGTCGGTAAGGAATTGTCATGGCACTCTTCTATGTCCGCTCCACTGATGAGAGTAAGATGGCCGGCAAGTGTACCTCTTCGAATCACACATGCCTTCTTCCCCGGGTTGAAGACTCGAACAGGAAGGGTGGTTCCCATCCTCTCTACAACTACCCGTGCCACGATGATGCCTTTGTGCAGGAGCTCACTACTCATAGCAGGTTCGATGAGAGCAAATCCTGTCTCTTCTTGCATCCCTGTAGTGTGACCCGGAATAACAACCTCATGACCAGGTGGCACCCTGGTAGTTGCCCCTACAACAACTCTGGAGCTAAATGAAACCCCTCGTGCATCTGTACACTTGATCCTCTCTCCCTTGACCAGCAGTTCCTTGGTCTTGAGATCAATATTGCACCCATTTGGTTCCATGAAGTCTAACCCAAGAAGCCCATCTATCTGGTCAGTATTGCCAAAAACTACCTCTAGCGGAAAAATGCATGTTCCTATCCCACCGCTGCCACCAATGTAACGTGACTGGTGCCCCTGGAGGTGCTGGAGTAGCGTCCGCGAGCAGTCAGTCAGCGGGCCCAGTTCACGCTGGAACACACTCAATCGTAATCTCTAATCACTCCGTGGATTCTCTCACTCTTCACTTGGGCTCGGCCACATGCACTCACGCAATTTATCACTCAACAGACACACACACTGAGAAGATCAATAAATTACACTTACACGTTCTTTAAAGTTGACATATGCCAAAGTCTTTATTCTGGACACAGTGCTTGTATGATGGGGGCACCTAAAGCTACGCACTTTGTTTCCAGCGGCTAAAGAGTCACTTTTACAATGATTTATTCGAATTTCTTCTATATATCTTGGTTCTACATACTCTTAAATTAAATTCCTAAGCAAATTACGACGGACAAATATCAAAAACATTAATTTTCAAGTCGATGTCGATACCCATGTCGAATTTGGTTGAAAAAATGAAAGGGTCCTAAAGCTACGCACACGTAATAAATCAATGCAAATCTTGATTTTTAAGCTGACTGACGTGAATTTCATCCCGATATGCAAATAGTGATAATATCACCAAAAATAAAGGAAAATTACTCATTCTTTTTGGCGAACATAAATGATAATCGCGTTGCTCATTCACACCAAAAGTTTGGCTCATTGAACGCGTCGCATTGCGCGTATTTGCGGGGTGCGTAGCTTTAGGATCTGCGTAGCTTTAGGACCCCTGACCATACTTGCACTCAGTCGAGTCGCCGTCCAACACGCGTACTGCACTGCGATAACACAACCATATCATCATATAAGCAAATCAACTAGAGCTAGCTAGGTACTAGGTACGCGCGAACAAACAAACATACGCGCAGCGCAGTGCGACGTCACAGGACGTCACAATGCGTTAAGTAGGTAAAACAATGGAAACTCAATTTCGTGACAATATTTTGGGTCATCGAAGGGATTAGATTTCATTTTGCTACTAGATAAAATGTAATTAAAAGAGATTTATAAACGTGTACAATGGGGAAAGGTACAGTTCACATTAAAGGATGTTTTTATATGACACAATGAGATATTTTATCGTTTATGATTTATTTTGTTAAATAGAGAAATGCCATGGAAAGCACTGGTCGAAATACTGCATACGCAATTCGTCATAATCCCCACTGCCCTTGACGAATCATAAAGGGGCGATTTCAGTTCACACCGGATAAAATAAAATGGGATTTATCAACAAAATAGAGATACTTCAATTTGACGCCGCGGTCAGGGCTAAACGTTTTCGGATCCCTTTCGTGTCAAAAAGAATGACCGTTATTCAAAAGAAAGCAGGCACTTTTAGAAGTAGGGGACGGTGTTCAAAGTGAGCGAAGTACCAAAAACGAGGCAAGGTCCGCTCCCTAGCTTTAATCATTTTTGACACAACATGATGGTAATCGATCCCCCCCCCCCCATGCTCCCTCCCCCACCCCCTCCTTCGGCGGGCCCTGGAAAGTATAGGTGTGCAATGTAAAGTGCCAAAACGAGAAAGGGTCCACTCATCCGTTTCTTCAAAAAAGTGGGGGTAATTGATCCCCCTGAGCCCCCACCCCCTCTCCCGCGGGCCCTGGAAAATGTAGGTGTGCAATGGTTCCTTAATTCGGTCAGAAGGCGAGAGAAGCTACTAAATTGGGCTGATTGATCCCAAATCTAGTTAGAAAGTGACCTGTTGTCAAAAGCAGCTCAGATTGGCGAGCAGCTCTGTGCTTACACAGAGGGCACAAAGCGATTGCTGTGAATTTGATTGTTTTCATTTCCTGAAATATTTCCCTCATCGTAATCTAAAAAGATGATAGATTCCATATGTGTTCTCTCTCTTTCTTTCTCATCTTTTCTCTTTCTGCTCTCTCTCTCTCTCTCTCTCTCTCTCTCCTCTCTTTCTATCTCTCTCTCTCTTTCTCCCGCTCCCTCTCTACTAAATCTCTCACGTTCTCTCCTTCTTTCTCTCTTCATTTCTATCTCATTCTTTCTCGCTTTCTGCTTACAGTCATCCCCAATAATAATAAACCAGTAATGGTTTGATGTGGATTTTGTGGACGGTGTACGGTGTCCAATCGCCGCTTGATATGCAGTCGTACGAATTCAACAACAAAACAAAAAAAGTGATAGATACATGCAGACCACTTCTAACCTTGACTGAGCTTATCGACCAAAGTTCATCTCCGTATCAATATTCGATTCCTCTAAAGTGTATAAACAGTCGTGCCATAATGAGATAATAAACAAGACCATGTTTATTGTCCACATAGGCTTGAACGTCCTGATAACAATATAGGACATTATTTTTGTGAAAAGCATGGATCTGTGCGAGTGCTCAGTTAATTAGTCCTTGCCGGAATATTCATCATTCATATCATGATATCAAATTTTTATTCGAAATACGGTTACGGACAATGGCTTGAGCAAGCATTGTGTTTCTTGAAAAAAAAGAGCTTTTTGTGGTAAATGTCATCGGATATTGCGGAAATGTATTCAGTAGAGTTTTTAGTATTCCTGGGTTTTTTCCCCCTGTAGCACATATGTGGTCTATTTTATAATTTGCAATAAAAACTTCTCACCTTACAATTTCTATAAAAAAAAATATAAGGCTTCTTCACTGTCGTACTTTCATGAACTTTAATTTTCTCTTTCATTAAAAAAATGTTTGCAAGACATGATTGAAAATATTCAATTCCTTTCGGGATTTTTTAAAAGCAATATCTTGAGGCTTACCGGTTTTCAATATTTTGCATTTTCCTTATATTCCTACAATGACTTTTTAAAAAGAACTTAAGGGGCAGATGAAGGATTCTCGGAACGGGAGGGGCCCAAAAGTTTGGGAACCGTGGAAGTTAATAATCCTATCACAACTTTCTCCTGGGGACGAGGGTGGAGGAGGCAGAATTCCCCCGACATAATATTTCCATGATTATTTCGGGAATCCCGTCATTCCACTGGGGAAGGGGGTAGGAGCAGCATCTTCTTCTTCTTCTTCTTCTTCTTCTTCTTCTTCTTCTTCTTCTTCTTCTTCTTCTTCTTCTTCTTCTTCTTCTTCTTCTTCTTCTTCTTCTTCTTCTTCTTCTTCTTCTTCTTCTTCTTCTTCTTCTTCTTCTTCTTCTTCTTCTTCTTCTTCTTCTTCTTCCTTTCTCTCTCTATCTCTCTCTCTCTTTCTTTCAAAAGGAGAGGCGGCTCCCCATCCCCATTCGTTCTGTCTGTGGCTTATTAATAGCATAAAAAATTATGAAAATATATATGATAATATGGAGAGACTTTGAAGATGCTTGTTTGTGCCCTCCATTGATCTAATAACATGTATTAATTTATTTGTAACGGCCATCATAGCCATGACTTCCGAAGCGATTTCAAGGTTTGCACCGGTATAGATAGATGTTGTGTGACGCTCCATCTAACCTTGAAATTACAATCAGATAATGGCAAAGGCGATTTTTATCGGATGTAATTTGGCATATAGATGAAGGATACTTACCCATGTTTTCGAGTACATTGAGTAAGACCGGTAGAATGTCATGCCTCGCGCAGTTCTCATTAGACAGTGTTAGAAATAAATTGTCAAAAAGTCAAAAGGGCAGTGAAAAGAAAAAATCATGCTCGCCGAGTTATTTGTTTATCACATTATTGCGACCGTAGAGTAAGGGAGGGGTGGGTCAAAGAGTTGACGAGGAGTGGTCATATGCGTATGAGTTCCGGGAGCTGGGGGATGCAGCTCCCATCTCGCTCACAAAATTAAAAAACTGAAAAGCTCGCTAGCTCACAAGATTAAGAAACTGAAAACCTGCCATTGGGTCAAGCAACGACAGCTCCATTGATACATTGTGCCCGAAAGTATGAGGGTGAGGTTGGTGGTGGCTTGTTTGAGTGACTCATTTTCCCACAAGATTTCGGTTTAGAAATGGTTTCAGTTGACCCACTCCCCCCCCCCCCCCCCCCCATTCACCCACACACTTATTTCCTCGCAAACTTCTCGTCTTGTATTTTAATAATACATTGGTCATTCCACTGAAGTTAGTTTGTCGAGTTACTTTCTCAATTATACATTATAATTTTACGAAAGATATGTAAACCCGTCGCACTTGAGACGTCATGTGCTGACTTTGGACTGCGTCAGCGGCCGTTGCGGTCTTTGAAGCACCATGAGAGAGTACTATCGTAGAAGTGAATGCAAAATGAACACTTCAAACACTGCGTTGCTTTATTGGCGGATGTGCTGGTTCAAATCACCGGTTTGATTGGCGCCGGTAATGACGTAATCGAAATGACGACCGGTGTGCAACGGAACTAAATACTGAACCGAAAATTGCGGTCCTGTGTGCAGAATGGCATGAAAGCAGAAACGCGTTTTCTTTTTTGTTTTCTTTTTTCTTCTTCTTCAGGCGCAAATGGAATTAAGTCAACTGGCGTGGACTGAACAGACCGTCTGTTGAGAGCCAGAAAGGTTTAAAACTCACATACTTTAAAACAGGGTTAACGCCCTTCTTGCTTTCAACAGACAACAGTTACTGACGAACGGGAATTTCTGTCTAGATTCACAGTGATCCAATCCCTTTCAACTAGGATGTTTCGTAACAAATACCATTCACAGAGTTGACATGTTTTCAGGTGCATTTGGAGTGTAAAATTTTAAAAGGGGGTACATATTTGGGATACTTAAAGGGGGCATGGTCCATTCCCCCCCCCCCGCCATCCTTTATTGCATTTGAAGATACGACAATGGAAGCATATGATGTTCTTTTCTCTCAGTTGTTTTTTTTTAGGTGTATGAAAAATATCTTTTCCTTAAAGGCAAATATTTTGTAATAACGGGGGAAAAGAGATCAGCAATAAAAATAATTAAGAACGAGATTTATTGAAATGTGTTGGCACTTCTGCCTCATCATTAACGTTAATATTCAGGTGCCGCGGAGTGTTTTTGAAAGTGGGGGGGGGGGGCTGATTTGATTTCACTCACTAATGACAATTTTCGCACCTTTTTCCCGAGGTTTTATGTAACGTGTCTACTGAACCCCCCCCCCCCCCAAATGAGGCAGAAGTACCCACCCCCCGTTCCGCGGCCCATGAAAAGATTATCATACTTTATTATTCGTTCTCCTACAGTGCAAATCAATCCAAATTAAAGTGTCACTGGCAAGACGTAATAGCAAAAACAAGAAATAAGAGAACGCGGAGTGAATATAGTGCTCAACTGTCTTCCTTTTTATATAATATACGGAGTGGTATCACAATAAAAGAACATCTTCGATGTTTTGTCAAAGGTGTCAATATTTACGTTTCTCAATTCAAATGGCTATAATCTATTTAATTCAGGGCATGACTTTTTCATCGTTTTTTTTTTTTTATATCAAAAATAAAAGAGAAGAATGTAGGGTGGAAAAGGTTTCGCTCTAAATTGGCACTCGCGGAAACGGAGAGCGTGTAGATCAAACTAGGGTTATGTCATGGCAGCGATCATTGTTCTTGATAACTCCCCCGCTCCCCCCTGGGGGGAAGCGAGATTGAACGAATAATGCACGTTTTATTCGCCTTTGTTGTGATTGTTGCCAATTTAGATTGCTTGAGTGTGTGTACTTTTTTTTTCTTTCCTTTTTTTTTCTCTCTCTCTCATATTCATTCTTGCTTATATATGAATGAAGAAGCTTGCCGCGTCACTTTTCACACCAGGGTGTTTTTCTTTTCACATGATATGCTCTCTCTAAATAGATTTGACTCCTCGCGTTAGCAGAGACAGCGATGTATAATCTTATTAAAGCCAGGGGCAACAATGTCAGAGAGCAAAAACATCACGTTGTAGTTGATATGAGGGAGAAGGATGTACGGTGTACTCGAAGAGCAGAATAGAAAGCAAGAAATTGGGCGAGAGCAAGAGAGAAAGAGGGGAAGAGAAAGGGAAGGAGAACGAGCAGAAGGGTAGAGCGAGAGAGAGAGAGTAAGTGACGGAGAGAGAGGGGGGGGGGCAGAGAGAGAGAAAGAGAGAGAGGTGGAGGAAGATAACGTATGTGTCGTGAGTGTTAAAGAAGGAGATTGAGCTGGGAAAGATTGAACGTAACAATATTCAATGACCGACCGTCCATGAGCCTCGCAGCGCGTATACCCTTTTAATCAAATTAAGTTGGCCTCTTCCCCACCATCTCCTTTCATTGCATTTTGTATGTGTGACAAAGCTCTAGGGTCAGTGGCGTAGTGCGGATCCAGTCATATAGGGAGGTGTAGTCGATAGATGGAATAGAAAGGTGTGACAAGGGGTTGTCATCCTCTTAGCACGGTTTCGTTGATGTTGCTGGTGTTGTTGTTATAATATTGTTAATGTTTATATCCTTTACATCATTATCTTTTTACTTCTCTCTCTCTCTCTCTCTCTCTCATTTTCTCTCCCTCCCTCTCTCTTTCTCTCTCTCTTTCTTTCTCCCTTCCTTTCACTCACGCTCTCTCTCTCTCTCTCTCTCTCTCTCTCTCTCTAGTATAAATGTGAGCGAGATATTAGAATAAGGAGAGGGAAGAAATTTTGAAAGAGAGAAAGAAGGGCAGCCGAGTGTGACTAGACAACGAGAGAGGTGAAGATTGAGATTACCCCTGAAGTATTAATCTGTTGAGGGGTTGTTGTTGTTTTTCCAGCTACCTGTATCATGAATTAAGTGAATGAAGTCCCTGACTGATGCCACTGCGTTTCTTGATTACCGTCATGCAAAAAGTCAAATGCGCAAGATTTTAAGTAAATGAAAAACTTGGTCTGCTTTAAGGCCAGCAGTGAAGAAACTTTTATACCCGCCCCCCGCCCCCACTCAACAAAGCAACACAAGCCATTCTGTTTCCCACTGTGTAATCGAGTTGGCAAAACTTTGTGCTTTATAGAACTTTATAGAACCTCTCCTTCCCCTCAACTTTCCAAAACGGAAAGCATGCTATTCAATTCATCAAATTAAGAATTTATACAATGAAAGGCCCTTCCCGTTTTCACTTTAGATGCCCCTTTAGAACACTATTTGCCCCCATCTGAGACTGTCGGTCACTAAAAGGAGACAAGATTAGAATACAGTGATACCGGTTTCTATTTTTTCCCACAGTGGTTGTGGTAAGAGATATCGATATCATACCCTCTGAGGCAACATGATAAAACACCACATGACCACGTCTATTCAAAGGAATATATTGAATCTGTTTCATTAAGACGAGATGATGTTGATTTCAATTTCGTCATCACACGTCACAAGCTCCACAAGTCACATGACGTAGATGATTTTACATCCCCCCGACTGATTGGCTGATTTTATCGATCGCCCAACAATGCAGCTAGGTTATTATAGAGTGATCAACTTGCTGTCTGTTCCTGATGAGTTTTTGCCCGCGCTATTTCACCAGGCCGTTAGCCGAATTTGTCGACTGACATTTTTCAATTGATCCTTTACTATTTCTCTTCATCTCTTGATAACCATGTTTCTCTCTCTCCCTCTCTCTCTCTCTCTGTGGTTATTTATTTCTAAAAAGAAGTGTGAAATTAATCATGGAACTGTTCTCTCTTTCTCTCTCTTTTTCCTTCTTGAGTGCGTGTGTGTGTGTGTCTGAATCTCTTTTTAAAGGAAGAACAGGCTATTTTTATGAAAATATTCCCTTTGCCTATGTGTCTGCCTTTGATTCTCTCTTTCTCCCCCCCCCCCCCCCCCCCCATCGTAGCGAGATTATATACGAGGCCTTCGTCATAGGGCTTCATCATATGATGAAGCCCTATGGGCGAAAATTCGAATATTTTTACTCTCTTACGGAATTCGTTATTTATTTCGACTTCATCACCTATTTTCTATCATTCCAAAGCAGAACACTTTCCAATCATTATAATATATATGAATATATCTACACACACACACACACACACACACACACACACACATTATAATTAATATATCTATATATCTATTATAGTGGGATGAATTCAAGCCAAAGATGACGCAGGATACCTTTGGCTTGAATTCATCCCACTTTGTTCTGCATCACGCAAGCCAAAGCGAATAGTAGAAGTAAATTGATTCTTCCATTTTTATCTTCATTGGTGATACAGCTGCATACACTATAGTACACATCTCTGTCGTCTCTCTTAATAAATTTCCCTTTCCTTTCCCCTTATGTTGCGCTTTTCTATATAACCCCTCCGCCCCCCCCCCTCCCCCCATTTCTATATTTGAATTTGTCTTCCCCTATGCACCATGTATAATGAATTTCCCTTTCCCTTTCCCTTATTTGATGCTCTTCCTTACATCCAGGCCTACCCCCCCCCCCCCCCACCACCACCACCATTTCCATATTTTCATATTTTTTCCCTACTCTATCCACCGGGGAGCATTTTCCCGCTCCATCTTTTCGCCCCTGATCGATGGCTGCTGGTCGTGCCGCTGACATCGGCGTCTCGGCCAAGAGAAGTGTGGCCGAGAGGCCCCAACCCAGCTCCTGTTACTTCTTAGAAGTGCAGGCTCTCTGTTCGTCGTTGTTTTTCCTCTCTTTCCTTTCATAAAAAACTTCTCTCCACTCTCCCTCTTTATAACATGTCTTCTCAAATCCTCTCCTATTCCATCTAGACTTGTTTTTCTCTCTTTTTTTTTATCTTAAACCGTTGGAATAATCCGCAAAAACAAATATACATTTCTGAAATATTAGCAAAGATGCGTTTGGTGCTTTCAAAGTCTTTTGGTAATTGATCTGAATTTTTTTTCCCCCGTTTTTCAATGATGAGCTTTTAAACGTGAACTTAATGTTTCGGTATCCGGTTGTTCTTTCCGAAATATTTGAATAACTGATGCAGCTAAACCCTGATACCAAGTCATCCTCAATTTAGAGGAAATAAATAAGTCCTTGATATACAACACCCTCATTGTCTGTTTGTAAGGTGGTATCTCCTAACTGATGCCAGAAAGGGCAGACTTGTGTTCTTAGATCTGCACAAGTAAAATACATACTGTTATCAGCTGTTGGGTGTCCGAGCATGCCGAAAGCAAATCGTATGTTGTGTGAACGATGTTTACGTTTCACTGATTTCAGTGTCAATGGGGTCCTTCATGTGAAGTGTATCACTAAAAAAGTCTTAACCCGCTGACTACTAAGTTCTCTAACTCCAATAGGCTTGATACAGCAGCCACCCGGTTCCCGTAGACAATGTGTTGAATTTCGATTCTCTCTCAGTTTAATTCGCCGAGAATCTGTAGGATTGTCTGATTGTACGTAATTTTTATCGTTATTTTTTGCTGAACATGAATTTAAAAAAAAAACCTCTTACAGATTCATAGGCTTTGAAGGTTCGATTTCTATGACGCTGTTGTTTTGTATGAGTTGTTCATACATATCATTGTTTTAACTGTAAATATTTTTGCAAATTCTTCTCTTTCATAATGAGTTGATGTCGCTTTCTACGCGGCTGTTGTTTTGAATGACTTGTTCACATTCTTGTCTTCACCCGTGACGAATGTTTTTGCCCATTTCCATCTCTTTCACAACTGTTTAGAAACACTAGCTTGTATGTGCGAGTATTTTTTTTTACATCTTGTTCATATTCGCGTTTCAACTGTTTGAGTTTGTGCATTTTCATCTCTTTCAACATGCTTTGAAACTTTAGCTTCATACGAGTTCTTGTTTTTAATTATCTTCGTCGTAATGAAAGTTAGAGTTTGCGCATTTTCATCTGTTTCAAGCTGTTTGAAACATTAGCATGATGAGATTTTATGTGCGATTATAGTTTGTTTAATTTTTTTTTTCAACAGCTTGTTCATATTTGCATTTTAACTGTTAAGGGCTGGTCCCATTTATCTGTAAACGATAATGAGATTTTTTTTTATTAAAGGTCCACCCACAACATATCCTACTATCAACATACACGAGCATACTGAAAAGTACACACAGCATTTTACATGCTGTAGGGTGTACTTTTAATTGAAAATATCGTTATCGTTATCGTTATCAGACAAATGTGACCAGCCCTTTTGAGTGTGTCCTTTTTCAGTTTTCAATTTTCAATTCTACATTTTTTTTTTTCAATTATCTTCTTCATAAGCCCGTTTTAAGAGCTGCAGTTTGCGCATTTTTAAATCTTTCAAAAAAATATTCATGGTATAGAAAAACGCCGCGGTGTGAACGCATCTTGTCAATAAGTCCATTCTAAGCGGAGGGAATGCGTCTGCGATCCTGTCCTCCTCTGTTCGATTTATCTTGATGCACCGCTGGCTTCTCATGTATCTAACTCGATACAAGTAACGTTTAGATCTTCAGATATCCTTACAGATTTATATGCATGCATTCTTTAACGTATCGCCATTCTTCGAGTTTATTTTCAAGGTTGAGACCAAAGGAATTTTTTGGCCTAGTGTCCGAGAAAGTGAGGGCAAGTTCATGGGCCCGTGGCTAAAACTGTAGGATGAGCTCAATCCCTGTTTTTTTGTAATAAACAAACGATATTTCAGGATGAGCCTAAATCAATGGAATCATTTCGATTTGTATAATGAGAATCAATATATCATCAATGCATTCCTTCGTATTATGTATCCTTATATTCATCCGATTAAAAAGACGGATTTAGGATGCCAGGTTACACCACAGCATCCCGTCTTTAAGCAAAGAAATAATCGTTCAATTTAAGACCTTATTATGACCCAAAGCGTAATTACGGGGTGCAATACACTACTGTATTCCAATATGTTGCATTTTTAATACCTCTACTACTCCAACATGTCCAAAGGGCGTTTTTTTTTTTTTTTTTTTTTCCTTCAAATTAGGGCAAAGCTAGGAGGAAACATGTAACACCATTTTACTTTAAAGGGATTCGATAACTTTGCGGAGGTTTGATTTAATAAATTGTTGAATTTTGATATCTGTCTTGTGTAATGATGTTCAGAAGGATAAATAAATAGCCAGGCATAGAAAGGTTTTCAAATATATAAGCACATGATGATTATGAAGTGCTTTTTTTTTCCTGGGCTTCATTTTTACACCATATTATATACACTGATAGCATGTAAGGCCAGGCAGCTCAGATTTTATCAAGCCTCTACAAAGTTACCAAATCACTTTAAGGTTTTAACTCGAAATCAGTATAGTTTATATGCATGTATAGATGCCATAATTTAGAAATGTTGTTTATTCTTACATCGGTAGCGATTTCTTCTTTCTTTCCTTTTTTTCTTTTTGTTTGGGTACGTTTTATTGCTCATAATTTATTGTTCACTTATTATATTTAAACTTATATAATAGAAAATGTTATTATGTCTGGCTAAAAATCGATTCTATCAGAAAATACCACTGTGAGCTATATCATGTTTGCAAAAGCATAATTACGCTTTTAGCTTATGTTTTCTCTTTTAACTTATGCTTAAGCCCCCATTGATCCGAATAAACGACAACCATTATGACTATACGTATACTGAAATATGACATTTCATTGATGTGAAAAGTAAACAAATGCGTTTTCATAATAAATGCATTATATTCCTTTCCAGAAAAAATGATCCTTCTAGTCTACAGCTCGCTACTGTATAATTGCTTGTCATCAAAAGTAAAATCAATCGAAGACAATTAGGTAGCTTTTTCTTCAAAACTTCTTGATTTCGACACAATGGCATAATTACCCATCGACATCAAATTTCTGTTTTAGACATCTTGATGGAATGTTTGGTGACATATAGGAAGTGGCTCGTGCATTTGTAGAACCTGAATTTTATCGATATTGATTTTGCCTCAAGAAAGAGCAATCGGATATCCAACATTTTAAGGACTTGCAGATAAATAATTGTCGTCTCTGAATGACAAGTTTGGAGTTATTGATTGGACGGATATACATAAGCGTTATCGTTGGAATGATTTAAGTTTAGAAAGGACTTTAATGCAGGCTGTTTTCCTAATATCCCAATTTCTTCGTGTTCATATTAAATTTAGATATAATTAAGCTTTACATCTTTGGTGGTTACTGCATGTCAACAACTCTCTTAAACAATGGTTAGGATTACTTCTGAATATCATACAGTGTAATATAATAATGTCAAAATAGTTATTGTATCAATAATATTTCTTTTTTAGTAAAACTTAACGTTTATATCGATTTTTATGCGCGCAAACACAAATTGCTTTGGTTATTCCACTCTACTGAAATTCTTTGTTAATTGTGAATGTACAAATGAGCATGTCAGCAAAAAGGCAATGGGAAGGTAAACGAAAATGATATATATTTTCTTTGAAATATTTATCATGATATTATATTGTTAGTGAGAAGGATACAGTATAGTTAAATGCAGTATATAGTTATGTTTTAATAGTGCCCAGTCAGTTAAAGCGTCATATGATGAAACAGAAGTAGTGTGCTTTATGGTTTTGTGAAAATGATGATGAATTCAATTGTCTTTCGAATCGCTAATTGTGCGCACTTTTTTGTTTGTTTGTTTGTTGTTGTTTTTTTGTTAGAAATTGTTTGTTGCTATTGGCTTTTCACCGTCTTTTGCTCTGCCATTAAATAAAAATAACAATTTTTGAAGTGGCATCATATGATAACTATGAGAGTGAAAGGTCGTCTGATGGATTGCACCTCATTGGTCCTACGTACAATTAGCATGATTAGTCCTATATGCTTATGTGGCTTAACTAGCTTATCTTAATTAACTTAGCTAAACTTAATTCCAAGTCCCGACGGCGCATAATAATGTAAATAATTCTGATAGCAGCGCCACCAATGGTGCCTAGCTAGGACCACTGGCGAGCAGTCATCTACTGTGGCTATTAACATAGTTTTGATGGTTGTACCAAACATGCTCCTTCGACAATCGCTCCGCAGTCAATATCCTACACTAATCGACTTCTAAACTTGAAACCCTGGTTCAAACGCTATACCCAACACTAATCCTAAACCTAAAGTCAAATGCGTGGTGTCATCTACTGTAGATATTAACACTTTTTTTGAGATTTGTACGCGCTTGCACATACATGCTATTTTTTTAATTGTCTATTTGTCCTTGATATAAACATTAATCAAGACGAACAACAACGTAACATTATGGACAGATTCTTGACGTTTACAAGTAAACTCAACTCTACAAATTAGATAGAAATATGGCTTCCCTTTCTTTACGTCGAAGAGTTTTAATTGGCAACTCATAGATCATGTGTGGGTGTTTCTCGTTAGGAAAATTTACATGTAACATGCAATATCTATTCATTCATTTCAATCTATTCATAGTTCCTTTTCCCCCTTCTCTTTCTTTCTTCACTCATGTATTTCTTTTGTGTGTTTTTTCCTTCTCTCATCGTCTTTTTTTCTATCTTTCCTACATATCTACATAGTTACCCTTTCTTTCATTTGTTATGTCTCTCTGTCCGTATGTATTGGTATTCTTAGTTCTTTGCTTTTCCCCTGATCTAATTTCCCTATTTTTTCGTATATATTATTTTGCTTGATTTTACTTGTTATCTCTCCGTATTTATTCTTGCAAAGCACGGCGTTTTAAATTAAAAATCAGTCCTAACTGCATAAGGAGTGGTTAAAATGAGTCTTTTCCATTAGAAGCAACATAGCATGTAATTCTACTTTTTCTTGCCTTAAAATGTTATCTTTTTCCCGAAATCGGGAATTTTAAAAATTATCTTATGAGAAAATTGTCGCGAGAATGAAACCCATGCGTGAGAAAATTCAGCTTCATAGAATGTTTCTTGCTTGTAAAGGAACTAATAATTATGAAATTCCATTCTGCCCCATGTACCATTTTGCCCTACCTCCCGACAACCATGTTACAGAAAAGAGAATGAAATTAGGCAAAGCCATTGGGGCACAAGGAGGTCATGCATGATCCTCTGTTCATCCGCTAAAAAAAAAGTGCCCCCTGATCAACTAGTCTGGCTACGCTTGTGAGCATTAATAAAACAGAATATTTTTTTTTACGATTCAAGACTTCGGATAATCATTTCAATACCATTTACCTCCTGACAAGGGCGTAACGACAATATACATCTCCAGGGTCTTATTTAGTACGTCTCTCAAGTGTTGATAATATTTCACTCTCGACCTTCTGTCAGACCATTCTCTCTTTTTCCCCCGTCAACTATTATAATTATCATATATCATTAAAAACTTGAGCTATTAGACAGATCAATTGTCATATGTACACAAATTAGTAATATGGGTCTCAGGAGGGGTCCATAGAATTTTTTTTTCTTTTACTAATTCATGGAAGCATTGGCGCCTTGATAAAGTATATATATCCTTATTACCCACGCCTTTGTATTTGTCCCCCCCCCCCCTATTTTTATTTTTTAATACCTTTGCTTCCACCTCTCCCGAGTATAAAGTATATACAGGTACAGCACTTTAATGATCTGCTCATAGGCTTTTATCTATTTAATGAATTCATAGAAGAGTGTGATGGACACAGGAAGAAGAAGGGACAGAAACTCAGAGAGAGGAAGAAGGAGAAGGGGGGTTTTGAAAAGAGAGAAATAGATAGAGGAAGAGTCTAGAAAAACTAAGAATAAACGATGGACAGAGTGGGAAAGAGAAGAGAGAGAATTTTTTTTCTATTGACATTTCTCTTGTACATCAAGATCTTCACCTAACAGTATGGTCAATGCAAAATTGTTGTGTTTTTGCGAAGGAAATCGTGTCGCATTTTTTTTTCTTTTTTTTTTTTTTTTTTTTTTAGGAGAATATATGAGGTGTTCTCTTTCTGTTTGCGTCGCTTCTGGATCATACTCTTTCCCCCAAGCATCGGACTTTACAGGATATCAGCCGGAAATGATATATAAACATTCCTACTCTTTTCACCGAAAATTATGTATTTTAATATCAAATTGTATAGCAAATAACAGATGATCATAAGCCGTGGTGTTTTGGTAGGAGGGGTTAATTTACCCTTCACCTATTTAAGAGTAGTGTCCAGCAGAAAAACATCCTTTGTCACGTTTTTGATGAAGACATTTCATCACTATCGTCATGAGCTACAGGCTGGAAAGATTTGTGATTATAACGATGAAGACTTTAGTATCGGGGGAGGTGGAAGCAGAGATTTAAAAAAAATTATAAAGGTGTGGGGCAACAAATGCAAAGGCAGGGTAATAAGGATATAATGGATACGCCCACACACACACACACACACACACACACACACACACACACACACACACACACTGGCTCAGATGCGCCCACGCCCTTCGTAGTCGGTCAAGAATATGTGCAATCCATAAGGGAATGTGTGCTTAAGTGAGTAATGAGATTTAATTGGGATGTGTTTGCACATCACAAATATCTGTCTCGGGAGGATGGAAGGGCGAAGAAGGAATGGAGGGCAAAGTAAAGAAAAGGAATGGGGAACTTTCGGTATAAGGATAAACACTAAGGAGGAAACGTAGCACATTCAACATGTTCAAGAAAAGACACAGAATGACCAAAAAAATGAAGAATAACAGAAAAATAAGGAAAAGGTATAAAATTAGATCATGGAGACTGTTTTAGCACGATATAACATCTTGGAGATTGCTTTAGTACGATAGAACATCATGGAGATCGTTTTAGTACGATATAACATCATTGAGATTGTTTGAAAAACATAAATAAAGAGCAAGAGAGAGAGAGAGAGGGGGAGGGGGCAATAGTGATTAGGGACGATAAAAGAGGGTGAGGGCTAAGTTTTATTATAGGCGTACGAGGCCGGGGGGGGGGGCTGAGGAGGCTGCAGCCTCTTGAGATTTGTTGTTGTTGTTGTTGTTGTTGTTTGTTTGTTTTAAAGTTACCAATATTCGGGGAATCGTCGCCTCATGTTCGGGCAGCGAATCAGTTTATTTGTATTTCTTATCCTGTTTTGATTACAAAAATTATATTGTCACTATAACAAGAGTGTCAAAGTTTTTAGAAACTAACAAGCTGATATTCGGGATAGAGACGTCAGCCCATGACGAAATCGGGCCCATACGTCTACGTGTGTAACGTATTTTCACCCTCTATCCGAATGCCGGTTTGACGAAGGAAAAGGGAATAGAAATGACAAAGTAGAAAGTGGGGGAAGAGAGAGAAAAGGAGACAGAAGGAGAAGATTCGGAGAAAAATCAAAGAGCGATCGGCAACGGTGAATAGAAGAAAAAAATGAAGGCTGTACGTATCTACGTATGTGTGACTGTGTAAGCTCATCTTTTGGCGTCGTTCAGGGAATTCCATGACTCGCCGCCTATTGTGGTCTTGGGGGAGAATATTAATTGAATGAGTGTACACGATCACTGCAATAGCGAGGGCGCACTGCGTGACATCCCAACATGCGCTGTCATCAATAGAAAGCTGGAAGTAATGGTCAGTGAGAGAAATGCACTATTTTTTCCTCCTGAATGTAGGACAGATGCTAGAAGGAGACATACCAAGGAACAAAAAGTTGATTGAGTCCTTGATAAAAAAAAAATTTAAAAAATCATGTAATAACAAGAAATAATGAGTTGTACGAGACCTACCGTACCTACGTCCTTAGTCAAGACGGTGTAAACGTTTTGGAGACGTCTAATGCTTTATCTTATACACAATTGGTAAATTGGAAAGAAACTATTTCGTTTTCCTGGAATTCTTTCAATTACTCTCTTGAAGGTGTGTTCGGTGATGATCTCCTGTTTGCTATTTGGTCCAACCCCTCGTTCTTTCTGTTTCTGTCTGTCTGTCTGTCTCTCACTCCCTCTCTCTCTCTCTCTCTTTCTCTCTCTGTAACCCTCTCTTCCTTTATTATGTGTTTGTACTGTAATTTTACTGTTTTAAACAGCATGCTTTCATTGAAATCCAATATGACATGTGATGGAAAACAGTTTTAGAAAAGCTTGTCAATATTCATCGATTTTACGTCACTGTTAACGTCATTCTGCTTGTACAACTCTGGACATCACTTCCTGTCCAAAATATAAGAATTTCTCTCTCTTGGTTTCGGTTCGCAATAGACAGATCCGGCGTGTAATCGTATCACCGAAACTTCGCGATTACCGAAAGTTTATTTGAATCTCGTCTTCGATTCCTAGAGTGGTGTGCTATTTTATTTATGTACCAAGGGACATTATATGTTTTAAAATCAAAGTCTCGTACGTTTCTACTTTATACGAGAAGGGAATATGAAAGAATAGTGTCATTGCCCGAAGTAAACATTCTCGAAGTAGACATAGCGGGCGAGTTGTGAATGAGAGGGGAAGAAACGTCTCTGCTAGGACTTATACTGAGCGTCGTTTGGCCATTTTTGAATGTTGGTGTCGGAACGAAAGTTTGGCGGAAATTTTCCAACAAGCAAAATATACCCCTTCCCCTCTTCCTCCGACCTCCACCCCTACACGTGATCTGAAACACGGTTTGGGGCTGTTATTCTGGAGTTTTTTAACCACTGTGTTTCACATTCACCATACCATGTTTCTATCCAGCCCAATTTATCTCACACAGTATGGACAGCGAAGATTTTTGTTCAGATCACGTGTGCATAATTAAGTCTGTTTCACACGAGGGGGTCATTCCAGTGCGGTATTACTTGCGCTGATGAAGTCTAAGAGTTAGCTTATACGCCAGTAATTAAACGCAACGTTTGCCCTAAAAAAAAAAAGAAGTATTTTTGTATGTGTGTGGGTGTGCGTGTGTGTGTGTGTGTGTGTGGGTGGGTGCGTGTGTGTGTGTGTGTGGGTGCGTGTGTGTTTGTGTGTACGATGACACCCTCACGTGTTGCGGGCATCAACCCGGTGCACACGAGTCGTTATTTCAATTGCGACCTTCAAGGACATTATTTTAAGCATATAAATGCACAGAACTAGCCACAGACGCAACCTCTTGAAGCAGATTGCGCTCGCCTTGCGCAAGATATCGAATTTGTGACTCCGAAAAATCTACTTTGGACGGAAAACTGGCCTAACAATCTACTCAAACAATAATATTGAGCGCAGATGATCTGAGTGACAACTCAGGGCACAGCCGTCATTATCTATAGCGCCAATTTTTCACTGCTTAATGTGGCATGAATTATGTTGAATTAAACAAGTTTGCGACTTAGCGGTAGTGGAATAACGCCTCGTGTAGGTCTGGCTATTAGAATAACAACTAACATTTCCGTCTGGACGCAACCTCCGAAAGCCATTCCCCCCCCCCCCCCCCCCCCCATTCTTCTTCTTTTTATTTCTGCTTGATGAATGGCACGCTATGCCTACGATGCATTACAGGCACATGACATCGTCTACTCGTTGAATGCATATTGTAAATCAAAACCTCGTCAGTTTTTTCATCCCGTTAAGAAAAGAAGCTGTTTGATGAATCTCAAAGGGGTCATCCATTTCTAACGCTTCTTCACAGTAATACTTCGAGCTGCCTGATTATTCTGCTTCTCTTTTCCAATCCAAGCATCTTAGGTGTCCATTATTATTCCCAGATTTAAAAAAGGAAAACCTGTTACGTGACTGGTTTTATTGATTCATCTTTCAAAACAAGGTTTTTAAGATAGGTTTCCACGATCTATCATAACCCCATGACCCAGCACAGTAATTAGGAGTAATCATGGGATATGGACTTTGTTGTCTGTGACCTGACGAGTGAAACGTGATTCGTTTGGCAAATAGCGCACCATGTACTTCAGCCTCGATCACATGACAACAACATTGGTATTCTTGTGGATTGTTCCATTTAAACTAGTTGTTTGTATCTCTCTGTCCCCCTCCCCCTTCTCTCTCTCTCTCTCTCTCTCTCTCTCTCTCTCTTTCTCTCTGTCTGTCTGTCTCTCTCTTTTTCTCTTAGGAGTTTGTGATCTACCCTCATAATGAAAAAACTACATGACAACACTCATATGTTCTTGCGCTTTGTTCCATACAAGTTGATCATATATCTTATTTATTATCTCTCTCTCTCTCTCTCTCTCTCTCTCTCTCTCTCTCTCTCTCTCTCTTGAGGGGTTGTTCTTATAATGAGACACTACAGAGGTTCGATTGTTTACTGTTACGTCTTTTACAACACTTTGCATTACTTTCGATATACATATATAATAATAATAATAATAATAATATTGGATATTTATATAGCGCTCATATCCACCATGAATGGTGCTCAAGGCGCTCCAATATTACCCCTGAAAGAGGTTGTGCTACCAAGTATTTGGACAATATTGCCATAAATTAACTTTCAAGTGCTATTTTTTTGTGTGTTTATAGTTCTTTGTTTCCTTGTTTAAATGGATATGAAAATATATGTACCATGGGAATAAACTCCACAATGAAGGTATCTGTTTCTGTTTAAGGAATAAAAAACGCATTATTCAATTCTTACCTTTTGACGGGATTTCATGCCCAAGGCATGGAATGGGTTAATACATTGGACACAACAAATCTGTGTTTACGTGGGTTAGGAAATAGGTACCAAAATTAAGAGAGAAGAAAATGTACCTTCTGTTGAAAATAATCGTATAGGTTGCCTGATAACAGAAAAGTCAATAAATTTCGTTCAGAACCTTGCTTCATGTTTTCACCAGAGCCATTTTCTTATATAAGTCACAGATCTTGTACATTACTTGATTCATTAATGTCGTATATCTATCATGAAATATCATTTTACTGAATATATTCAATTGGTTTTGAACGTTGGTAACTGAACATGCTGAACACGATGTGATAAAGATATAATATGTGATAAAGATATAAAATTGATTTAAAAATATATTGAATACGTCAGGGACCAAAATAAACTCTAGCACATAAATGAAATTTACCCGTTGCCTTTGCCGTCCGTTTTGTACGATATCTTGAAATAATACGTGGTGGAAATAGCTTGCACCGTTGTTAATTTTGCGACTTTAATGCTTGACTCATGGTAATCTAATCGATGTTGAGAGGCGTCTGGCGGATATCAGCAAACACCCGGCCATTGCTCCTTCTCTGTTGATATTAATTTATGACCACTCCTATCGCTTTCTATCTATCAGGATGTATCGATCGACCGGGGTATCGCTAGCTTAAAGTAGGTTCTGTAACGTCATTTCACGGTCATGCGCCGCCGAAGCCGCGCCTTCCCCCAGCCACGACCTATTTTTACCCATTTAGATGATAATGATAAACGGAGTCGTCCACACTGCTCCACAGGATAATATTCCTGTTCGGGCGTTTGTCGTGCGCAGTCCATTACACTGTAGTCTGGCGTTGACACGGAAGGCAGGAGTAGGCGTTTTGGCGTGTGGGAATGATCTTTGGCAGTGCAGACGACCCGCTGTAAAGTGAGCATCTAGATTCTAGATGATGCGCGCCATTAGGTGCTCTCACCTGTCACGTACCATCAGGTGCCAAACGGAGATCCAAACAAAAATCGGGTTATATAGGTAGAGAGGTAACACTCGATTAGGCATTCAGTCCCCAAGGGTGAAAACTTACACCCTAATCAATACCCCTTTGGGCTTGTTGGGCCTGGAGGTGGAATGAAAATGGAGTAGAGAGGGCGGAGAATGTGAAAGGGAATGACGACAGCGTAACCTCTTGGAAGGGATAATCGTCTGCTTTGGCGGTAAAGTGAGAGTGAATGTATGTATCCACACGCCGCCCACTCATTCCCATGTGATTTTTCTTCTGTACGGACGCCGTTTTTCGCACATTCAGCGAACACGCTTAGCGGCGCAAAGACCGACGAAAGCGCGCATGCCGAAAACAGTCGGCATGGGACTTTGTTATCGGCCTGCCTTTCATTCCAATATTTCTTCTATCTTTCTAGATAAGCAACTTCCTCTGAAACAGTCAATAAATACATCCTCTTTGTAGAGAGAGTTGAGCTCACTATTAGTACAGCAAGGAGTAGAGGGATTACAGATGACATTGCGTGTTCTCCTACTACAGTAGTAGTAAACAATAATTATGCCCGATGCACACGGGGGCGTCATTTTGATTACGTTGTTATCTGCGCCAATGAAGTCTGTGATGGTTATTAGCTGCATCCGCCAATTATTAAAAGCAGACTATGCACTGTCGCTTTTGCATTCACTTTTATTGCGAAGTCACTCTCACGTGGCGCGCCAAAGACCGCACTACAAATGGCGCATCGTATGCAAGGAGAATTATACTACTGTGCCAACAAGTTAGCCCATAAGATACCGTGTCTCTGTCGGTCCTGTGCATTTCTCGTGTGGCGCTTTTCACATAATTATTTAGCAATGTCTTTTGCGCCTCTAAAAAAGTGTTGGATTATCACCCCTGCAACCGGCTTTAGCCTATAGCTGCCCTGATAGGGCGTCGAAGCATTCAAGGAATTTTAGGCAGGTACACATTTACCTGACCTGTGTCGAGTGTCGCAGATGTAAATTTCTTTACTGTCAGCGCTGTGGAAGGTATTTGAATCCAGTACCTTGTGATCACATTCATTAGACCACAACTTTACAAAAGGACAACGAGTGCAACAGATGTGATTCTTTTTTTTCTTTTCATGATGCAATTTTCACCTTATAGATAAAGTTGAATTTAGGTCATGAGATTGAATTTTAAAAAAAAACTGTCTCGAAGCAATTGGGAAAGGTTGATTATATAGCACATAAGAAGTGGTGTATGCTGTAAGGTCTTGAAATCACCAAAATGATTAGAAATTTACTCAATCTTGTTCAGAGTCACATGCACTGCACACAGAAATGTGTATATGGGACTGCACACAAATGTTCGGCCCGAACATTTCAGCTGTTTCTTGTCATATTTTGAATGTGAGGGCATTTGAAGAGCAATCCTTTTCAGGGGACATTTCTACTATGATAATCTTCCAAACTAACATAAAAAGAATGAGAAAGCTCGCAAATTATTTTTTACCTTTGCCAGAACTCTACCTTCCCTTTAAAATGTTAAACAGTAATTAGTCCTCGAATGCCGATGTTGTGTATTAAGTACATTGTTGCGACTGTAGCATGCGGTAGTTAATTTGTATTTCATACAGTTGTATATTTAAAAGGGAATTTCTACGTATAGGTGAAAGATCAAATTGGCAGTTCATTTCTTTGAAAAAAAAGGGATGTAGTTCTAGAGGATATATTTCAGCAGAGTTAAAGGAAAAGAGGAAAAGGTGTTATTCAAAATACACACTCCTCTTTCGATCATTATCTTTTATCTTTTATCCCTCTTTCTATTTTCGTATCTTCTACTCAGATCCCGATGTTCTATGATTTCCCTAAAAGAATCGGCCACATTCTAATCTGTCGGTCATTTTAGACGATATCACCTCAAATAGGACGCGTGTATCGGCACTTTCCACCCTTCCAATAAAAGCGAGATGGTGATGAGGTGCCGGAGGCGTACATAAAACACCTCCTAATGAGCCCCCCTCCTCTCTCGAACATTATTCGCAAACGTGCCCGGGTCGACGTTGTAGGTCCCGATGTAAGGTGCCACGCGACACTTTGAAATCCCATCCGAAATTAGGGCGTCCCGTCTTACGCTTAGAGAGTGTTGAGAGGGGATCATTTCACGATACATCTATTCAGCACCTTTTAAATTGATTTTTCAATCACTACCGGTACATAGAGAAGATGAGAGCAGCGGATCGGGTAGTATTCTATTTCTCGCTATTCCCCCCCCCCCCCCCCCCCCCCTCTTTCTCCACATATGTATCAGTAATGTGCTATCGGGTTCGGCGATCGCGTGCATTAAATGTAATTGCAGATCGTGTGAAGAAAAAAAAAGTAAGGATGGAAAATGAAACCCCAGGTACTCCGTAAAAATGGGAAGAAAATGACCACTCGAACGGAGCAAGAAAAGGGAAATTATACATTGGAAATATATCATTTTCATGGAATATTTGCCACTACTCATGCTACTAGTACACTAATATGAATAGTTTCCTTATTTGCCTGTGTTTTCTAGTACAATATTTTGTAGAGAAAGAAAACTTGATGAAATGAGGGTACTTCATAAATGAATAATCTTTGGTATAATTTCTACTATATAATGTGCTTTTGTTTTAGAAGTTGGAGTTATAGGTCTATTACATTTAATTGATATTTATAGGGCTACGTTTTAAGCCTCTATGAAAAGCAAGATTTGTATTTGAATCTACTTGCTTTTAATAAAACTACATTCTTGTTTTTAGTAAAAGTGAAAATTGAATTCTAAATTCACGTAAACACTCACCATGAACACCATGAGGTTACTGGAAATATAATTATTTTCTATATAATTACGATTCTTTATGTTTAAAGGGTTTCTATACTCACTTTTAACCATAAGCTACGTAGGCCTCATACTTGGGAGGCACATGTTGTTCCGAAGGTTCATAATTCCGAAACAAAAATTTCCCATAGCAGGGGATATATAATTTCGAAAATGAAATAGAACCATATTTCATTTTACCGAATTACGAACCTTTCAGATTAATGAACCCTGCAGAAAAACAAAACTTCGGAATTATGAACTTTCGGGAAAATGACATGAAACCGTTTTCAACGACTGACGAAAAATGCACTGCTCAGTAGCGCACCCATGTAGTCCATCCGCTGCCCCTGCAGCTGTTAGTGAGTTGTACTTGAAAAGGACAAGACGAATTGAAATCAATATTCTTATAAACTCGAACGAATTCGATACCGAAGTTTCCTTACTACAAAAAGATTAAGCTCTGCCAAACGAATTCGATGAAACGAGGCATAAAATCCGAGTATACAAAATGAAGAAAACTGAGTTGTTGATTTCTACTTATGGCATGAATGGAATCCTTAGATTTCAAGTGTGCGTTGTGATATGAAATGGGTTTTGTTTTTGTTTTTTAGCAAATTTGCTTAATTAAAATACAAAGACATAATGTTACAAGACATAAAGTTACAAGACATAAAGTGCATTACAAACGATGGAAAATGACTTTTAACCAGTGTCTCTATTTCTTAGTCCTATTTAACTCAAATTTACGTTCGGCAGGGGCGGCCACAGAATCTGTAAAAAAACAAAATGGGGGGTAGAATTCCTCAAAACATTCAGACAATCATAATAAAATCTTTTCAGAATTTTTGGGTGTTGGCCTAAGACCTAAAAATCTCTAAAAGGTTATTAGGGGAAAAGGGGTTCATTATAAAACTATGACAAATAAAAAAAAGGGGTCCGGAAACATGGACCCCCCCCCCACCCCCTTACTGGATCCGCCCCTACTTGGCTGTACGTCAAATGGAGACAAGCACTACATCTGGTGACCAACTCTTCTAGCCAATAATTGAGTTCTCAGTCCGTCAGTGTATTGACTGTTCTTGATAGCTTTGAAGGGTAGCAGATCCAGGGTAGCAGATCCAGGGTGCAGTTTCCAATTACAATTTTCCTGGAAAACTTTCTCTGTCCGAGGAATAGAGCCCACTTTTACTAATGATAATAAAGTATTCTGGATTTATATAGCGCCTAATACATCTAAGTGTCTCTATAAGCGCTTTACAGACATATTATCACCCCGGTCATCAAATTCATAACTTACCCGCACACAATGTATGCACCTTCTCCACTCCCTGGGGAGCATTCCAACCAGGCGCCTTTTTTTTTTTTTTTTCTTTTTTTTTGCGGATGCTTACAATGCTGATCAAACTACAATGACTTTCGCATTCTACCGGGTACCCATTTAACACCTGGGTGGAGAGAAGCAATGTAAATAAACTGTCTTGCTTTATAATAAGGGCATAAGTGCCGTGCCGGGGATCGAACCCACGACCTTCACATCTCTATATTCAAGTGTTTAAACTACTCGACTACAATACCTGCATCGTTGTTGAAGATGTTTGTATAAAAACAGCTACGAAGTGGTAGGGACATTATTGAAATCGGGCTGATTTCAGCTAATCGATAAGTTGACGAAAAATTCGTTCCTCGATCTATACTACTCTTTGTCCACCATGTAGTTCTTTGTTTCCCACTTAAAGAGAAAGTTGGGTTTTTGGAAAGGTGAAAAATAATTTGTAAGCTTTTACAATTACTTTTATGTTAGTTTGAAAGAACATCATATAAGAAATGTTCCCTGAAAAGGATTGCTCCTCAAATACCCTCATATTCGAAATATGATGAGAAATAGCTGAAGTGTTCGGGCCGGACATATATGTCACGTACGTGTGCAGTCCCATATACCAATTTCTGTGTGCAGTCAATGTGCTTTTCAGCGAGATTGTGTCAATCTCTTATCATTTTGATGATTCCAAAACCTCACAGCATACATCGATTCTTACGTAGGTATGGCTTTGATACAGTTTCTTTGACAATGTCATTGCATGACCAGGGGTCAGTTGCATAAAACTTGCGTTTAATCGCAACTCCTAAAAATCAAACGCAAGTCCTTAATGCGCACTTCTGATTGGCTGAAAATAAAGTTGCGTTTGATTTTCCTGAGTTGCGATCAAACGCAAGTTTTGTGCAACAGGCCCCAGAACTCAACTTTATCTTTAAGGTTTTCGTCAGACTATATCAGTGATATAAAACAATCAAGCAACCCTTTTGAGGAAACCGCTTGTGGGGATTCCTATTTGTGTGTCTTAGTAATGATGAAATTGAACTTTTTTCTGGGCCAATTAAAGTCAATTCTCATTTAATGGCGTATCAATAACAAGTCCAGCGTAGTATTTTAATGAGATTATGTAGAGTGTCCAGCATCAATTAGTTTAAAGAAAAGTCAATCCAAATCTACTAGCTATTTCATTTTAAAAGGAAAGCAGAAAAATCAGGAAATACAAAGTGTGTTTCTCTAGGAAGATCGGACACAAATAAAAAGAAGACGGTTATGGATTTTTTTTTTTTTTAAGTCGAGCTCATGGTATACTTCGAATCCTGCTCTTCTTCTAATCCACACTGCACGTGACTAACTTTTCCTTGAAGAAAACTTTCAGTACACTCTGGATAATTATCGCCCTCCCCTGCTATCCCCCCCCCCCCCTCCCCTCTCTCTCTCTCTCTCTCTCTCTCTCTCTCTCTGTCTCTCTCCTTTCTCTCTCTCTCTCTCCCCTTTCTCTCTCTCTCTCTCTCTCTCTCTCTCTCTATCATTATTATCCCTCTGAAAATCAGGATTTGTATTTTTCATTATTATTGAAAGTCAGTTTTAATAAATATCTTGTTTATATTAACATATCATTGGAATACACCTACTGACACACCCACACTATACACAAACCCGCACACATACATTTACACGTGGTTTGGGTATGTGGGTGTATTTAATTAATCTGATCATATAATCAAAGGCTTGAGTAAGCTCGAATCTCAATAATGAAAAAGTAATACTAATTTTATAATTTTACTGAGTTTTATATATAATACATTTAATTTTGCTCATGAAATAACATTCAAACATCCACGGTAATTACCTATAACTTCCCTTTCTTTCTTTTTTGTTTTATGTTTCAGAAACCTGACAGCCAATTGACGCTACGAGAGATGTTGATCGAACTGAGAGATTACTGCGACTTCCTCCTCAAACTTCTTGATGGTGTGCGACCTGACCTTCCACAACAGAGGAAATGAAACCTGCGGTCACCAGTAGATGGCGCCCTCTCAGCACACGATATTACATCACAAAGAAAAATTTATACACGTGGAGAAAACAAAAACAAATAAACAAATAAATCACTTTTACTGCGAGGCACCTTTAGAGTCAGCGTTCCTAATGTATCACTGACATAAAAGTTTGACAGAAACTACCCCAGAGATTTAAAAAACAATGTTGGAATCTTTATTGCATAAAAGTGAGTAAGCCGTGGATTTCCGCTTTGCTTTCAATAATCGGTGACATAAATTTTCAAGCATTATATGTTTGAAAATGAAATAATGGAAGCCCAACTCATAAATTATATTCCTCAACTTGATTCTTCAAATTAAAAGTAATCATTTCACTACGCCTTTACTGGTCATAAAGAATTCAATTTCAAAGTATTCATGTGTTTAGGAAGTTAGGAGAGATGGGAGGAAAACGTATTCTGGTGTATTTTGTCACGGAGATTTCTCAGAGAATTCCAAATGTTCCCTGTCTGAATTTATTTGTTTCATTAATTAAATTGTTGAATCCTTACAGATAAAGTTAGTATCAGCCAGTTGCATTTCTAAAGACTCTTTATATAGTATAACTTAGATTATTTATAAAGACGAGTTCTGGAATTTTATTGGTCGTAAGACATCACATGACTGAGCAGTATTCACTTTTCCCAAGCAAAACAAAAAAGTTGCTAAAAGAAATACCCTGCTTTTTAGTTGGTTTGTTTGACAATACATTGCACTGATAGTGATGATGCACATATGTCACATGAACATCTAAAAGTGATAGAATACCTGAGAATTAGACAGAGTCGACACTGCACTTCTGTTTTATAAACCGTTTCCACGAGATAAGCATAGAGTATGATTGTTTTGTTATTAAGCCATTTCTCCACAAGTGAACGTTGCACCACATGGTAATACTCCCCAGGGAGTAATTATGATACATACAGTGTCTGTTGGCTTGAGAAGAAGTGCCAACTTGGCTACAAAATCTTCGTAAAGCCTTTCTCCACATTATTAAGTGCTGTTATAAAGGTAATAATATCGGCATTATCAACATAATTTACATAGCGAGAAGGGGTTACGTTGAATAAAATTTTTGTCATAACGTCACTTTCATCTATTAACACTAATAAATCCACATTTACACGCGTCGTTCCGTCTTGACAAGTCCAACTTGCAACTATGAAACAAATAATTATATTATATTGCATGGCACCACTGCGGTAAACATGATAACGCTTTCGATTACAAATTTAAGCTATATATAATCTAACTGATATTGGTACATATTTTAGTATGAATTTAAGTAAGGGATCTTGATCTTTGATACCAGGGTTTTATAGTATCATAGTCTCATCTATACTTTCACTAATTTGCAGATGGTAGGCTGTATCTTCAAGCCCTCTCTATTTACAGACCGGATAGGAGGAATTATCTTAGATGATCCTTGCACATGTTTGTTTATCTATGTTAATTTTTCACTATTGTTAATTTTCTTTAATTCCGTTTTGTTTGTTCTTCGTAAGGTTCATGAAACTAGATAGATGGAGTCGGTCTGAAGACTGATTCATTGTACAATTGTATAAGTACATGTGCGTCTATTTTACAATATCGCAGTGTTTTAATCTTACTCCCGTTTCTCTGTTTGTGTTTTGTAGGCAAATAACACCAGTGCACTCTAATTATTGTGGTTATATTTCGTCCACTTTCCTATGTTGTGAGGTAATGAGGTACGGTTTGAATGTGCTTCTGTTACGTAACAGCTATTGCAAAAAAAAAAGTTGTTTCTTTTAAAAAGTTTGTGGTATGTGGAAAGCAAAATTAAAAATACGAGATACGTGTCTCTTTCCATGGTAAAGAATCCGTCTTGATGGTAGACGAATTTGTTTTACAGAAAAACTGACTTGTAAATAATACAGGTCAAAATTTTAGTTTTCACCATTTCTGACGCCGACCTTCAGTTGCACTTTTATTTCAAAATGTATATAATTCAACAGAATGAAAGTTTGCATCATGTTAAAATTCAGTTTGTGTGTATTGACCATGTTTCATCTATTTTCTTCGTCAAATGTTTTCTTGTCCCGGAATATTAGGCAAATCATCTTCACTTTTCGCTAAAGCTATAGTGATTCTTTTTTGAAGTCGAGAGATTTCATTTTGAAGTTGAGAGATGCTATAATATAGATTCGACATCTTTACACGGAGACAGAGCAAATCTTTCCTAGGCGTTGTCATTCAACTTCGTCCATTTCAAGATATCCATGCTCGCGCCTGCTGTAATTCGAAACGAAAATTAAGGAAAGAACTGAATAGATCCACTGAATGCATAACTGTCTGATAATAATGATGTCCAACTACAGACCGCCTGAAACCCGGCGTCGAAATATGAAGAAGAATGGCCAGGAGGTTTGTCAAATATGAATCTTCTTCAAATTACAGCCTTGACTTTCCGCTATTCAACGAACTAGCTATGATATTACATTTTGCAATTGTGCAGTGAAAAATAGAGAAAGATATGGCTTAAGATAAAATCATGTAACGTTACAGCAAAAAAAAACCCAAAAAAATCTGTAAAAATGTCCACACACACACACACACACACACACTTGCTTTCCATTCGCGTTTACGTTACTTTATTATTACTTTAAATAACTTAACATTAAGAAATGAAAAAAATATATCATCTACGCCCATTGTATTTTGGTGTTGATAAATTTACTGTTGAACATTTTTCAAATGATAAAGGAACCCTTTAGCTGAAGTATGGATAAGTCTGTCTTCAAATGTCATAAAAATTAAATGGAAATGATTTAGCAAATTTGCCCACTTTAAGTATGTCTTTACGGAACTTGCTCTTTCGTAGGTCCCTACTGTTGCTTTTATAGTGACTCTGTTCTTATGTGTCTGTTTATTTTGATAAGAAAATCACATTCCTCTAAAACAAAAGATGACGTTTCCTGCTCCTTATGATGACGATGTGATGAGCTATAGCATCTGATGCATTTAATATTTCATAGAAATGTTATCATTTTAAAGTGGAAAATTAAAGTTAAACGTCAAACCAAGTGTATTTAAAAATATTGTTTTATTGGACTTTTTGCTTATCGTTTATTGTCGGCAATGCTTTTAATTGATTTTGAGCCATAACCCTCATAAGTTCAATTTTACCTTTAAGTTTAATGAAATTCAACGTATTTTGAATAACTACAAAACTATAACACGAGTATTTTTAATAATCTTATGTTACAAAAAGTAAAATTTATGTTAATCAAATTGATGATTTATTCTTTGTGTCGATGGAATGAATATCATTTAAAGGCCAAATAAAAAATTCTACAATAGTTTAGAATATGAATATACGTTTGGAAATATATCTAGACTTTAAATTATCATTTTCTAAATGAAATTTGGTGGTTTAGAGGTTCATGAAATAGACACAGTTATAGTCTTATTATGTTATTCATTACGTCATACATTTCATATTCGTTGAATTGATCACGTGGCAATTTCATGTTTATTTCTTTACTGTTTGATTAAATCATTCGATCTAAATTACACAAATATTGGCCAATTGCCTATGTAAATAATATAATGATATGATATTCTTAAATTTTGGTGAATAGTAAAATGGCAAGTTTTGTGCACTAATTTCATTTTTTGATGACAGAAATGCAAACCAAATTTAATAACAATATTTATTGAAGGTGAGAGTTCTGGTATATTACGGTCCTGCTTGAGATATCAGTTGTAGTAATTTCACTGCATCTATTCTTTTGTCAAAAAACACAATGTAATTATATTTGATTTCAAATAATAAATGCAGCCATTGAAACAAATATTGTACATTTGCTTCTTTTGTTATTCTATTTAGGCTCCTCACATTTTACTCTTCTCTCTATCTCTCTCTCTCTCTCTCTCTCTGTCTCTTTGCCAGTCGTTCCTATATCTCTCGAAACTTTCTACCTATTTACCGTACATTGTATTTGATTTGAGTTCTTTACCCGTACGTTTTGAAATTGACTCTTAAGGCACAATGCTTGTCAAATCTGAATTGTTTCTGATGTAAAAGTGGAACAAACAAAATTCGAAATTCAATCTTCAATTTTAATAGCATTTATGAATTTAAAAAAAAATAAAGATCGATTGTCAAGATCGATTGTCAAGCCACATCAGTAAGAGATTGGAAGTGACCGGGGGAGGGGGGTACAAGGAGATGGAGATGCACAGGGGAGGGGGTCGTTAAAGAGGTAGAGAGAGAGAAACGGACACTGACAGAGAGTCGGAGAGAGAGAGAGAGAGAGAGAGAGAGATTATGTATTATAATATGATTGTGTATAAAAGTGATATGATTAAACGTCTGCCGAGAGCCGAAAGGGAGTTTACTCCTCATGAGTGTCGTCGAGTATAGAGGGGAAGATAAACGAGAGAAAAGAATAAGAGAGGGAGAGAGTGAGAGTTAGGGGGACAGAGAAGAATAGGGAGAGGAGGGGGAGAGAGAGAGAGAGAGAGAGAGAGGTGAACAGAGAGGCTACAAAACGAGAGACATTTTTGAAAAAGATATGAGTATTAAAAGAGAGAAGCATTCCTATATAGACAATATATTACATTACAATAGGCAGTGATAGGTATTATTCTATATAGCTATATCTGACACATATGCCATGTGCATGTATTCCTACTTTTACGAATATGAAACACAATATAACGCTAGCTATGGAGCTCTATTCTCCCCTGTTCTCAATGAAACAGTATTATATTGGGCCTGTAGTAGAGCCTGATCGGTTAGTCACGGACGGACATTTGACAAATTTTGAAGTTTGAAGGCCTGTAGAAAATAAGTATTTGATTAAAGAGAGCTATTTTATGTTTCATTGTGAAGGGCATCACTGAAGGAGTTGAAATTTGATAAAATTTAGTTGCCATGGTCGTCTTCTAAAATTATAATCTAGAAAATATTCAATGTCACGGACGGACAAAATTTTATGCCTACTCTTAACCGACCAGGCTCAGTACACAAAAAACACCACGAAAAAAAACAAAAAAGACGGGTCGGGCAAAACATCCACAAACTGGTCTGATTTTAGATTGATGCATTATTTCCATGAAAACTGATTAAAAGAGATGCACGCTTGATACAAAGAAAAGCAATTCTGCATGAAGATGTCATCAAAGAAAAATACCACACCAAGCACAAGAATAATAACCATTCCGTTTCTATGGCAAAAGTACAACACAAACGCCAAATTAGCGCGACGGGACACTAATCGTTAAAATAAAATGTTGTTACCATAGCAACGGAAGGAATTGCTATCGCTATTGTGTTTGTTTGTTGGTGGGGGTTTTGTCATGAGAAGAAATCATATCGGAATCCTGGGCCATTACGTAGAGGTGTTTACGACCGTTTTGACTCAGACCCAGAGATCCATTTCATCGAAATATTACTGTACTTAGCTGCAGGGTAGGCACTGGTGAGGGGTGCTTGAGGTTTCATCCCCCATCCCCCCCCCCCAGTTCCACGACCCCCTAAAAAGGAAACTGAAAAACAGAAAAGAAAGAAGAAGGAAAGAAATAAAAGCAAGGGGGAGAAGGAAGAAAGAAAGAAAGCAAATAAAGTTTTTTTTTAAGGTATCTATTTTTTATACCCCTGGCTAAATAAAATGTTTGTGTATTTTTTATTACAACAGAACGTCTTTTAGAACGTATAAATGGCCGAATTTTCTTAGCATCTCCCCTTCCATATTCATATATATATATATATTATATTTTGTTAATCACAATTTTCTTATAATAGGAGGGAACTTTCTTTAACCCAAACCAGCCCTTTACAATAGGCTCACACACTATCTTGAAATTTCTTTCGAAACTGAGGGAAGTAAATAATGAGTCAAGGCTAAAGCACACTACTCAGGCTCCGAAGTGCTCTAAAATGCAAACTTTCACTATTCCAAATACAGAACCTCCAACGCGGTCGCTCCGCTCCCTTGTTTAATAAAAATATCTATAAGCAGGTATTACATAGACAGAGAGGAATCGTCCCCAGAAATTGAAAAGCCGTAAAAAATTAACGATGATTTAAGCTGCCTATCCCCGAAGGAGAAAAAGGAAAAGGGTGGATATAATATATTGAAGGGCCCATGTCATCCAAATGCAAGTTGATACCTGTTGGTGTGCAGTCCTACATACATCTCATATTTTGATATTTAAACTTCTAAATATGTTTCATAGATTTTTAAATATTTTTTGAAATAATTTTCTTAAACCTGCTAAGCCCCATCCACTTAAAAAAAAATCCTCCAGATCGCTTTCCCCCTGTGACATTATCTGTCAATCATCAGTGAGCTAAAAGCGATTTTGAAAGTGAAAGTGGTATTCAACTTTGTCAAAGCTGACACCTGTTACAATACAACATACAATAACAACATAGGAGTTGCTATGTCAGACATGCTGTCGCATCAGCAGGAAAAACAAAGGCAATGAGGAGGTATTGTATGAAAGCATGCAATTTTATCATGAGTGTGTGCTGAGCTGGGGGACCACTGTCTATTGTAGAATAGATAGTGGTATGTAATAGACCGGTTCTGTAATGTATACAAATTTATGCACACTTCTTCTCTGAGCACGTAGTGACGAGCTATTCCATTAACCTGCTTTTTATAAATGGGCCTCAATGCTTGGAATCCAGTCTGCATACATTACTTGTTGCTATGTCCGGCAAGCTTTCAGGTTGTCAAGAACAACCTTTGTTCGAAAGGTATGTATAATATTTGCATACATTACCGAAGCGGTCTATTGCCCCCAGCTCACCACACGCTCATAAAAGAATTGCATGCTTTCATACAATACCTCCTGATTGCCTTCGTTTTCCTGCTGATGCTACAGCATGTCTGACATATCAACTCATAGTTGGTATTGTATGTTGTATTGTAACAGGTGTCACCTTTGACAAAGTTAAATACCACTTTCACTAGCAAAATCGCTATTAGCTCACTGATGATTGACAGATGGGGGGAAGTGATCTGGAGGATTTTTTTAAGTGGGTGGGGTTTAGCAGGATTAAGAAAATTATGTCAAAAAATATTTTAAAATATATGAAACATATGTAGAAGTTTGAATATCAAAATATGAGATGTATGTAGGACTGCACACCAACAGGTACCAACTTGAATTTGGATGACATGGGCCCTTTAAGCTCAGACGTTGATCATTACTTGTGTGCATTAGAAGTGGTTCTGAAATGCAAAGTTTCAAACGAGAAAACGTACAATTTTCTGGCTTGGTCACTTCGCAACCTCGCAAAATAGAATATTTGATTTAGCAAGGGCGTTAGATATATGCAACATTTTCAGTACAGCAGAATGCGAAGTCTTCTGATTTGTGGGAGGGGCGGGAATGTACCCCACTTCGAAGGATTTCTATCCGAGTCAGTATGTATTGCGTTCCTGACGCTTTAGAAAATACTTCAATTCTTACTGGCTCAGCCCCCACAAAACTCTGGGCTCATTTATACGCCATTGAGGGTAGGTGATAATGGAAGACACCATTGTTTCTGATGGAAGATTTTATATATAAGATGAATGTAATTGCCCACTTCTGAATTTGTTAACATACTGATATCATAAAGCAGTGAAAGTAAAATAACAGGAGGAATTTCCTATTTGCTCTTAAAGTGATTTGGTAACTTTGTAGAGGCTTGATAAAATCTGAGCTGCCTGGCCTTGCATGCTATCATTGTATGTAATATGGTGTAAAAATGAAGCCCAGGGAGGAAAAAAGCTCTTCAAAATCATCATGTGCTTCACAAAAGTAAACATATGCAAGACTCATTTTTCCCCCATAGACTCAGTGTTAGACTAAAGCGTATGGCCATACGCTTTCGTAAATGGGAGTATTCAGTCATAGATATTTTAATAATACCATTATAAATTTGAAAACCTTTCTATGCCTGGCTATTTATTTATCATTCTGAACATCATTATACAAGACAGATAACAAAATTCAACAATTTATTAAATCAAGCCTCCACAAAGTTACCGAATCCCTTTAAAAATCATCTGAATTCTTGCTATACCGGTGTCACATAATTTTTATGTCACAAACAATTGTTCCACCACGGAATATGTATATGGTGGTCAATTATATCAATAAACCAGTTCGCAATTTCAATTTGCCCATGTGCAGATAAAGGTCATTTGTACCGAGTACAATTGACCTTTATACGCTGTCATTTTGTGCCACGATATGAGCTCACCAGTTTACAACGTTGAACAAGTAGCACGTCCATCACAAAACAAAAAAAATATATATATGTGCGTGCGCGTACATATTGGGGTCATTTCAGGGTCATTTGTACCATTTACTAATATCGAACTGGCTTATTCTTACTGAGCAGTCATCAATCATTCTAAATATGTAAGAAATTATGCTGTACCATAGACGTTTTTGTTTGTTTGTTGTTGTTTTGTTGTTGTTGGGGGGTTTTTGTGAGAAAAAAAATCCAAAGTTAGAAAAGGATCTTTTCCCACTTTTCCGACAAATGAGTATAGAGAAATGTACAGGACAAAAAGGAAACTGTTTGTATTTTACAATTTTCATGCATAAAATTGAGGAAAGAAGACATTTTGTGTTATCATTAGACAGGATAATGAGCAAAACAAGCAAAACCCATGGCCATTGTAAACATGATAAATGGTTCAATTTCGCTACGTTGCGGTACATGCCTATAGCTGATTTTGCCCCCAACCAGCAAAAAGAGAACAAGATAGAAAAATGAGAGGGATATAAAGGGAACATCATCAATAATTCAGCGATTCTATTTTCGTGACAAACAAAATATCAATGATTTTTGTATCTCTCAGAAGAAAAAAATAACTCCTCACACCGAAGAGGATGTAAAATCAATAGGGGAAATATTGCGTATCAGCTAATTTGTGCGGGGCTGAAGAGAGAAAGTCAGAGAGATGACAGAAGATTTGGGTCGATGCATTCACGAGTTTGGCCGAAGGCCATTTCGACGTCATGGACGAGTTGAAAAAGTCACGGGAAGTTACCTACACAGGAATATCGATTGGGCGGTATCGGGTGTCAGTGGAGGTAATCACATGCCTATCTATCTGAGAAGAGTTTTGTGGTTACATGACATTTTTCCGGAGGTTCATAATTCCCCCCCCCCCCCAAACTCGGTATGGTATTTACTCCTCAACTCTAATAGAATTACTGGTAGAACATAACTAATCATGCTATAAAGGTCATAACAACACCCGTGTAATATAAATAAAAATCAAGAAACACACTGAACACGTGTTATATCTAATTAGTCAAAATTTTATCTGCTCTACTTTTTGTTCATGTAGGAGGATAGATTATTTACAATTTTATTTATATTGTATTCATAACAATTTTCAGTGATTGTTATTATCATCCTCCCCATGTAGGAGGATAGATTAGTTGCACACTCCCGCACCCCCCCCCCCCGCAAAAAAAAAAAAGCAGACGAATATCCCAAAATTGAATTAATTAGGTTTTTTTTTTTTTTTGTTTTTTTTTTCCATTAAGGACTGATGTGAACAAGGTACTGTCATACTAAAAAGATTATATCGGAATTTTTTAACTCCCTTTTGACATTTTAAAGAGTATTGGACAAATTGTTGCCTTGGAGAGAGGTGTGGATAACGACCCAAAAAGACTTTTTGTCCCAAAGCTATGCAGTCTCGTCTTAGATATATGAATAATTTACACACTCAAACCTAGACAGAAGGACCACTCAAGGGAATGGAGAAAGTGATCTTTATGAGCAGGTGGTCTTTAATGTACGGTCATTTTGAATCAGAGCAACTTCAAGGATTTTTTTTTTTTTTTTTTTTTTTAGATGTAAAATTCAGACCTTCCCCCTTGCTATTGTTTGTTGCTGTTGCTTCTTTTGTAAATATTAAGTTATTAAATAAAGACAGGCTGAATGATCGTTGCATCATTCGGGGGGGGGGGCAATACCAGAAAAGGGCAAAAGAGAGAAAGCTCCTCCTGGGAAAGGAATGAGGTTGGCACTGTTATGATATGCATTTCACCTTTATAAGGGCACTTTTCTCTTCCTGTGCAAGATCATCTGCTACTAAGAAAGTTACAGAAAGAGAAAAACAAAGAAAGTAAACCGATGCATATCCCAAAACACTGTCCGTTGTAGATGTACCATTCTGTGATCAATACTACTAAAAAAAAACATCCGACAGTGAAAATATTCACTTGATTTCCGGTTGGTTGGTTCTTGGTATGATGGCGCTCCTCATCAGTCTCTACAGATTATTCGCGCCAGTCACTTTCGTAGGTTTGGCGTAGGCTTCGGAAAGCCCACGAGAGACTTTTTGTGGTGAAAATGGTGTTATTAATGGTCATCATTAGTATGGTAGATGTTAGTATCCCATCTCCTAAGTTAGAAAGCTGTTGATCGTGGTTATGCGTAATTATTCGCTATAATATCAAGATATGTAAGCAATAAAAAAAGGGGGGGGGGCTAATTCCAATTGTTCATGGAAAATCCGCAAATATGTCTCTTTACCATATTACTTCAAGATCAGTTATGTGAGAGGATCAATGATAGCTTAAAAAGCTATCTAAAACGATTAGTATCATATATATAACCCAATAATTCACGAGTGAAAATTGGGTTAGACATGAATAATTGTTTCAGATTAGGATTTTTCAATTTAATCCTTTCTTTTAAGAGACGTCTCTCTTTATCGTATTTTGAACAATATAAAATTAAAATGTTCAATCGTCTCAAATTCTTGACACACTTCACAGAGACCAGTATCATGCTAGTTAATTTGAAAAAGGTAATAATTTAAACTACATTTAACTACTCTTAGTTGTTGTATCAAGCATTCTTCCCTGCGAGACAAGCCATGTCTGTATATGGGCTTTGAAACGTCGTTATGTAAAGCATATAAAAATCAGTTCATAAACTCTACGCTAACCAGAGATGGCGCTATTTGACTAAAAAGCAGAGAGAGTAAGTAGAAATCTCTAACAAATATAAACTGAGAAAAAGAGGATCGAAATCAAAAGGGAAGATTCCATCACAAAATAAAACGAAGAATAAGATTATTTGGAGATTTACACCCGTAGAGCCACTGCTAGTTTTTATCAGTGCTTTTCCCCGAGCCCCCCCCCCCCCCTCCCCCTCCCAGTGCTGGAAGTGACTGTACTAGATTTAGGGTCTTGAAGGGGGTATGGGGGCTAGGAGAACAATGCAAAATAGAATTGGTTGAAATTTCATACAAAAACCTGTACCAAGTCCATTTCAGGCAAAAGATAATGCACATAGCGAATCGATAGAGCGTTGTTTAAGCATAATTTCATAAATCTAATATGTTTTTACTGACAAAATCACGCTGAAAATTGTCAAACTTACGTCATGTACGGCTTTTTCTTCAACGACATCCTCTTTTGCTCCAAGACAGTACAATGTTTCCTATGTACACAGCAGAAATGGTTCTGATACTCAGTGACGGTACCACATGCAAGACTTATTCTATATACAGAAACTGAATTGAAACTTTACTAGAAGGAGAGGATAAAACTAGCCACAAATCATAGTTCAGTGTGATGAATTTAGATCTTGCGAATCCCATTGTGTGTGTGTGTGTGTGTTGTTGTTTTTTCCCATCGTGAATAAAGGATTAGTAGATTCACTTGGCAGTTAATAGAAGAGGAACATGCTATTCAGGGAGGGTCTGACACGATGAAAGTATTCTGGAATGATCAGTCAAAAGTTTCTTAGACTTTAATGTACCGTAGTTGTATACTGATGACGCACTTTCCATCTGCGCCTGTTTGACAAGGCATAATAGTGAGCTTTCAAGGTATTTGTGTAAAATTATTAACACATGAATGTTAGATTTCAGCATGGCAGCCACATAGCCCAGATACTTAGCAAACTCCTCAATTATGTCTTGCGAAACAGGTGCAGATGGACAATTGGTGTGTTTACATAATCCTGACAATATCATCTGACTACTTTTGATTTACAATTTTCACAATTTAATAACTTCTTTTTGAAATCATCATTTAACAGCAAATTTCACCCCAAGAAAGTTACAATACTCAAGATTGTCCTATGTAAATTTGTTTTGAACTGACTGAGACATTTTGGAGTTATAGGCTGTAATGTCATAAAATGCAATTTCTCTACATTTGGGGCAGCAAAGCTTGTATTGGTTTAAGGGGCACTTTGGTGTTTTTCAGGGCAATGAGGAGGTATTGTATAAAAGCATGCAATTATGAGTGTGTGCTGAGCTGGGGGACCACTGTCAAGATAGTGATATGTAATTTCCCCCAGCTCACAATACCTCTTCGTTGCCTTTGTTTTCCTGCTAATGCTACAGCATGTCTGACATAGCAACTCCTATGTTGGTATTGTATGTTGTATTGTCACAGGTGTCAGCTTTGACAAAGTTAAATACCACTTTCACTTGCAAAATCGCTATTAGCTCACTGATGATTGACAGATGATGTCACAGGGGGGAAAGTGATCTGGAGGATTTTTTTTAAGTGGGTGGGGTTAAGCAGATTTTAGAAAATTATTTCAAAAAATATTTAAAAATCTATGAAACATATTTAGAAGTTTAAACATCAAAATATGAGATGTATGTAGGACTGCACACCAACAGGTATCAACTTGAATTTGGATGGCACGGGCCCTTGACAAATAAGAATGCTTTTTCTTCATATCCAGAGCATTTGGGGGCAAAGCTTTTTCAAATGGCACTTTGGCGTTTTTCCCGGAGTCTGACACCCCCTTCCTGATGGAGATTTTTAAAGTTTATATATTTTTGTTGTGTACAACTATACCTCTTACAAAGTTTAGGACATGCATTTTAAGGGGGGAAATTCTCCACAATTTTAGAGGGGCTTCTGACAACCCATTCCGACGGAAATTTATGTCAGTTTTTTGTGTTTTGTAACTTTCGGTCATACTACTTCCTACTGACACAGTTTGTTGCATGGGGTAGATGGGGGTGAAATCGGCCCGACCTTTGGGGGGGGAGGGGTGCTCCTGAGGCTCAACCCGACGGCTATACCATTTTTGTCAATGACTTATGGTCTAGTAACATAGATTGGTCGAATTTTATGTGAGAAATGCGGGGACTATTTCGAGACAGGCTCCCCGACTAATAATTTTTCGTGTCAAAATGATCTATGCTTTTTAGGTTGCTCTGTTATAACTGACAATCTCTCATTGAGAATTTCAGCTGCTAGTTATCACAACATACAATAGCGCCAGCTTTCTATCAATCAGGTTTTGAAAGCCCCTCTCCAAGAAAAAGCAATTCAAAAGTCAGGACAGTATTGATTTGTATCAATATTTTGGTTTCTGCGTAGATCCATCATTTTCTTTTTTAGTTTTTCATTCCTTTGATAGCGCAGAGCACAGTATATTTCCATGAGTTTGATCGCGGAGTGTGATCATGAAGATTATATTAACCCCCATTACTGAATATTAAGTTATGAAAAAATGTGGAAAACAATATTTTCAGTTTCATTTTCAGTTTTAGTTTCAGTTTAATGTTTCATATTTCACATTTACAGTGCTTTTACAGTATAAATAGTAAAAACAAGATAAATGGTACAAACAAGATAAATGGTACAAACGAACATGAAATATATTGTCGGAGAAAATAAAAGAAGGTGAGCACCTCATATATATACATTTGCATGCAGTATAAATCGAAAAGACTGGGCTAGAATAACAGTTAAATATTGAGAAGCCTAAGGAGAAAGCTACGCTTGTGAGTTATAGGCTCCAAAGAGTAATAAGATTTATAATAGTCTTTAAAAATTGTGGGATATGTTACACATTACGTTATTTATAATTTTTACATTGTGAATTATTATGCACTATTAAGAGTGAGATTATGTATAGAAGGAAATTACTGAATATGTGTTTGAATCATACACTTTAATTTCTATATTAAAATTTTGTTAAAGTTGCCAACTAGGCAGGCAAGAATTTCGAATATTTCGAATATTAAAAGGTATCGCCTAGAACACATAATTAAGTATTTCTAATTTCTAATTTAATTATGAATTTTAATGGGAATTGAAATTCAGTTACATCCATTTATTCCAATAAAAAAAATCATTGGAGCAGAGGGATCAAAAGTTTGTCTTTAAGGTTGCTTTATTTTTCCTCACTATTTATATAATCAGCCATTCGTTTATTCATTTTTTTTAATGTGTGGTTGGTAACATCTGAAATGATAACCAACTCGTCGGATATGTCTTTAACCAGATTCCCTGATCTAACTCAATCGGCCAGTAACCAAGTGGCAGAAGTTTTTTTTTTTAAATTATAATACAAATGAATACACTCTTATCATATATCCTCATATATTTTATAAATCTTCGATGACTAACAGAAAAACAGCATGCGGCACTCATCATGAAGTGTAGCTGCGCGATTGTGAATGACTTCACGGTGAACCACAGGGAAACAGAACTCCTTTATTCTGATCAAGGAGTTATCACTTGTTCTGATTTGAGTTGGCTCTCATTCCGGTCCTTGAGTCAGTTCAGCGCCATTCCCTCGAAGAGGCTGATACGACGTACAGTACTGGTCTCTGGTAAAGCGGACATTTTCCGTTTTTCTTCTGACGCTTTGGTTTCACCGGCGATGTCCGCTTCCACCTTGAAGAACTCCGCCTGCGTGATACGATGAAGAGCAGAGGATAATGAATAGGAAGGATGGGCGAAAAGAGGAAGGGGGAGAGAGGGAGAGGGGGAGAGAGATCAGAATAAGATTCAGATTCAAAATACATTTATTTCTCTCTTGTATCAAATGAATATAGAATGTTTACATTTACGTACACGGAGGAAGGAGACGGGATTTCCTATAAAGGCACAAGGCGGATAATGAGGTCGCTAGAAAAATGCATATACGTTCAATAATAATACATACTTTAAAATAGTAATAAAAAGCATAAATATATATCTTTTTAAAATAAACAAACAAGAAAGAGAGATAGATATATAGAGAGGAAGGGAAAGGAAGGGAAGGGGATGGGAAACGGGAGGATTCCTTTTCCAATATTTGTTTTCAGCCAATGCGTTTCAAATCACATCAACAGGAGTTCATGTAAAAAGTGACCTCCTCCTTCAAGACAATAAGAAACTCCTCTTACACTGTCCATTAATGCAGTAATCATGCAGTGTTAAAAACAAGAATCATTAAACTAATACTGAAAATGAAGAAATGTTCTTTCACAAGCAAGTCGTAAACCTAGATTTATATCAAAGTGGTTATTGAAGGCTCGTGTAAGGGGGGGGGGGATATCAAATTAAGATGGAGTGGATTTCGAAAGTGTCGAAACTGAAACATTATTGTTACACTTGTCTAATAGATTTAAATGAACAAAATCATTATCGAAGAGTAATATAAAGAGTAAACTTTAGTCATAGAAATTCACTTACCTTCCTACTTACAGGGGCCTGATCGCGCCACGATAATCGGCGAGTCCCTTCCTTGGCATCAAATTGATTGAGGGCGCCCTGGTGAAATTCGGGTTTCTTCATCATCGGAGGCGACTGATTGGTTGTTTTTGGTGGCAGTTTTGATGTCACTTGATCCAATCGCCCATCTGCCAAAAAAAAAAAAAAAAATATGATCAGATCACCTTTCTTTACTTTTTTCCCCCATCAAGAAGATTTATCCACGGACTGTCGTTTAGTGTTATTCCATCATTAAATTTTTTTTTTTAAATCAGGATCAGTCAATCCATCCCATGATTCTGGTGATGAGGTTTTTCATTTCTTCTTAACATATGAAAAGTCAATTTACTGAAAAATGAGGGGGATATTTTTCAAATTGGCCTATATATTTTTAAGATAAAGAATGAGTAAATTTTAACATATCTTATGCCTCGTTAACATGCCTTGGTAATCCGCCGCGGTAAAATGCAGTTCACATTTATGTATCTATTACATGTGCTTAAAACAGAGATAGGTGAGTATGTGCATCTGCACTGTCTTTTTCATCCCCATGCACAAGCCATGCATTTACACGTCAAGAACACCGCCGCGGTATGGCTAGTGATGTTTTAACGTGCCTTAAAAAAAATCGATTCTCATGTCAACTTTAATTTTGCTACATTACTCAGCTTACAATGATATATTTGCTGTAACATCCTCCCAGATATATAAATTCATCAATTTTTGTCTTTCAATAAGATGATCACCTTACCCATTTGCTCTGGATTGTTATCAGATTTCACGTCTCGTTCCCTTTGAAGATCCACCTGGTTTGATCTTTGACTATTATATTCACTTTGTCGATTGACTCTCCTTCCTCTTCTCTTGGGGAAGGATACAGGGACATCAAGGTGGTGCAACTCAAAGAACGCTGCCATGTCGAATTCTTGATAACATTCCAAAAAGTCTGGAGGTGGCGCCATTGTTTCTTCTGGTCTGATGTTCTCATGTTTGCTTGGAAGAGGTTCTCCGAGGACGTCGCGTAACACTGGATGTGCAAACTGAAAAGAGCGGGTGCGTGTGGTTTTAGCATGAGCGTGTAATTGCGTGTGACTGGATCCTGTCGGGACACTCCAGCTACTATCAGAAAAAAAGACATGAGAAGATTTTAAGACCCTACCAACTCTGTGATCAACCTCCCCGTCAGAATCGCTGGAGGGTACATCTCTTCCCCCTGCAAGAGTCTTTTTCAATCTCTTGAACGACTGCTTGTAGAATTTGATCGTGTTCTTGGGGTTTAATGGTAGAGCGTCATCACTGTCGCTATCAGTGACTGACGACCAGTCGGACGAATGATCTGAGTTACTCGGAAGGTTTTCAGTGGTTAACTTTTGGTCAAGGACTCGCTCGGAACCCGTCCCGTTTGGAAAACTTTGTGTCGTTTGTGTCCACGTGTTCAAGGAAAATGGTTGCTGCCGGAAAGATTGCTGGGATGTTTTCGATGTTTGAGTGCAAACTTCAGCATGGATTCTCCGACAATCTTTTTCAGTTCCAAATGGTAAAGTCGTTTTTATTCCAGCACCGATTATGTCTGTTTGTGTCTCTTGTTGGCTCGTATTATCATAAGTTTGCGTTTGCGCTTGAAGAGCTGAAGGAACAGTTTGGATACCCCTATCTTCTACGTCGCCTGTTGAATCATGTTCAATGTTAGTATCTTCCTTTTGAAATGACTGAGTTGGAATGCTTGCAGGGATCGTAAAGGGGAGTTTCTCACTTGGTGGTTCGTATAATAAATAAAAAAGAAATAAAAATGTTTGTTTCCATAATGATGGATAACTTTTGTAAGGTGTCCCTTCCATCGCCACTTCATGGGATATCTTATCAGCGAATCCAATCAGAGCATTATTACGACCTCTGTTCTGTCCCACAGCTCGGGGTATCAGTGACATGAGTTGTCGATGAATGCTCGGGTCAATCTCCAATGGCACCCCATATTTCCCTCCATCTTTGATTTCCGTCTCTGTTATCTCTCTGCTTTTGTCTTTGTTTCCTGCTTTTTTCATTTGCTTGTCATGCTTAACATTAGATCCCAAGTCACCATCTAGTGATTTCCTGCGATTGTTGTTCAGGCTTATTCGCTTGCGCAGAAGATCTACAGGAGATGCTTTGCTGTGACGGGTTGCCCCGACTGTCCTGTTTTCGAACTCTCCCGGGGTCTCAAAAACAGGGGGAAGCAGCGGTGAAGGTGTATCATCCACCTGGTACATCGTTGCTAAAAATTCATGCTTCGTTTCTTCGTCATTTTGAAGCGCAAATTTTATTTTATCTAGCAGAGGATTAGTTCCTTTGATGTAAACGGGTTTCTCGCCTTTATCTTTGGACGTACTCGGTTTACTAAATGACGTTGCATTGTCGGTACCTGGAGGCTGGTAAGGCCTCTCTGTATCAGATTTGTAACTAGTAGGTGGTTTACATCGGTTAGAACCGCGGGCAAATGTTCGAGCTTTTTCTGCCATCCCTTGTTTGAATTTGTTCTCGAGGAAGGCACAATTTGTCAAGAAGCGGACTCTTCTGCTATGGCAGGGGGGCAGTTCCGAATCTGGATGACCATCGTCCCTGGATCCAACTAGGCCATGGCGTAGGTTTATGTCTTTAGTTCGAATCAAAGGGTCGTGAGGGGGCTTTGAAATTGTTCCTTTAGTACTGGTCCTATTACACAAAATGACGTTGCAGGATTCGCACCGGTTTGCTGTGGTCTGAGTGATCTGTTCGCGCCCTTGCACAAGCGTTCCAAGAATGGGGCCAGTTGCATCGCTCTTCTGACATTGGCAGGATTCACCCTCAGAGGACGCCAGACGGGGACATGCTGGATGTGAAGTCTGACGGACACAGCGGTGGCATAGACGACTGCAAATGAAAAAAAAAAGAAATGAAAGTCCTTTAAGGCAAGGATCCCCCCCCCCCCCCTCCTCCTCCTCATCGAAAATGATGGGGAAGGGGAAAGGGAACGTTAAAAAGGTGACACGATACCATATCACGACATGCACCCTCCCTCAGTGAATGGCCTTATCAATTCATTTCATCTATCGAAAAAGACCGGTGCCCCTCAATTCAATTCAATTCATTTCAGAACAACATTTATTTTCTTCTGATCTCTTACATACATGAAATTACAAACAAAAAGAACGTACAATTGAAGGAGGCATGAGGCTGAAAAGCATAACAATGCTTGGGATTGGGGATTCCCGTTTCCAAAACTGATGAAACATTTAACAAGTCAAGTAGATAACATAGGAGGTTAGAAAGTTAGAGGGAATGGGATAGGAAGGAAATGAGATAGCAAAGATGTTTGAAAATTCATAAACTGATCACTGTTAATTCCTATAAATCGAGTGCAAATAAGTATACATTCAATGTGAATACTGACTACGTATATTTTTAGAATGAAGCCAGGCTAATTTACATGTGGATTTCAAAAACAAATATAATACTTAGAGAGGTCAAACTATGATTTACATCTTTAGAAGAAAAAAAACACGGAAAAAACGAGTGCATTCGCTAAATCATTAATAAGCAGCTTTTTAAATCTACTTATACAGACTTTGCTTTGCTAAGAGATTAAATGTTTAAGCAGGATAAAGTACAAGTTGTGTATTTATTCGAATGCATAGTTCGCAATGAAACTACGCTCAAGTTTAAGGGCAAAACTTTGTTCGGATGAGCAGCAGACGAACACGAGAATAAAATTTAAAAATAGCGTGATAATGGTCATCTACAAACTCTTTGTAACGATTTTTTGATAATATAAAAGGAGTCACAAATAAAGAAAAACGTAATGAAATCGATTGTGAATAGGATCATCTTTTTTCAGAGCTATATTTTTTATCTTGCTGTGGCCTGTATTTGTTTGTTTCAGAATTTTAACAAAACATGAACGATCCTTACTTTCCGACCGGTTGTATACCTCTACGCTGGCCCAGCCAAACAAATCATCGTGGACATAAGCAACAAACAATTTCATTATCATGATAAATACAGTTTGTTATCTAAGTAATAACTGTGGCAAAATGATAGTGAACATAGCTGACTTTTTATCGTCTGATTACATACACGTTAAACTTATAGAAAAGCTGCATTTTTCTCGAAAAAGGTGTAAGGCTTCATTTTGCTTCATTCATGCTTTTTTTTTTTTTCTTCAGCTTTAAAGTTCATCAACATTTTCAAAGCAAACAACTGGGGTGAATATAACATCTGAGATTGTTATTTAGCTATAATGATGCTAACAAGCTAATTAGTCAAATGAAGCTGTTTATTAGCAAAACGTTTTTAAACAATCAACAAAAGAGTGCATTCCATAATACTACGATTTTTTTTTTTTTTTTTTTTTTTTGGTATGGTTTCGGTTGATTTCAGGTCTATGTTAGAACGTTCATGAACCGCGACTAGAAAGCTGATAGGCAACTAACATTCATAAAAACAATGCAAAAAAATGCCTTTGTTGAGAACCGTAACGTAGCCATTGGTAAACGGGGCAAGCCAGCCAACCCTCCACCCCTTCTCACTAAATGGCGAAATAAATGGAAAGGGACAGAGAGAGAAAGGGAGAGTGGGAAGGGAACAAGAACAAGATTTTGTGGGTACTCCTTCCACCCCCTAATCATTTGCTTTGTTAATTCGGGTCCATAGGGGTTTACAATTAGCAAGGAAATACGTGGGAGAAAAATAAGAATAGGAAGGAGAACAAGGGAAAGAATAGGAGAGAAAAAGAATAAGAAAAATAACAACGAAAAGCAAAGAAAAAAGTTTTTAAAAAAATAAAAAAGTTTTCAAAAGCAAATATTTTTTAAATGTACTGAGCCTTTGTCTATGTCTGTGATATCAAGCTTTCTATATTTTGTGTTCGGTAGACTTACAATTTATTTTCATACATGAATATTATGTACATTTTGAGTAATGTTTTATTGCCACCAAAAGAATATTAAAGTATTACATATCGTTACAATGTGCTGTAAAATCTACATTTGAGAATGGTAATTCGTTTTATTCGGTTTATATATACCGTCATTTAAAAAATGAAGAGGATAAGGCGTTTGGACTGTAGAAAACAGAAAACATAATTAAATCTAATGGTGTGGGACTAATGTTGACATTCTATTTTATGAAAATGGACATAGTATAGGTATTGGTAGAAATAAGCATATGTCGCTCACTACTGATGGGAGTCATTTCTGGGGGGGATCCCATAATCTTAAAGCAAACCCCCCCCCCCCCTTTCTTCGTATTTGACATGGCCTTTTTCTTAAATCAATCCTCCATTTATTGTCTTTCTTAATTTCACTGATAGTTTATTGCCTAGAAATACATGTGTATTTTTACATTCGGCTATTCTAGATCATAAAATCCAAATTTCGTCAGCTGAGAAACAAAAGGGCCGTAACTCTGTTGAAATTCATATGAGTTTAGAACCTTCTGCCTCTCAGGAAACTATTTGCTATCTGAAGATAAATTTGCATCATTGAATACTTTTTAATGATGTTTTTGTATAATTTATGTATTGCTTGTTTGTTTGTTTTGTTTGGTTGTTTTTTTTTGGGGGGGGGGGGGTTTGAGGGGAGGGTGTTGGACGTCTCCTTCAAGCTCTTAGAGCATACGACGATCCACTCATGTATGTATATAAATTTTGAATGATTATTCCATGCAATGGTGTGTATATATATATATATATATATATATATATATATATATATATGATTAAATCAAATCAAACCATGATACCTTGATAATCGATCACATATGACATCCATGAGAAGATTGACGTCACGACGGTAACCGAACGGATGTCCGAGTTCGGCCCGCTGAAATAATTCTCCTATCCGTAAATCATCCTCTCCCTCCTCCCTCATCTCCTCCCCCGCTTCAAAATGTCCTTTTTCTCTTCCTTGTCCACCTGCCATAGCCAGGTTTGCCGTTCCGTACCCAGGAGGGAAATGGGGACCTGATGTGCAAGAAAGCAAAGGAGACTTCCCTGGTTAATGCTATTCAAGTAAATGACTGACATTACCGCTCGGAGATATGTCTTTTGTTCCCTCATTGTTTGCGTTAGGTTTCGATGTTGGTATTCTCCTTTAATTTAGATTATGTCCTAATAATGCAATTCATGAAGTGCATTTCCTTTTTTCTAGTAAAGTTGACTACTAAAACATTTCCTTGAAATTTTGCGCATAATAATTTTAAATTTTACCTGAGAAAGCTAGTATTATGATTAGCAACCTCAATGCTGCATAGTGTATCTTACTGTACAGTAGAGTTCCGTGTCATTTCGTAGTATAAAGCCCAATCCATACGAGGCGTTATTTCACTACCGACAATTACGCCAACTGCTTGTTAGATTTATCAGAATTCATTCCACAGTAAGCAGCGAACAATAGGCCCTATAGATAATGACGGCTGCGCCCGGAGTAGTCATACAAAATGTATTATATGCACAAATTTGTCTGTGTGGATTGTCACGCCAGTTTTCCGTCGAAAGTCAATTTTCGGACAATTCCCAAACCCTGCGCTAGGCCATTGCAAATTGTTTCAAGTGATTGCGTCTGTGGCCAGAGACCGCCCCTGAACCTGTTCAGTACATTATATGCCTGAATGACCATGAATGGCGCAATTGAAATAGCGCCTCGTGTGCACTGGACCAAACGTATAGTCAGGAGCGTCCCTATAGACCACTGCCGGCATAAATTCTTTTTAATATGATGGAGATAGGGGAATCACCCCCTTCCCCTCCCCCTCCTTTAGCGACACCCCTGTGTATAGTTTATGGAACTTCTTTGTATCAAATCTTGCACATTTTAAGACACCGGCCGGGTAGGAAGAAAATCAAAACAATTCAACCTAAAATCTATAGGCCAAGTCGTACCTTCACGTAGTTTTGTAACACATGAGCGTGGTACCATTACAAAAGGATGGTTATGCGGCAACCGAACAAACACGTGCGAAGTAGACAAGGTTAAAAAATAATGTATGTCACGATCGTGTACTAGTACTTCGAGAAGTCTGTCAAACATCCTTCATTGTGTCCTTTAAGTGGACAAAAATTTCGATGAAGTCCATTTCTTGCAAGAATCGAGAGATAACTGCAAAGCTTTTGTTTTTGTTTGTTTGTTGTTTTTGTTTGTTTGTTGTTGTTGTTGATTTTTTGTTGTTGCTGTGGTTGTTATTTTGGGGGTATGATATTGTTTATTTTCAATTTTGGTTGTCTGAAAATGGCGTTGAAGAGAGACATACTGAAGCTTATCGTTTTGCACTCATCAGAGTATACCGCAAGAATTTTGGTTGTCGTTGTTGTTTTTTTTTAATGAACATAATGAAGCAGCAATTATGTATAACATGAATATGATTTTGCCGACGATGGTTGCTGACGACATTTACTCCGATTAGGAGAGAAAATGGGTATTATAATCTTGCGATTTTCAGTTCCTAGATATCACAAATAATCACGTGATTCTATCTGAATTAATTGGATCCATTTTAATTTTAGAGCACGGGAGCTATCCTCTAATGTCATGAATATAATCTTGCGATTACTAATCAGTCTTTTCAGGATATTTTCCCATTAAATTTTGAAATAATTTTGTGATTCATCAGTTGGATCAAATAGCTTGGAAAAGAACACAGATGGAATTATAAATTTTGAAGTGTCAAACTCTCTATACTGGGCGAGACGCCTCTATCTGTTCAATCTGATTGTTTATTTATATTGGATGTGACTCCTACATGTAGATCTAACCGAATCTAATACATTGTTACTCTCTCTCTCTCTCTCTCTCTCTCTCTCTCTCTCTTTCTCTCTCTCTCTCTTTCTCTCTCTCTCTTTAACTTTTACAAAGTATCTACTAAGAAACAAGTCGGCCCATTACGGTCGAATGTCTATTTTTTAAATTATTAATCAAGCTTATTAACAGCAAAATGAAATAATGATAATAATAAATAAATAATACATAACATTTATATTGCGCTTAATACAATGTTTCTAAGCACAGGAAAACACCTTATAGTCGAAAAGAACATTCAAAGTTTTAAACTAATAAACCTACCCTCAGTTTTCATTGAGTCCTTAATAAGTCACATCTTCACCCGTAAATACGTATGTGACTGAAACTTTATAACTTTGACTAATAATCTAATGCCGCAAAGGGCATGCCAGTAACTAAGTTTTCAATCAACTTAGCAACGGAGTACGTTGGTAGTTAGAGCGCATACGTCATAATAGCAGTGGGCGTAAACCTGTGACGTAAGCGCAGGTGAGATTATTACAGTCATGCGCAGTGTGCTGTGGATTTGTACGCACGCGCTGAAATTTCATTGCAGCCCATTTTGTATAAATTTGGTTATTTCTATTCTGCTAAAGATGTTCTTCTTCTACTTCTACGTTGATTCTTGGTAGACCGTCTGGTATCTCACTAAGTATCTGTAATGTCATATCAGGTGTAAGATGAACATCACCTTATCTTTAAAAGCTTGAACTTCGAACTTTTGAAGAAGAATTTAAAAATCAAATTCTCAAAAACATGCCCAACAACGAAGACGAACTCTTTTTTTTTTTCATTATATATTTTTTCTAAAACAGTGAAGTACACAAATTCCCCACGAGACAATCAAATATGTTACATCTACCAATGACCAGAACAGTTACTGCACAAAAGACTTTTATATATTCCTGACCACAGCTGGAACTCCTTAAATAATACCATTAAATCAGCTCCCACCATTTTTTAATTTGAACGTATAGACTAACAAATTTCCTGCTGAAAAAAATAAATAAGTATCTGTTAAATGGCAAAAACAATAGGGAAAATATCAATTTGAACAAAAAATTGAGCTAGAATGAAAACAAAATCATTGCAAATGTGTAACGTCCCCATCCTTCATCTTCCATCTCTATCCTGTTTCTCTCTCTTTCTCTCTCTCTCTCTCTCTCTCTTTCTTCTCTCCTACTGAAGTCATCACTTTTTATTTCCAATATAATGATTTGTACATATACCAGTGTCACAACTATTCTGTTTTGTAGTGTAAGTGTAAGGGGGGGGGGGGGGGTGGGATATATATTTAGTAATTATTTCTATGTATTCAGAGCATTAGTAAGAATTTTTTCTCACAAAGGGGTCTATAAAATACAAGCTGTGATTTTTAATAGACTCCTCCACTTTTGTTTCATAGTATCATTATTTATTGTATGTAATTACTGTACCTAATTTTTCCATTTATGTAAACATTTCTTATCGTAATTTTGTTTGATATTATGTTATACTAACTTGTATATATGTCAAACACTGAAAGACATCATGTGGACAGTGGTGGATTTAGGTGGGGCAATCCCGGCCCGTGCCCCCCCCCCTTTTGAAGGAAAACTATGCATTGTGCCCCCCCCCCTTTTAGAACGGAAACCTTTTTTTTTTTTTTTTTTTTTTTGCTTGTCAGAGAATGATGGAGGGAAACTGGAACCCATAATCCCCGCCACCGCCCCCCCCCCCCCCCCCCCCCCCCCCCCCCCACTGAGCGACTTTTGGAGGGCTGGAGAAAAAAAAATCCACCTCTAAATCTTCTGATACTCTTTCTTTTTAATCTATTTTTAAAAATTCCAAACCAATGCTACGGGAGTATAGCATCAGAAGAAGCCGCTCCGATCTTGTTTTAATATTCTGTCTATCTTAGTCTATCAAAAATTGTCAGGCTCCAGCAATCAACATTATGTTACAACAAAAAAAATGATCATTCAAATATGCCACAGGCAGGAAGGCACTCAAGGAAACAAAAAAAAATATTTCGATGTCTTATCACTGCATTCTTCTTCTGCTGCTTTATCTTTTTTTTAAAAATATCATTATCAAGTTTTACGATTGTTATACTTCTTATATCATGTATATTGTAATGACTGTTACTACTCGTCTTGTTATATTATAATGACTGAATACCCTAACCCTTATCAACACTTATGAACAGCTTAAAACTTCCGTGGAATTTGCCGGATTGCCAGGGACGTCCGTGGAGGTAGCCGGATCTACATGAATGAAAGGACGATGGAGTTCCCCGACTGATCGTGGCAATATGGAATACCCTAAACCCCTAATCCGTGGTCATCCGTAGGGTGATCTGTGAAGATTTGACTGGGGCAGTTATGGGAGGAGCGTAGCCACCGAGCGAGAAGATTTTCTATTGTCTGAAAGTAAAACTTTACTTTCTTGCTAAATATGAGTCTATAGTAAAGGGGGCCGGTTGGGGTATGAGGGGAAAGTGCCCCTCCTATTGTAAGGAAATGTGGAAAATCATAATGTATGTACATTGGAGGGGAGATCCGAAGAATATTCAGGCATATAGACCTTTTAAAAGACGTACTCCTGTAATCATTAAAAAAAATACGTTTCTCCTCCATGATTGCTGTCTTCAAAGAGTGCAGTATCTCTAGACATTCTTGAAATTTGTTTTCGAAAACTTTCCTCCCACGCCCCCCCCCCCCGAAGATAAAACATACTCCCCCTTTCTCTTTTTGTGTCCCCTTCTCTCCTGCTCATATAACTGAACGACTATAATGTAAACATTAATCATTTTGTATATTGTATCGTATATTATTTCCATATTTTGTTTTTACTTTGTATATTCCATGTCATTCAGCCCATGGGCTGTCATGTGGATTTTAATAAATACCATTTCAATTTCAATTTCAATTTCAGTTTCTTTGTACTGGACCTGCATTGCAAAGCTAAAATACGACCTACCACGTAACGAAATACATGTAATGGCTTAACGGTATCACATATATGTAAGTCTACACATGATAGAACCTATGGAATCAGGGGGGGGGGGGAGAAAAAAATTCTTTCTTCCTTCCTTCCTTTCTTTCTTTCTTTCTTTTTTTTTTTTCATTTTCCCTATCTTCTCCCCCCCCCCCCGTACGCCATGGTTCACTTTCTCCCTCTGCTATTTTTTCTCTCTTCTCTTTCTCTCTCTCACTTTCTCTGTCTCTGTCTCTCTATCTCTATTCAGAACTCTCTCCTTCATTCAACCCTTCTGCCATTATAAGAACTGATAACACACTTGACAAACAAAGACAAGGAAAAAAAATTATTTTTAAAAACACGCAATGTGATATCTTTTTTACTTTATTATCATTGCACACGTCCTCGAATGTATCAAAAACAGCGAAATGTCTTTAATAGGCAAGAATATAATTTTTTTGATATAAATATTATCTCGTTTTCTTACAAATTAAAATGGCCAATCATAATGACAAGGTTATCGTTGGAATATAACTCTGGGTTCTGCTATGCACAACTACTAGGCCCCGGTAATGACTAGAAAGATGGCCCGTTTTATCTGAACACAACAGAATATTCCAGTCTTTCTCAGTTTGAAGCATTCATGTATTTTAGATTATCGAATCAATGCCAATCAATACCATCAGAACTTATACATAATTACAATCGCGTATTAAAACAGTATCGACATTACAATTTTATCTCTTTTTCACAACCGTTTTTCGTGATTGGCACAAACTCAGTACTATGTTATATACACATTTTCATGTATAAAATTGTGAATTCCATTACTATAGAAGAGAGAATAATAGCGAGAAGAATAATAATGCATGCTGATGCTCATTGTAAGACTGTATTCAATTGGTAGAGTGCCATTTTCGTGGTATTTACATATAATTACAGACATGATAGAGTGACTAAGGCAGTGAACAATATTCATCATTAAATCCCTATGATGTGATTCAAATTTTAAAAAGTACACAGCACCTTTACTTCCTAGAGTCAAATTTTTAAGTTTGAATTCGTTGTCTCATTTTAATATTAATTTTCATTTATCTCTTTTTTGACAGTTGAAAATCTAAACCTTTCTCCGGCCCCTTCAAATATTTACAGTGGCTGATCCAGGATTCTCTGACCATTTAGTGGCCAAAAATTATCCTCAATTTAATCAAATGTTTCCATATGTGTTCATTTTTTTTTTTTTTTTTTTTTTTTTTTTTTTTTACTGTTGAAAAGTGAAACCCTCATCCGTCCCCCTTAATGACGCCTCTTGTGCAAGGAACGTTATAACGTTCGCGGGGCTATAGTCACATTAAAGGTCCTGGTCCTTCGATTTGGTATGGATCTTCACGTGCCGACTGAGGTTCCCTGACTGCGAGAATGACTGACGACAGTAGGTACATTGGTAGGGCTTCTGACCCGAGTGAATCCTCTGGTGTTTGGTGAGCGTCGAGTTGTCCGAGAAGGATCTATTGCATTCTTTGCATTTGTAAGGGCGTTCGCCGGAATGCGTACGCATGTGTGTCTTTACCGATGAGCTCTGCGAATTTTAAACAAAGAGAGAAAGAAACTTTTTCATAGCTTAGTATTGAATCTGGAGCACAACTTATGGTAAAACCGACCGAGCCGTTTTCAAGCATAAGTGCATTATCAAGTTTCATGAGAATTGTAGATATGGGAGCTGTCATCAATATTACAGGCCCTACGCCTCCATCAAGCATTGTAGAAAATATGTCTAACTTTGGAATTAACATCATGAATATACAACATAATTCTCATTGTTCAGTTAGCTATCATATGGTACATCTTCTTCTTCTTCTTCTTCTTCTTCTTCTTCTTCTTCTTCTTCTTCTTCTTCTTCTTCTTCTTCTTCTTCTTCTTCTTCTTCTTCTTCTTCTTCTTCTTCTTCTTCTTCTTCTTCTTCTTCTTCTTCTTCTTCTTCTTCTTCTTCTTCTTCTTCTTCTTCTTCTTCTTCTTCTTCTTCTTCTTCTTCTTCTTCTTCTTCTTTTCCTTCTTCTTCTTCGTCTTCTTCGTCTTATTATCATTCTTCTTCTCCTCCACCTCTTCCTTTCTTAATCTTCTTTGAAACCAGGTCCCTGCTGGGGGTGTCAGAGATTTTTGGAGTTAAAAAGAGACCCCAAAACGCTGAGGACCTTTTTTTTTTTATTCATTTATTTTTATTATTATTATTATTTTATTTTTTTAATTTTGTTTTGCTCACAGCACCCCCAGTAACAAAATCGTTCCCAGGCACCTGTTTGAAACATGTTTGAATGCCCAAACCAATGGAATTTATGAATGTATTCTTGTAAATACGTTCTAATGTAATGCACAAAAAATAAAGAAAAATATTAAAGAAATGTTTCTTTTAGCCTTCCTACCTGCGAAAAGCCTTTCCCACATACGTTGCAGCTGAAGGGTTTCTCGCCGCTATGGACCCGGAGATGAGCTTTGAGATTGGCGGCCTGAAAGAACGCCTTGCTGCACACATGGCACATGTATTGCTTCTGACCGAAGTGAATCTTGGTGTGGGTTTTGAGGGCCCCAGGCCTTGAGAACCCCTTATCGCAGAAATGGCAGCGGTGCGTCGGGGAGGTGTTCTCCTGGATCTTCGATGACACTGACGACGACAATGACGACGACGATGACGACGTGCTGGTGGGGAGGCACGGTCGCATGTCATCCCGGATCGTGACCACGGATGGGGCAGACGATCTCGATGTGGAGAGAATAGCCGGTGTCGGAGGGTAAGCATGAAGTTGATCGGTAGATTTGATGGTGGACACTCTAGCTGCTGATGCTGTCGTGTACAACTGGGCGCTGCCGCCGGGGCTGTTCGCATAGTAGTCGCTGGTGTTGGCTGCGCTGATGTAATTCTCTTGGCTGGACTCGAACACATCGGGTGTAGACTGAGTGATGGCCCAGTAGGCTGTTTCTGGTAAACGACTTGTCTCATATCCATCCGGCAATCTGTAATCACATTTAAGGAAATTCGGTTAATAATCTGTTTTCAGTGAACTAACACAACCATGTCGAAAATGTCGAAAATATTCGGGAATTTAATTCCGGAACATTTTCTGGAGGGATATTAATATTCATGTATACCATCCTGGCTTCAAGCAAAATCAATCATCACGTGACATTAAATTCCCGCATCTAAACATTCATATCTAACATAGATTATGAAATATCATGACGGGGACATTAAATCACCCATCCCAAGCATTCATGCCTAATATAGATTATAAAATGTCGTGCCCATTTGCCCCATTTTCGTCTGTATGACTCCGGTGTACTTGACTAACATTCTCGAAATGAAACTGTTTAAAGTTAGCCCAGTTTTAAACTCTAGCCTATAACTCACCCTAAAGACGAGCTTGAAAAGGCCTTTGCGATCAAGTCTCCACTCGAGGCAATGAGATGACGGGAGGGTGTATTCGAAATGCTACCATGGGGATCCCTCAATGACCAGTAGTTACCAAGGTACGAGGCGGAGTCCAGCGAAGATGCACTTGGAAACTGTATATTTGAGAGAGAGCCGTCTTGGTCAAGTTCACGTTCGTAGTCCAAACCATGGTAGCGATGCTGTTAGGGTTATGACAGGTAGAGAAAAAAACAATAGATCAGTTAATTTTTACTTTCAGTAATGATAGATGAATATATTATTTAATCTCATTTGAAAACTGATTAAGTCATGTGCAATCAGTACGGTAAATAAATTGCTCGTAGTTCTGACTCTATCTTCCACATATACAAAGATTGTTTTCTTATCAGTATGTATGAACCATTCACGCGATAAACATGATAAACGACAGAGACCTTTGACTCATCTAATAAGAACATTAAATTTGCAGAAATGCAATTTGTTACTACCTTTGTATACTAGATTACATGTCATATTACGAAGAATAAAGATAAGACTTAAGGTCATTAACTCTTGTTTGATATGGGAACCAAGGATTAAAGGGGAATGAAACCCTGGGGAATATCAATTTTAATGAAAAAGAGAGGATAGAGAGAAGCAATTTTAAAAAGTTCCATCAAAATCGGTTACGAAAATGAAAAAGTTATGAAAGTTTGAAAAGTCTTAATTTACTTTCTATGGCGATCCTCAAATTTGCAATGTTGCTTCAAAATGACAGGTTTTATAGTAGTTCAACTCTCAATATGTTTTGTACACAAAATTTCTTATTTTCTCCATTATCTCTAAAGATGCTGCTTGTCTTTTTGTGAACTCAACATGTTGTGTCAAATACATTTTCCCATGATATATCTTGAGCTAAGAAGGAGACAAGCTGCACCTTGAGAGATAATGGGGAAAATGTGAAATTTTGTGTACAAAACATATGGAGACGGTTGTACTACTAAATCTGTCACTTTGAAGCAACATTGCCAATTTGAGGAACGCCACAGAAAGTAAATTGAGACTTTTCAAACTTTCATAACTTTCTCATTCGTAACCGAATTTGATGGAACTTTTTAAAATTGCTTCTCTTTATCCCCTCTTTTCATTAAAATTGATTTTTCCCCAGGGTTTCACTCTCCTTTAAGATGGAATAGACAATCCACGGCATTAACTCACGTTGCGAACAGTTCCGTATGGATCTGAAGTTCCGAGACTGACTGGCACCGACCGGGTGCTTGATGTCAACTCTGAGGTGTGGTACGGCTGTTCAACGCCGGGATTGGCCGGGGCCGAAGCAGCCGACGGTCCGTACTGGTTCATCTTGACTCGGGAATGCTTCAAAGACAACAAGGTGTCGACAACCTCTGTATGGCTCAGCTCCTTTAGGGATCCTAACTGTTGCTCATCATTTACCAAACCGCTCAGGAACATAGATCTGTGGCCGTTCAAAGTTTCAAATTTCCAAGTTTATTGTTTCCTCTTTAAGATTTGAAATGAACGCAGATACAATTTCTCACATAATTAAAACAAATAGTAAAGAAAAAATGTAATATCTTTTTTATTTGATAAAAGCATTGTAATCATAATGTCCTCGCGGATGTCGGCCATTAATGAAACTGATCAGGAACATCGACATGTGACCGGTAATTGTTTTAGATTGGAAGTTTATCACTTTCATTTTAAGCTCAAATAATTATAACAAAATAAAATAAAATGAAAAATGTAAAATTACTTAAAGGAGACAAGAAAAGTGGTCTTTTTGGACAGGTTGTTTTATGTACAGGTTGTTCAGTACAGTTATCAATGAAAAATGATGTTCAAGGAAATGTAAAAAAAATGTGGTCGTCACAGAAAGAAGGTCTTTATATAAAGGTGTTCGCTGGAGTACTGTAAATTTCATTTCTTTGATAAAAGCATTGTTATAATAATTTTAGGCAAAGAGAACTTTTATACAAATGTACTGCAAAAAATTCAATAAGAATGAAATGGAGAAGAATACGAAGGATTGTTTTGTGAAAAATTCACGCAAGACTTGTAACATTTGTAAGATTCAAAATGTTTGAAATGATTACAGATATGATCATTCTGTTATTATCTTCTTAAATGTTGCTTAAGGTAGTTGATATAAAATGAAGTTCATGATGATTGTCATAAGACATGTAAGAAGTGTTTACAGGTTGCTCTTCTAGAATCCTTGAATTCCTCACACAGAGAATCGAAAGTATCCATATTTCGTGTATTTATTAACAATTGGCACAATATTTAGTAGCATGTTATAAAAGCAGAAAATATTATCTCATAACTTCTTATATCCGTATCTACGAATTCAGTCTTATCGTGATAAAACAATTATTTTGTACCAATCGGCTTTCCTATTGGTATGTGTATGATAAAGGACCCAAATCTCTGTCACAAGAAGGGTAGCATTTTCTTTTACATTTACTGAATATGCTCGTTATGTTAATCGCCCCTTTATTTCGAGAATAGGCAATTTAAGATTCAACTGCATAAGGGTAATGTACTTCGCACTGAAAACATATAATCTTCAAAAAGACCTGTCAACCGAACAGCTTAAAAATCTATTTCTCTCGATGACAGGTTGCTTTTTGAAAGTCATGATTGATTTTTTAAAAAATCTAAAAGGGGGGGGGGGGGGACAAGGACATACAGACATTGACGGAACAAGTCTGAAAAGCCGAGTGTGTCGAATGCTGGGAGAATGAAGTATTTGCGTCAAAAGCGCTGTAGGTTTATCTTGTTCATTTTCTTTGAAAAGAACTTTATGGAACAACAAATAAGAAGAATAACGGATTCATCCAACCACACTTCAGAGACTCAAATACGAATCATCTATTATATTAAGCAATCGTACTCTAAAGTGGATACATTCCCATTTTAAGAGCTGGTATTGAAAATTGTTTGCATTTCCATTTTAGCTCTTGGTGATTTCCGTTTTGTAGATTTAGGTTAAAGTTTTGCTTTATCATTTGCTTATCATTCGATCCCCTTTGTAAGTAGGCCTATGAACTCTTTTTAAGAGAGAATCCTTGAATGGAATGTTTGAATGAAGTACAACTCGTAATCATAAACATATCCATTATATCGCTTTTAAATACGACTGGATTTCATGTTAGGCATTTTGAAAAAGCAAGCATTCAAACAGTAGCAAGCTTTTATGGTAGCCCGTTGTTGTCATTGTTGGGACATGTCACAAATGTTTTTTTAATCTCAATATCGCATCATTAATGCATTAAGAACAAAGGAACATCATTTCGGTTGCTTTTGTCCACATAATTCTTTGTGGAACAAATGATTGCGTCACGTCAGCAACGCCCCAAAATCTTTGCGATAACACTTTTGAAAAGTTATATAAGTTCAATTTGACATCCAGTCTTGATAAATAACTACATATGAAAATCAAATTTTGAATATGTTTCGGAGCGATCTGCAAGTATTGCATACAAAGTTTTATAACTTTTTTTAAAGTTATCGGTGCAGCTAAACAAACGTATATGCAAAATATAACTTATATGCAATATATATACAACTATTATGATTTCATGCAGAAAGAATATATTGGTTTAAAATGCTAGAAGTACTGCTCACCCATAACCGCTATCCAGCGTGCCTTGACTACCGATGATGCTGCTACCCTTCAGCGAGTCCCTATCCAACAAGAGCTCCCCATTGCTTCCAAGCTTGAAAGAACCCAAAGACTCGGAGGAGATGTTCAGAAAGTTGCTGAATCTATCGCTACTTCCATACATGCTCAGGTCAGTCCCCGACAAGCCCATGTCAACGGTGCGACGGAGATCGGGCGTCGACGCGCATGTCGACCAGGGCACCACTGATGCTGTTTGCTGGTAGTTGTACGGCGGAGGGATGGTCCGTTCGTAGGCGTTCGAGACGGTGCGGAGCTCGTGGTAGCTGGGCGAAGTCGGCGGCGATTGGGGCCTCATCGGCCGCTGGTTCTGTGCCAATGAAGAAGCGGAGCTCGCACTCGACAATGAACTGTCTTCACTGTGAGATGAGGGCCGAGGTGTGATAAAACTGCTAGGCATGTTCCGTAAGACTGATAGCTCCTCTCCAGTCATTCTGCGTACAGAAAAAAATAATAACGATATCCTTATTATTAAACAGTATATTACATTAATTGATGATAATCATTATCATCAAACTTGTCCAAGTTTGATACAGATAATCGTACTCAACGGCGCATTAAAATATGACAGGAACAAGGAGAACCTCACTCAATAATTTGATCTTATAAGAAGGCTATTTGAATAGGCATTAAATTTTGGTTTCGGACTTTCAAAGCACATGGTTTGAAACATGAATATGGAAAACTTTCCTGGAACAGATCTCTAGAAGATTTTGAAGATGACAATTCAATTGATTTCATTTAACATACTACAAATAAATCGGATTTCCAGTGTCGAAAATATAGAACACATTTTTTACCTCTCAGTGCAAAGGAAGAGCGTTATGTAAAAAATAAAAATTAAAAAAAAGTAGTAAGCCTACTGCAATGGCAGGCCTATTGTTGTAACAAGTTCACTTTTTAAAAGGGATGCAAATAAAGAATTGATCTATAAAAGTCAAATTTGATTGCCTACAGTTAAACAAACTCTATTCATCTATATTTGTACCCTCTGTCTGTAATGTATTTGGTAACCGTCAGGCTGTCAAAAATCAACGCATTTTCTTTTTCTGCCTCTTGCATTTGCGCATCCTTATTTGCAGAAACTTTCTTAAACACTTTGACTCATATCGGCTGCTCGACATTCCAGTTTAGTTTCCGCAGGACCTCGACTTTTACCAAAGCGATGCGATTTTTTAAAGATTCGATTCGTGGAATAATAATATATCAAAAACCACACTGGCATTGAATATTCACTGAATAAAAAAAAAACAGTCATGACAGGGGAAAAGTTTGAAATGTTACAATGTAAACGTACTTGTGAGTGTGACCCGTTGATCCTGAAGAAAAGAAGATGTATATGAAGAGAGTGATGTTCTTCCCACGTCGTTCTTGCTTGAATGATTAAGTTGTTCGAAGGGAGTGAATCCTTATAGTCTGTTCATTACCTGGTGGTCACGCGTCTTTTTGGTCATTCTTTCTTCTTTTTCTTCTCTTTTTCTTTTCTTTCATTTTTTACCTCTTTTGAGCACAAAGCGTGACGCGTGGCGAAAGGCATTCCTGGACGTTGATTGGTTGATTGTCTGCACCCGACGTCAGCTATGACACGCGAATGAGGACGCTCCTCATACGTGAATGTAGGCCTACAACAGTTATGTTGTTCAAAAGGACTTAGATTATTTTCTAATTAGCAACAATGAAGATTCCTTTTGCCATGCGGTAGGACTTCATTTTTCCAAGATTTGGTTTCAGAATTGTTAATTTCTATCATTACGTTATCATTAGAAGACATGCGTGTCATTGGAAGGGGCTTCGACACATATTTTATTAAGGTTGACTCTGCAACCTGTTGCAACTTTTACATTGTATATTTTGTATATTTCATGTAAGTTATCTAAGAAAACAAAATGTAACATGGCGCTTAAGAAAGAAAACAAAATACAAAATATCCTTTATCCAAACTTTATAAGAAACATCTTCTCTCTCTCTTTATAATGCATAATTCATTTCATATCTTGTCTATCATACTGAATTGCAGTTCATTAAAGTTTGTAACTGATACATGCATTTTTATTATTAGTGCGCCTGGTGCATCCAACTGTCAAGCCTTATTGGCTTTTACGTTTGCACCATTTTCCACTGAACTGTTATGTTGGTGGTTATAATTTATTGTTATTTACATTGTCATTGTAACCATTTTAATTAATATGCATTTTTATATTATTTACCTCTATTGATATTCCATCTTTTTATCTTGTATGTATTTGATTTGATGATGATGATGGACATAAATGATTTTCAATTCAATTCAATTCAATGAGTTCAATCACATTGAATTCTTGCTGGAATAAGTACTTTTTAAGGGATATTCTGATTATGTCGAGCAAGTTATTTCCCTGATACGAAGTGGGATGTTGGTCTAAGTTTTTCATTTTAATATTTCCTTATGAATACCATTACCATAAAAATGCTCATAAGCGTCTAGAGTCTAGAATCTATGTCCAGCGCGTCGCTAGGGGTGTGGACGTGGTGTTTCAAAAGTTTGTCGGGCAAATCTTGAATTACTGTCGGTACTGTTGTTGATCTATTGATGAGTTTATGTTAACAATTCATTTTGGCGTATTAGATATTTTCATAAATCTTCTCGGCATTTCGTAAAGAAAGTCTTTAGTCCTTTTTTTTTTCTCGACAGCAAATGAAAAATTTCAGAATTGTGTTGTTTGCACACAGGACATTTCCCCCAACATTTTCGACAAATTTGGTACTACCGCCACCCCCCCCCCCCCCCCCCCCTCTCTCCTCCACTGTTCTTTTTGGATTATCCTGTCAAGAACTAGCTCCGTAAGCTTCCAAGCCGATGAAGCCGTCTATAATATACTCTTTTGCGGGCGTGTTTAATTTTGCGGACCTCAAACGGGGTATAAATTTTTCGTAGATTATAATTTCTACGAAAATAAAAATGATCAAGAGGAAATTTACTGGGTGCTGCATTTCAAACAAAATGTAAAAGTTTCGTTGCTGACCGGAGGGGTTAGTTTCTACAGGGCACCGAATCGTTGGTCCTTCTGCACTGGTTCTGTGTGAAACATTTACAACTTTGGACACTTCCAGAGACGGGTGGTCGAGAACCACTTGACATTAATCTGACAAAGGAATATACACCCCTATAATAAGTCTTGACGTTTTTGTTGCTCTTCTGTTTTCATGTTCTTTATCTGCTTTCTCTTTAGGCATGTATCTCAAAATATCTGGATTGGCAGATCCCCAGCATGGAAGAGTGTGTCTAAGATTTGCAGCTGTCGGACAACACTCACCACCAATTTAAGTCTTTTTTTGTACTCTCAACCATAAGTCCATAATCTGGATTAGGATTAGCCACTGACTGCACACTGCGGCACCCGTTGGTTTTGGCGTTATTCTCTCTTTTTTCCCCCAGTTCACAACCCTTCAATCTTCAACAGTCTGAAAGAGAGCAAGTGAAAATCTGGCCTCAGTTTGCAAACATAGGATTTAATACGCAGCGGAAGCCAATTGTTCATCACTTCATCTTGTTGCTTGCTACGCCAATTGAAACAGTCTTCTTTCCTGAAGAAGCTTTGGACATCTTGACAAGTAATGACTGTAGTCAAGGCGAAATTATAGTAGTAGAGCATAAGTTGTCCTTTTCTTGTGATATTTCCCCCTCCACCCCCCCCCCCCCCATTCTGTTTGTTTGTTTGTTTGTTTTGTTAGCATAGAAGTGGAAGATCTTTCCTATTCTACAGTTCTCCTTTTTTTTTTTTTTTTTTCTTTTTTAGTAGGGCCATTCTTAGTCACGTGTGTGACTATTGTGAGCCCTATAATTTTAATAACCTTCCAAATGTGTTGGTTTTCCCCCGTATATACAGCAAATACAGACATAGTTATATAGATTAAAAAAACATAAAGAGGTCAGTGATAATACCTGTTCTACGTCAGAGGTCAAAGAGTATAGGTCACGGGTGGGTGTGACCTCGCACAGAAGCAGGTTTTTCAACTCACATTTCATCTTTAAATCCCTGTGAATTTTCAAAAGCTTCAATGTTCATATTCATGGTAGGTATATTTCATGATTTTATTTCTTAGAAAATAGCTATAGTTAATTCTGTTGAAAGTTGCATAAGATTTTTGTTGCGTGATATTTTGTATCATGATGTATGGTCACGTGTGTGACATTTTGGGGTCACGTGTGTGACATGCCATAGGTAATGTGTACGGATGTGGTAAACTATTGAAAAATCTTAATATGGAGTATTTTTAATTAATTTTGCAATAGCTCTATATATGAATTATCATTGACATGGTAGAAAGTGATTCTCAGATCTTCTCTTCATGAAAAATACACAGGGAACGCACAAAGTTGTTGTTGTTGATCATTTTTATAAATTTATTGATATATTTATTGATATACGGTAGAGGTGTTTTGGTCTAGTGGATAAGTAACCGGACTGCAGATCACAAGGTATAGGGTTCAATTAATTGCCATGGCACTTACGTCCTTAGGCAAGACATTTATCTGCAATTGCCATGCTCGACCCAGGTGTAGTAAGTGGGTACCTGGTAAGATTTATTCCTTGAATGCACTGAGCGCTACTGTTGTGCTAAAACCGGGGTAATAATATGCTTGCAGGGCCCTATAAGGGAGAACAGTATTTAGTACTGATGAGGCTACCCTGGATAAAAACAAGACATATTATTTTTATTATTAATCATTAATTATTATTATTATTATTATTATTATCATTATTATTATCATTATTATTATTATTATTATTATTATTATTATTATTATTATTATTATTATTATTATCATCACCATTATTATTATCATTATTATTATCATCATCATTATTATCATCATCATTATTAATAAGTACAATCTGATCATATCGTACAGAGTTACATAATCACTTTAGAGGACTAAGCAAGAGGATTACAAAAAGTGAAAACAGAATTATGAGGTCAAGAAACTCAACAATAATAGGACCAAAAAGAGTGTACTCATGACTTGTCCATTTACAAGCATGCACTTGCCCATTTGCACTCAGGTCATGTGTGTGATCATTTAAGTTGGGCAATATTTAAAGAACGACAATAATATTTGGTGAGATGTAGGACACATACAAGCTAGCTTATGACAGGAAAATTATACATTATCCAAACTTTAATTTTTCAAATAGCATAAACTTTTTGTTTTCGGGTCACGTGTGTGACATTAGAATTACTTAATTATGCATGTTGATTATTACATGGTGCTTATAGACAAAAATAATTTTTACTTTAATTTATACCAATGTAATTGCATGCAAATTGGTCTTCAATTTAACAATAAAATGTGCTCCATTTACCTTTAGAAATTTCTCTTTAAGAATATTACATTCAAAAACAGCAAGAATAAACTTCATTTTTTTTCAAAAGAGTTTCACTTGACGAAAAAATGGCACAGTATCAGATGTCATAGCGAGTCTAGAATCTAAATTGCTACATTATTCACGACAAAAATATACATTGCAAGGCAATTTTCAAAGTCTGATTAATTAATACGTGTATTCATAGTCGGGTTTGTACTATAATTAGTCTTGACGATGAGAATTTGTAGCAAAAGTCTTTAACGGAAAGAAAAGGGTTGTAAACAAACTACTGAGTTTTATGAGTCGGTACATTAATGCTTGTTTGTTTCTTTCTTTCTTTACTGTTTGATAAACTCAGGATAATATTAGGCGGATGATGTGACATTTTGATGAGAGAAATATAAATGGATTTTCCATTTCAAACTCAATGATCTTGAGAATCAGGCATTTGGTGGAAATTCTGCTGGCTGACAGCAAAATGGTTCTTGGTCATCAAGAAGCCTGAAAGCCACCCTCCTGTGCCAATTCTTTAACTCCCGAGTACCATTCTCCTCCATATTTGTCTACAAACAATCACGCATTAGCGAGTCACTTAATTCGCGATTATCGCGGATTAGTGGTGATTTCTTTCATCTTCAAGTACTGAGATTGTTCGAAATTGACGATGATGTTTGGAAACGATGATTAACGCTTCCCTGCCTGGTTGCCACACGGTTGGACGGGCGCGCGACAATAGACCACGCGTGGCGGTTTACATCGTACCTGGTGAGGTAGGTTCTTTTCGACAGATAAACTCTTAAAGCAGGGAGATGGAAGTTTTACATTTTCCGCTCGAAGGCAAAATTATTCTTCTTTGTCATGGTCAATAAATTGCAAAATAATAATTTTTTTCTCTGGCACTTTCTGGACTATTGCTGTTGAAAAAATATGGTGGGTCTAGGCCTACAATCTGATGCATGTAAGCCTTCCGGTCAAACATTAAACCAAAATAATAGTTTAAAGTTGTTTACACAATAGTGCCTTTTTAGAAATGTTTTCATGTTCTGACTACATAAAGAGAGAGATAGAGATAGGTTAAAGTATGAGGCAATGCGATTGGTAGCGGTTACGAATTTTTGAAAGGGCAATTCAACATTCGTAATGCTCAGAGAAAAGAGAAAAAAATCAGAGAAACTGATTATTAGAAGGATAATTTGAACGAAACCGTAACTTTGGTAATGCCAAGTTGGAGAATTCATTTATGTCGTTGAGATGTTATGTAGACAACTCTGCAATATACTCGAAAAGACAAAAGCACTGCAATCACGTCAGTATCGTTGTTTTTTTTTTTCTGAATGTCATTGCTATGCATGATATTTATTAGAGGGCAAACGGCTATCCATGTTGTAATTATCTTAACTACAGTCCGGTGAAGATAAAAGTTGGAGAACTATATAAAAATATGTTTGTGTACTTAATTCAGTGGTCCCTGATTAAAAATCAGTCGACTGACTAATCCTTCGACGTTAGATTGATATATGATTAGTGATTAGGGTTAACTAAAATTCATCAATATTTCTAACTCCTCTTACTTTGCCCAGATTATTTCAAAGTTTCACCAACCTTCGTCTCTGAATTTTCTGATTTCACACTTTTTAAAGGGGAATCCGACAGAAAGAGGAAAAATCAGAGAAGCAGATTGGTGAAAGTTTGAACGAAATCGAGAAAAAAACTAGCACATCAATGATGTGGCGCTCATCCGGCATGCAGCAAAGAAATTGATGCAATTTGTACTTTGAACACAGTAGACATTGTAATGAATCGATGAAATGTACATGTATTGGTTACATGCATGTACAGATGATGAAGTGCCTATTGCAGATCTGGCTAAATGTGGTTTTGGAAGGAGACAGTGACATGTAGATATGAATGAAAGTCTGGAAATTGACAACTCAAGTTGCACGACTTCAGTTAAAAGATTTTGGGGAATGTAAATTTTAATAGTTTTACTGTGTGACAGAGAAATTTGAAATAAAGCATAAAGTTAGTCAAGGTGAGGTATCTCTACCAACTGTGAAATCTTTATTGAGAGAGATTTGAAGGTTAAGATTTGTAATAAAAGAGAAAAGCACTGCATGACATAAGTTATGCATTGGTGTAAAAAAAGAATTTTAAGGTTGGGACATTTAAGGGTGGCTTCAGTGCATTGTCCCTCACTGTTTCAAGTCTTTATTAGCTCATAACCCGCTATTGTTGACCACTGTCACTTCTGGGTTCTCGGTTCTGTCGATGATGTCGACAGAAATCATGTAGAAAGGTATAGCCTTTGAAATAATCCAGCAGCCATGGGTTTCATAATGGACAGGGCAAAGAGTTGAAAATAAATTTTGTATAAATTACCATAAATAATTTTCTAGATAAAATTTCAAAATTCCGAGTAGAAGTTCAATGAACCTCATGAAAGTCTTCCTCAATAAATGAGGAAGAAGAAGCAAGTTTTGTGATTTTGTAATAAATTTCGCATAAATTAGCATAAATAATTTTCTAGACAAAATTTCAAAATTCCATGAAGAAGTTCAATGAACTTCATGAAAGTCTTTTAGATGGAAGAAAAAAAATCAAAATCAGTCAATAAATGAGGAAGAAGAAGCAATTTTTGTGATGTTTTAATAAATTTTGCATAAATTTGCATAAATAATTAGCATAAATTATTTTCTAGACAAAATTTTAAAATTCCGAGTAGAAGTTTAATAAACCTCATGAAAGTCTTTCAAATGGAACCAAAAAAAAAATCGAAATCGGTCAATAAATGAGGAAGAAGAAGCCATTTTTGTGATCTTTTTAATAAATTTCGCATAAATTAGCATAAATAATTTTCTAGACAAAATTTCAAATTTCCGAGTAGAAGTTCAATGAACCTCATGAAAGTCTTTCAGATGGAAAAAAAATCGAAATCGGTCAATAAATGAGGAAGAAGAAGCAATTTTTGTGATTTTTGAATAAATATCGCATAAATTAGCATAATTAATTTTGTAGACAAAATTTCAAAATTCTGTGTAGAAGTTCAATGAACCTCATGAAAGTCTTTCAGATGGAACAAAAAAAATCGAAATCGGTCAATAAATGAGGAAGGAGAAGCAATTTTTGTGATTTTTGAGAAATGCGCATAAATTAGCATATTTAATGAGTTTCAAAATTCTGTGTAGAAGTTTCGAATCCCCCACCTAGTGCTATCATATAAAGCAAACGGAATTAAAATCGGGTAAGAAATGGCGAAGAAGAAGCATTTTGAAATTGTGGACGGACGACAGACGAAGGACGGACGGACGGACGGACGACGGACGACGGACGCCTCGCCACGGCATAAGCTCATCTGGCCCATTCGGGCCGGATGAGCTAAAGACAATAAGAAAGTTATGAATTTTGGAAAGTTGTAATCACTATACAAATGGGAATTTCAAATTGGCGGAATAGGTAATGTCACTGTGATGCTCCAACACACAAAATGACTGAAATATCTTTTTTTTTCAAAATGTATTACTCAGGAGGATCTTTTTCTTTTATGAGGACCTATAACAATATACCATCTCAAATTTTTGAGTATTGCCCCGAGGGTAAAGGCGCTTTGGAGAAAATCGCAGATTGACGATATTTTAGTGTACAAACGGGAGAGTTGTCTGCAAGTATGTCACAATCGACGCACCAAATTGCCATTTTGAGATTCGTATAGATGCAGTGATCTCGTTTTTCAAACAACCATAACTTTCTAATTCCTTATCCGATTTATTTCAAACTTTCACCATCCTGCTTTCTCCGATTGTTCTGCTTTCACAAAAATCATCTTATTACCAAGGTTGGTTGCCCTTTAACTAATTGTTACAAAGGCTGGACTGCCCTTTGATGACAAACCGCAGATAACCGCATAAAACCGTACGTGCATGTGTTCACGTGAGTTGCGTTTCTATACGATTTATCTGCGATAACCTTCGCAATGCTTTGAAATACGTTGTCGTGTTTTCCTGCTTCCAGGACTATTTTATAGAGAAATAAATTTGGCAGCAAAGCCATTTCGTGCTATACTGCCCAGTGGCGGATCTACGGGGGGGGGGTTTAGGGGGTTTAAACCCCCCCCCCCCTTGGGCTGCCAAGTAAACATTTAATGTGCATAGGAAAAAAAAAAAAAAAGAGAAAAAATAGAGCTTGCAAGTATGCTTAAAATCGCAAGCTGGCAACCCTAAAAATGAAAAATCTCCCTACTGTGGGAGGGGGGTACCCCTCCAACACCCTCCGCCCTCGCTCGCTTCGCTCGCTAGCAATACCCAGCTCAGCCCCTCAAACCCCCCCCCCTTGGAAAAAAGCTAGATCCGCCCCTGCTGCCAATAGTTGTAATATGACTATGTTTAGCCAAGGAGCTATGCAGTCATTGATATGGACAGGTTAAAAATTATGGACGCTATTGAAGTTTGCGATTTCCTACGCTTTCATTATCGCAGAAAATAAAAATAGCAGTGACTCAACCGCGCGTTATAAGAGAAGCTTTAGCCGAACTTATACTTTATAAAAACATATTTAACATGTTTAAAGATAGGCCTAAAGCTACACGCCATGATCTGGTGAGTGGATGGGTTGGTGGATGGGAAGTTAGGGAAGTTTTCCCCACGGGCCGCATTTTGGCTTGAAGGTCGGTTGATGTGGGGTCTACAGCTGAGGGCTGGTTGGTATAGGTTGAGTGGGCCGGTCACATTTAAATTCCCCAACCGAATTTCAGTCCCTGTCCGCCAACGCGGCGGATGACTTTTTAAATGGCAGAATTTTGTCAGAAAGTAAAAACGAAAAAAACAACAACAACAAAACAACTGGATAATGCTCCGCCCTCAACCTCCCTTCTCCCAATGGTAACATCGCCCATAATGCTAGTGACTTTCCACCGCGCAGCTGCAACATTCGCCAGTGCGGGTCATCTTCTATAGTTGACTCTTAAGTCATGAAGCGTCCATCTCATTAAGTTTTTTTTTCGGAAAAGTCGAAGCCATAAAAAATTTTAAAGCTAGATAATGGGTATGTCTTACATGTTGATTACCGGCACGCGAAGAACCCATACAAGATGATTCCCCCCCCCCCTCCTTTCTATGTAAAGAGAAATCCAACCTCAATGGCAAGTTGTTCTGAAAGAAATGGGAAAAGCAGAGAAGCAGACTGGTGAAAGTCACTGAACGAAATCGGACAAGCGGACAAGCAATAGGAAAGTTATGAATTTTTAAAAGTTGTTATCACTATACATAATTATGGAAATTTCAAATTGGCCGAATCGTTAAAAAAGGCCCAGCACCCTGGAGACTAAAAAAAAGAAGAATCCTCACAAAGTCCAACCAAACTTGCACTATAATGTTGACATAATATGTTAGAATACATAATAATAATGTATGTGATATCTGCCTATCGAACCGTCAAAATACCTCGACACTTTCTTATACAAACATCTCGATTGTCGAGATTCAGTAAATAGACCACGAAAGCCTGTAGACATCGCACACTATAATTATATGATCGGTTTGCGATCCGATTGGGGGGGGGGGGGGTTCAATTTGTTATAAAAATTCAAACACATTAATTATTTTTGAGTGAGATTCTAAATAATCACATAGATAGTAAAATCGAAATTACGGCCTAGTGCGAGCTTTCTAGTGGGAGAAAAGGCCAAATCGGCGCCGAGTCGTAGTGACGTCAGAGCAGTCCCACTAAGGCCGACAGCGCACCCAAATCCTGTGTTTAGTATTCATATTATAAGTTGGGGGTGCAGTTTCATTGTTTGCCCCCGCCATAATTCCTTGATCAGCAACTGAATTTAAAAAAAAAAAGGTATGCTCACAGCACCCCCATTTAAAAAAAAAAAAAAAAAAAAAAAAAAAAAAAAAAAAAAAAAAAAAAACGTTCCCAGGGGCCTGGAAGGATGACGTAATTGGAGAGATCGACTTGGGGCTATGTGCGACTGAGTCTGAGATCGCTCAGTGACCGACCGGGATTACAGGGCTGGTCACATTTGTCCGATAGCGATGACGATACAGTATATTGTATATATAATTTTCTTTATCCGTCTGCCAATTTTATTTTTTATTTAGTACTGTAATTTATCTTTTTATTTTTAATCATTTTAATCTGTTATTATTTGTTTTCTGTTGATTCAATAAAAAACGTTTAAATAAGAAAAAAATGTTTTGACTATAAACAAACAACCAAAAAAAACACGATGACGATGAAGATAACTATAAATCGCTCAAGCGTTATTTATGTGAAAAATGAATAGGAAATCCTTGTGGTAGGTCAGATTTCTCCGACAGAGCCTAGAGCCTTCCTCTCCGAGTTGATGGTCTCGGTGGAATCGCTTAGGCCACCGATTTTTTTTTCAGGACAGAGCTTACCGATATCTTCTGCAGAGCCAATGGTTTGTGTTCCTTCCGAGGTAACGTACGTTAGTTCAGAGGAATCATGTGGGCAGTGTCCGTCGTGCTTGATTAACAGCACTCCACCGATTTTATCGGTCATGTGTGACCACTTTTATATCGTCATCGTTATAGGCACATTTCATATGCGCATACATTATCGTTATCGGACAAATGTTTCCAGCCCTTTAAAGTTGTCTTTATTACAGGGCTGGTCACATTTGATTGGTCATTGGTATGTATGCGTAATACTCGGCGGCCAGCAACTCAGTGAATTTTCAGAAATATTTCTGTCCCGCCTCACAACGTAATTAAGAACCCCTGGTCAGCTCTATTGTCTTAATATTCAACATGAAGAATACACCCTACAGGGGCCGAGGAGCGTTTTTGAAAGGGGGGCTGATCTGATTTCACTCATTAATGACAATTTTCCAGCCTTTTTTCCGATATTTTTTTTAACGTGTCTACTCAAAAAAATGGGGGAGGGGGGAGCTACAGCCCCCCCCCCCCCGGCTCCACGGCCCATGCCCTATACGTTTTCAAAAGTCAAAGATAATCCCGAAAAGACCTGTTCACAAATATATTCAAATTTTGTGCATACTTTTAAAACAAATGTTGTTCTTGACAACCTGAAAGCTTGTCAGAGGCTTTCAGACATAGCAACAAGTAATGTTGCAAACTGGATTCCAAGTATTGTAGTTCATTCATTAATAACAGGTTAATGGAATACCTCGTTACTAGGTCCCCAGGAAAGAAACATCCATAAATTTAAATAACTTTGCAAACAGGTCTATTCCAACTTTCTTGTTCTTCCGTATTATATCAGTGTGAAATCCACGACAAGTCTAGATTATACTCCAACGACCTTATTACATGTACCTACGGGGGTTATTGAAATAGACCGTTTTCGTAATGCATTCAAATTTAATGCTTACCTCTTTGTCAAACTCCTACTAACGAACTATTACATCCACCTGTTACAAGCCACTGTATTTCAAGAGTCAGAATGCAGATTTCGACAGTGATCTCGTTATTAGTAATCATGCTTTATGAAATTATGATTATTGAATGACCCAGTCTTGATCAAGTTATCTAAGCTTCTGGACATTAAGTGTTGCTAGGTTCGGCAAGCCAAAATGTTTGTCCAACCAAACAACGCCTAATACTGTAATAGGCCTACATGCAATTCACATTCTATTGAAAAAAAAACTATTGAAAAAGAATAGGCTTTTTACAGGTGAATGTAATAGTTTGTCACTAGGCAAACGTGTATAAATTTGAATTCATTACGAAAATGGCCTATTGATCAAGTACATTTAGAGGTTATGCAAATTAAATTCTCCTTCTAACCGTATACGATTAGATACGCGACGTGACTTGATAATTATCTACGTGGGGGCGCCGCGCCGGCCTCCACGACAGAAGGCTGTATCATAGTTGGAAGAGCGGTTTCATAATCTGAGTGATTCACTTAATATAGTCAAGTACTTCCCTCTTATATATAAGTGCCCTCACTGTTAGGCAAGTGAAACCAGGGAAACGGGGCATTTGTGTGTTGGTGTGTGTGTGTGTGGGGGGGGGGGGATTTCGAAAATACTGAAAATACATTTTGTCCCCAAAATCAAACTTTAGTACATTGGGACACCCCGTGTTGGCCTAATGGTGGATAATATAATGGGCAAAAAGTTTGATTTATCATGCAGATACAGGGATTACTGAATAGTAACGTTCAACCTTTAAAGGGACACGCCACGTACCAGGCGGCCGTGGGGAATGTCAGAATTGCGTAGGTCCCATTCACTCGTACACAAGGTTTGATAGTTGAAAGCATCCGTCGGACTAATGCAGTTACATTTTGGACTGCAAGAAACCGACAGAATCTCGCACGAGAGCTCGAGCATGTTGCGCGGTGACCAGTCTGTCCGAAGTTTGGGCACCGCGGTGCTACGGCACTCGGGTAACGAACACAGTGCCCTCTCGCGGGACAAAAACGTCCACAATCTGCATTTGAATTTCCCTTTAAACTAAAGGTAATGCATATCGTCAGGGGCGGATCCAGGATTTTGTAAAAAGGGGGGGGGGGGGGACCACACAAATGTCCAAAGATTTTATGACAAGCAAAACAAAAAAAGAATTCTCTGACTAGCAAAAAAACAAAAGGGTTGCAGTTCTAAAAGGGGGGTGCATCATGTATACTTTTCTTTTAAAGGGGGGCCACAGGCCCGAATTGCCCCCCCCCCCCATCCGCCACTGCATGTCATTGTCATTAACATTGGTCCTAGGCACTTTGTATTGGCCCTAGTCTAAACACCAATTTCCAAACTGCGTCCAATTAGGGGTTAACCCAGAACCCTGAACATGATTCTACTCCTAAACCTAACCCAGACCAATGGACCTGGGAGCCGGTGTTGCTCTCTGCAAAATTTACATTGGAAACGTGCCCAAAATAATGTGATGATCTTTTTTCATTTGGAGAGGGAGGGGCTTGCAATTCCCAGATTTTTTTGAAAGAAAAGCCACCCTTCAACTTCCTCGGTGGAAACATAAATCACTCCCACATTCCTGCCAAGATCCATGGCGAGTGGGGCGCATGGTGCGTAGGGGTGCCTCTCAAAAAGTACAGGCAATCCACCCATCCACACACACATACACGCACCCACACAAGCACACCACCCATCCACACAAAAGGTACATGGAGCATTAGAAGTGTACATTACATAATATCTTTTAATCATCAGTTTTTATTCTTAAAATATAGAAAAATACTAGTGTGTCGTCAAAATATATTGATGCTTGACAAACCAGCTTAGCTTTATAAATATTTAAGAAAACTGTATTTTAGAAATGACAACTTCAAAATAATAGAAAAAAAAGAAAGAAAAAATCAGCTTAGCTTTATCACAATTCACTTTAAAGCCCTGTGGGAGACCCCGGGAGGAGGAATAATGTATCTGGGTAGCCTGACCGACATGCATTATACCACTGATATATCAGTGCAAACGAATCCGTTTGCACTGACTGCCTGTCCTAGCAATGAACAAACAAGACAAAAGACTTCATTGCATGGCTGATTTTCAACAAAATGGAGTGGTGAGTACAAAATGATAAAAGCTGATTGATAGTGAGGTACGTTTTCATTAACCTACTTGACCATGCAGTTTACAGAGCAACGAGTATTTCTGGTAACAGAATGGGGACAATCTGGGAACCTTTAATGATGGAAATGCAAGCATCCATTTACACCAACAGAGTTTTGTCATCCCTGGCTCATTTTTCCTGATTGAGGTGTCATATGAAAGGGCAGAAAATGAACTCTATAGAAATGTGATAATCTGTTTGAAGTTCAGATACTGTTGGCCAAACGAACTTTTTGGTAGCCCTGCTTCATATTGTCTTTATTCACTCATGCGTGAAGTATGGATCATATGAGTGGCATCAAATGAAAGAAGAGGATCCAAGCTTTACAAAGATGTGTCATTTATTAATCATAATTGTGATTAAGGTATGATTAAACAACGATAAATCTCAGTTTCGTTTTTTCTGGGATGCACTGTATAAGTATTACCAAGTGACCTCCCCTGAATCCCTACGCTGATTATCTCTCGGCATGAGAAATGTTGTAAGTTATCCACGTGGATGGTGCTGGTGCAATTACACAAATGATAATCCTCATTTAAAAAAAATCAGACTTCAGAGGCTTTCACGATTACAGTCACTAGCAAAAGTTCAAGACCACCCACAAAAAAATGCAATAACTTGAAGAAAAATTGAACTTATAATAAATCAATCATAGCAACTTATTAATTGCAAAACAGCACAAGATGGCCCCTACACCAACATTTGTCAGAGCTGCCTAAATCTTTCTACGAGAACTTTTAGGGATCCTTCACAAGAATTCCTTGAATAGACCGGTTCTGTAATGTATTCAAATTTATGCACATTTCTTCTCTGAGCACCTAGTGACAAGCTTTCCCATTAACCTGCTTTCTATAGATGAGCCTCAATACTTGGAATCAGTTTGCATACATACATTACTTGTTGCTACATCCGGCAAGCTTTCAGGTTGTCAAGAACAACCCTTGTTTGAAAGGTGTGCATAAAATTTGAATACATTACCGAACTGGTCTATTGCATGATAATCACGGCAGGGGGCCAGTCTTTATTGGACCATCGCACCATCTGGTACAAACATGAGCCATCTTCTTGAAATTTTGAAATGGCATTGTGCACTGCAGTTTTGATGCAACCAATCCTTTTACTACGGTAATTTGTCATTCTTGATGGAGGGTTACTTCTGTAGGCCTTTTGAATCTGACTTCTTTTTTTCTTTTCTTCTCCTTTTCCCCATGCTTCAATACAGACACAGTGTCATACAAGACCTGCTTTAAAGGTATCGTACAGTAGTGGGAAAGGTGGCGCTTTGGATATTTAACTACTTTGTCAGCTGGAATGGAAATTACTACATATACTGTTGTGAAATGATTAATTTCGAATGTAGGTGACGTTTGTTTGAAGAAAAATGGTTTAGAAATGGCTAAAATATCCCAAAAGATAAACATTGAATTACAAGCGCGGTACCGCGTTGACAGTTCACACACGTGTAAACAGTGTGTGCGAACCGCTGTGCGCCGTTGAGCCGGGAGCGTCGGGGTAGGTGGTCCTTAGCGAGGGTATAAGGTAACCGTTGATATTCGATCATTTGAATTATTTTACTGAAAATCACCGGAAATCATGAATAGAATACCGGATTATCTCACTCATGTATCTTTTTATGCAAGCCGAACAATATGAGACTGTTTTTGAGCAGTTTCATGCCAACTTTCATTTTGCTACCACTACTGTTTATTACCTTTAAGGGGGTAAAAAAAAAAGAGAATCATTCTAATGGAATCACGGCACTACTCTGATGACATGGACCACTGTAAGATACATGTACATATCATGTGATCATTCAATGAGACAATGCAGGTCCAGTGACAGAAATATGAACAAAATTCCAAGTAGCCTTTTGCACATGACTGTACAAAGGCAATGTACACCAAATATGAACTTGAAATAAAATATACATGTACTTGTATTGGCAAACTAGTAACTGGGCATTTCTTCCTAATCTTGTTGGGATTAACGTTTAGGAAAATGTAACGACAGGATATATGAGGTAAATTTACAGAAGAAATGATTCACTGTCCATAAAGGTCACTCGATGGAAGCAGAAGAAATGGCCACTGTAAAGGTAGCCTTTCTAGACAGGTTCTTCATCACATATTTCTCCCTCAAGGAAGACAAGGCAGGTGACCACTACAGACAGGTGACTTTTAATACAGAGAGGTAGCTCCTATAACAGTTTTGACTGTCACTGCACTGTCCATTAAAGATCGGAAATACTCTTGGTAACCTCGTACCAATGAAAATATTATGTAAGAATTCACTGTTATATTACACACATCGATGGCCATATTCACTGCAATATTACATACATCAATGGCCATGTACAACAATTGGAAGATTGGAAATACTCTTGGAAACCTTATACCAATGATAATATTATGTAAGAATTCACTGTAATGTTACATACATTGATGGCCATGTACGACAATTGGAAGATTGGAAATACTCTTGGAAACCTTGTACTAATGAAAGTATTATGTAAGTATTCACTGTAATATTACATATATCAATGGCCATGTACGACAATTGGAGGATTGGAAATACTCTTGGAAACCTTGTACTGATAAAAATATTATGTAAGTATTCACTGTAATGTGACATACATCGATCGCCATGTACGACAATCGGAAGATGGGAAATACTCATGGAAACTGTGTACCAATGATAATATTACATAAGAATTCACTGTAATATTACATACATCCATGGCGATGTACGACATGGTGCCCAGCATCAACCTGCCCACCAGTTTAATATGAAATTCACAACTAATGGCTCTTCGGTATTGGAAAATAACTTTAGCTGCAGATCTTGTAACAGAATCAATTATTTTGTAATGAAGGATATTCCTGATTAAATTATTCAGAATAAAGTGAGGTTGTAGGACTCGGCTGATAGAACAATGGATATGGCAGTGGCATAGAAAGGGTCCAGACATTATGGGGGCACCAGTATTACTCAGTGGATGAAATGCTGATTACCATTCACTGCGGCACTATTGTAAAAGGAACACCAAAATCGATATAAGCAGGATTTGATTTACTTACATTTGCTGGATGACTTGATTCAGGGACTACAAATTTGGGGTTTCATTTCCAGGATGAAAACTGATCTGCATGCTAATTATTCCCTTGCTCAAGTATGGTCGACCTGGGACCCATCCCTGATAATCCAATAAACACCTACTGTATGAAGTCCTACAGCCACAGGTACAGCTGCGTGGGGTACACGGTTATCTCACATAACCTTGCACATACATGTCTAAGTGATATGTACATGTACATGTATAATTCTTCCAAGCCTGCACTGACTGATATTATTTCTATAAGTATACAATACATATTTCTGTCTTTCTGCCTTCTTTCCTTGCTGTGTTTTCAAACTATTTTACCAAAGAAATAAACAAATGAATTACTAGCGTTCCTTCCCTCTTAAATTTCAGATTCTAACAGTATAAACTGTATCTTTAAAGATTACCATCAAAAAGTTTATAATATCCCCTTCCCTCTAAACTGATTTATAAGAAGTATAAAACTACATTTTATGCTTTCTTTCTTCATGTTCACAACTTTTTAATAGTTCTTTGAGATAAAGAGTGAGATAAATATTTGATACACCAAGCTGATAACCTTTCTTGATTTCAGCCAGGGCTTTGACAATGCTTTCTACCTGACTTAACACAAAAGTATGACTAAAACAATCATGTACATTCTTTCAAAAAGTAATTATTCTACAAAAGAGAGGCATAAAAGTCATGTGATTTTTTAGGAGAGATATCACATACATTTTAATGAAATAAAACAAGTTAGATATTAAAATTAATATACACTTTCTATAGTAAAAAAGACGAGGATTGTTTTCTTTTAAAACATGGCGCATTCTTACAATGTTTAAAAATATCAATACACTCAGGCATCTTTATTTCGTAAATTGCTTCTATTTGTGGTTAACTCAAGTGATAGTGACATATTTCAAATGCCGTTATTTCCAAGTATTTAGCTGTACTATAAAAATCTATTTTTCATCAAAACAGTGCTCCATTGCAAAACAGGATGGAAATAGCACATGTGAGGCAATATGAGCGGGGTCTCGCTATTCATAAGAACCGCTATTCAATTAACACACCTTATGAATAGCGGTCCTTATGAGTAGTTATGAATAGTGGTCCTTATAAATGGATGTCCTTATGAATAGCAAGGTAATTTGTCTATGGTTTGCTCGCTATTCAGAAGGACCACTATTCGTACCAAACCACTATTCATTTAGTCACTGGTTATGGATAGCGGTCCTTATAAGTGGTCCTTATGAATAGCGGTCCTTATGACTAGCGAGGTTACCCCATATGAGCACAGATCATGAAAACAACACTGACTGCACTCTAACTACATAAAATTTTCGCATTTACAATTTGTCAAGGAGAGTCTCGGTTGGCGATTTGTCAACATGTCGAAAATTCCATTTAAAATGGAAAAACAGAAGATTTTGAACTTTTCAACATGTTGAGAATATAAGGACTTCAATTCTTATTTCCCTTTTGAAAATTCCTGGTGTTTATTGCTAAATGTTATTACAACAGAACAGACGCAGTACGTGCAGAGCTTTTCCTGCTCTCTCTGATTATGCATTTAGATATTTTTTCAGTGCTCTGGATCAAAGTTACTGAGCCAGATGACGTAACGGAGACAAATGTCCTGATGGTTTAAGAGGGGACATACTCATATTGCCTGTAATTAGCCCTACATCTCTATTCAGATATGACATGGTAAACCTCCTCCAAAACCCGCCATGGCAAAATAAAACCATTTTACTTGTCCATAAATGGCAAGTTTGGGAGAGAAAACAAGACAAATGCAACTGCGTCTCCAATGTGCCTCCGCCTAAATCCAGTTAATTTATTATCACCATTTTCTACTATATACATGTATATTACAATTTTCACTATTTCTATTTTCAGAGTCATTTACCCTATGACAGTGTCTACGAATTCAGCTTACTTTACCTCACTATCATGCTGCATACTTGTTGATTTATATCCACATATAGGGTTTTATGAGACTGCAATTCATATACAAGACTAAAAACTCCTAATTATCAGACTGGACTTTGTGACCTTACACCTTTCCACTTTGACCTACTTACCCTAAGATGTTTCAGTTCATCTCCTATAGATGATACATATCAGTACCAAGTTTGAAGTTCATGGCTCAAATAGTACTTGAAATATTGAAATTATGAGGCTAAAACATACACTTTTATGTGAATTAACATCCATGACCTTTAACCTTTAACCAAGTAACCCTTAACTCATTTTGTCCCTCTGTGGTGATACAAACTACATGTAGTACCAAGGTTTCAGTCTATTTCCTCAATGATACTTTATATATTGAGATGAGGCTAAAACCCCAGAATTTCATGAAAATCTTATACCTCTGACCTTTGACGTACTTACCCCAATAACTATTCATTTTGTCTCGCTATGCTGATACATGCTATCACTAAGTTTGAAGTTTATATTTCAATTGGTTTTAGAGAAATTATGATAACAGCGATAACAGGGCTAAAAATCTCTAATTTAATGGAAATTGACCTCCCATGACATTTGACCTTTGGCCTACATAATCCAATATCTAATCACATCATCTTCCTATGGTGATACATACTATCACCAAGTTTCAAATTCATACCTCAAATGGTTCTTTAGATATCGCATTAATGAGGCTAAAACCCTGTAATTTCTGATATTGACCTCTATGACTTTTGACTGTGACCTACTTACCCCAACATCTAATCAGATAGTCTTCCTATCAGTGGTGAAACATACTTTCACCAAGTTTCAAGTTCATACCTCAAATCATGGTTATTGAGATATCGTGCTAATGAAGAAGCGGGACGGATGGACAACCTGAAAACATAATGCCTCCGGCACCACCTTTGGCTGCTCCCAACCAAGGCCCCTAAGTATTCTCTATTCACTATGTGTTAAAAGATACAGAAACATGAAGCAAACTACGCCTACATATGTCATTTTATTTCGCCAGGGCAGTACTTCTTGGAAGTTTACCATGACATATTTGAACGAGGCTTAATTCTGTTCCAGCCTTCAACCTGAGAACGTTCAGTGGTTTCTTCAGCCAATCGGTTGGGTTTCTCTAATCAGCCACTTCAGGGCTTCTTCACGTCCTTGCCTGCCCAGCTCAGCCCCCACGACCTCTCGGCATTGGCTGTGGTAATCATTCAGCCATTTTATCTACGTAACAAAGAAAAGAAAATGCAAAAAGGAGAGTTTATTTTTATCTCCATTACACATGATCTGTTTCAGCAGGATTACGTCTTTTCGAACATGCTCTGATCGTCTGGACAACCCCATACTTTACGAAGGCTCCCATTATTTCAACAAAACCTCAGAATGCAATACACATGAAACTTTAGAAAGGAATATATTAGTTAGAGGAGTAGTCCAGGGCCCCATAACACAAAATTTGCAATCAATTTCAAAATGGCAATGACCAATGAAGATCATCATTGCACGCACATATCGTTCAAGGGCTGACCATTAACCAATCAGAATCGATGTTTCAAATTTTTACTTGATTGCAAACCTTTGTGTTACGGGGCCCTGAACTCTCAGTCTTTTGCCCATACATTGCCATGCGCACAGATTTCCATTTCTCTGATTTAAAAATATACATGTAAATGCAGGTATCTGTATGAAGTGATCTGCATACAGTGTTTTTTTTAAAGTATCAGACATATATAAACAGATAGAGCCTAGTGAAATACATGTTGCAGGTACATGTACATGTACATGTACAAAGCATGAAAATCTTAAACACTATTACACGGCACAAAGATTTCAATAACAATAGGACTATTCCTTAACCGCTGCACATTTCAGTCACAGTGGCATAGTGTGGATCCACGTATTGAGGGACGGAGCACCGGTCTTTACCACGTGAATAAGACAAGAAAAAACAAGCCCATCAAGTTTGAAGAGGGGGTGCAAGTGTCTTCTTTTTCTTTTCTCTCTTTCCCCCTATAATTGACATTATTTGCCATTTGATTGGGGGGGGGGGCACATGAAGTCCTGTGCCTCCCTGTAACTACACCACTGCTATGCAAAATTGTTTGTTTCATGTTAACTCAGTCGAGACCTGCTATGTCGTCATTGGCTTCCTGTAAATATTTACCTGAAACTGCATGGAATTGCTTGCAGATAACTGGACAGCTAACAAATGTTAAAAGTCAGGAAAACAAAATTTAGAGGGCATGACAATGTATGGGAAAAAGATATGAAAGTTTTTGACTTCTCTTTTAAAATCCTTTTTCTAATCATGTCCCTACAGGAGAGGTGTACAACACGTGCTGCAACAACAATCGCTCTACAGTTAATATTCTAGACTAACTGAATTCTTTACTTCAACCCTGGACAAAACAAATATACCTAACCCTAACCCTAACCCTAAACCTGAACCTAACTTAAAACCTAACTGCAACCCTACTTCTAACCCTATGGCCCGTATTCTGTATTCTGGTTTTACTTAAACTCCAGTCTACGTAAGTTAAACCAGACTGAAACGACCCCTAGCTGCAGTCTACATTTCTGGACAAAGTTAAACCACACTTAGAGTCCAGACTGTACTGGAGTAAAAGTTGAACCGGAGTTTAGAAATGTGATTATCTTAAAGTGATAGTAAATTGAAGCTCCTAATGGCGCCATCTTTCAACAGGATTTGAAAAGTGTCTGTGCCTCTAATTTTCCCATCATGCCCCATTCTAGTTTGTAGAAGCTTAGAATGTATCTGTGGGCAATTTTCTACATGTGCAACGTCAAAAATAATAGTTTGAAATATAAAATGTTCCTATTTTCCAAACAGCTGTTTGTCGAAATTCAAAATAAAATGCAATTAATTTTCAAATTATGATCTCAATTTAGCAGTTACTGTAAGGTGGCGCTGTTCAAGTTTTGCCAGCTTAATGCCATTTTAAACTCCGGTTTAAAGCACACTTAGACCGCGGTTTAAGTTAAACCAGAGTTCAGAATACCAGCCTATATCTCTGACAAAATATAGCCCGGAACAATGGTCACCAGAGCATACAGGTACGTCGAAGCACCTACAGGAGTTTTCCCGGGTGGTATACATACCTCTTTTTCTGTCAGCAGTGATGGGTCAATCATTTTGAGTTGTATCGGGACAAGGGTGACCGTTTCAAAGGTCACAAACTTCTTGCCATTAAAGGAATGCTGGGAGATGAAAAAGAGAAGGTATTGAAGCTGTATAAGGATGTCTCAGACACGCAATGAAAACTCTCAATACAACAGTATAATAAATAAAGTTGCTCTGCTTGGGGACCACTTTGATCACATCGTTTGTTGAGAGCCAGAAGGGCATTAACTCATTATACATTTACACAGAGTTAACGCCCTTCTGGCTCCAAACAAACGACATTATGTTATCAGATGACGTACATGTACCTGTACATGTAGCTACGGATTCCTGTAGCTTGATTTGCACATATTTTAACACTTGTTTTGAGGCTAGAACTTACGCACGATTCGTTATAAATGAACTCCATATGGCTTCTTTGGGGGACATCCCAGTAGATTACAGCCAAAATACAGGAGGATCACATGACTAAATGAGTCTGCCAAGCCAAATTCATTTACAAAAATTATACTTAACCAATTGAAAAACGTTCATATCGTTTCATAAATTATAAAATATTGGCAAAGAATGTGTTCACGATTTCCAATGCATTTTCTGTAAGATAGAAATCAAGGTTAAAGCCCTTCTCAATCTACGCCTGCGCTCATTGAACAACAGGCACAGCATTGCAATACAATTTGCGTACACAGCAATCGCGTATAATTTATGTGCAGACACAGATTCATGCTGGTTTCACAATTATACCTAATAGGCCATTTCATACATGAACAAAAAATTCACTAGTTTCACAAGTTATCTTTAATAATTCACATTTAAACTGCCAAAAAGGACCCCCACATTTCCACAGGTTTCACTATTTATTTTTATTCTCAATTAAACCTACATAAAAGACTAAATACATTTCAAAAGGTTTCACTAGATATTTTAATTCTCAATTAAACCAACATAAAAAGACCCTGAGATTTCCACAGGTTTCAATAGTTATTTTAATTCTCAATTAAAGATATTTCAATGAGTTTCACTGTTCATTTTAATTAATAATTCAAAGAAAGAAGACTTTAAAAAGTCTTTAATATCCTACAAAAAACAAACTTTCAAATGAAGCCAACTTTTGACCTACATGTAGTACGTATGGGTGTGATTGTTCTATGTAGCTTCATTATATGAAGAAGCCATTATCAATCAAGATCTTGGTATCATTACTTTTCGTCAGAGATCAAACAACTTTATCCCTTGAACTGAAACATTAGATTTCTCTCCTAAATAGCAACAGATAATTCCAAGCAAAATAGGACATGAAACCCCGAAATTTCAAATCTGTCTGATCATATCAAATCTGGAGTCAAATTAATCATAAATATCCAAATTTTCAAAACCTGATAAAATCGATATATTTTCACAATTATGAATACTGAAAATTTCCGTAAATGCTTAACATAAAATTTAAATCAATAATTAATACCAATTATGATTAATTGTAAAAGAAGAGCAAAGGTCATACTAATATGGCTTGTATGGCTTGTATGCTGAAATACACTTTATAGACAAAGTTTAACCCATTGCCTACTGGAATCGGGTGGTTCCTGTATTAAGCCTATGGGAATTAGAGAATTCAGTAGTCAACGGGTTAAGTAACATAGTAACCAAGAATAGCATTAGTTTCTGTTCTGCATAATCTCTCATTCTTCAGTAACCTTGGAACTATTACTCAAAAAAATGTCATTCCCTAACAACCAAAATGCATATTTTCAACTTATTTCAGAAAAGGACTATCATTTTGTTATGAAAGTTGATAGGTAAATAAAAAAATAATGATATGAAGATCACTTCATGTATTTAATGAAGACAAAGTGGCAACTTGATCACAAATTTGTAATGTCATTAATTCATTATTCACCAATTTAACAATAATTCAAGCATTCTTCACTCTTCAACAATTATTGCAATTTCAACATGAACTACATGGCAATATGTCCTGCTTGTTGGAAAAAGAGAATACTAGCTACAAGGCTCTTTCATAACATGTTTTTGCACCAGCGTTTAGCTGACTCTGCATCAAGCTCTTCAAAACATGTTTTTGCAGTTGTGTTTTGCCAACTTCACTGAGAGGTAACCTCCACCCATTACTTGTAAACAGGGAACTGCATGTTTACAGACTGTGAAGCAGTGGTGGGCATTACGTGACTGCGAGCTTCCACCCACAACAAATCTTTGTGAGATTATCCCACATTAGCTAGGGTATGTCAAATTCTCATAAGCAGCAGTGTGGGGTGTTGGTACGGTTTATTGCCACTTGGTCTACTCTAACATCCACATAATGGACTTCTATCTTATTTTTCTACGCATTTTTTCTACTATTAAACTGGGCCCTTTTTTATGAAACTTGTTATCAATAACAAGTTACCGTAATTGTTATAAGCTACTGAAATCCTTGACTCTGATTGGCTGAAAGCAAATTTGTCATGGAAATGGGGCAGTTCTTATTGCTAACAAGTTTTATGAAACAGGGTCCTGGTGTATAACATTTTGCTTATGCTAATTTGTCTCTTATTCAAGTGGTCTCAGTGATCCATTTGTGGTCTAATCATTATACCGTCCAATAATCAACTGCACTCCTACTAGCCTTTTTGTCTCCTGCTCAATTAGTCTACGATTCAGGTTTTATGGAACAGTCCTGTAAGGCCATCTACAAGTATTTTTTTTTTTTAGACCAAATTGCAAATAAACCTTCCCAGCATTATATGTATGTGTTTTTTAATACTTTAAAAACAGGGTTCTTTGATTCCAACATAAAATAATATCATAAAAGCAATGACCAAGACAAGAAATTCTCTCCAAATGCCCTCACATTCCTAACATCACTAAACAATAACTTTGAACCAAATTTTCATGCTATATGTTTTAGTGTAGTCCCATATACATGTATATGTGCCACAGTGTTTAATACTTTTCATTGCTTGTGATTTTCAGCAAGATTTCGTAAATTTGTTATCGTTTAAATGATTCCAAATCCTCACAATACACAATTATTCTTATCTACCATAATAAGCAGTCTCTTAAGATTTGTGCTTTTCCGTGAATGCGATTTCAAGCAAGTTTTTTGTTAATTTGTTTATATTTTGCTAGTTCATGTAACCTTCTGCACAATAAATCATTCATAATGTATCAAAGCCAGTTTCTCTTCATGTGCAATTCCATGAACAATACTCAAAACGACCTTCAGTTATGGCTGTAGAACTTGTAAAACCAGAAACTTTCGCAATATGAAACTTTTGCGCTTTGTAAACAACAGCCGTTTTTCACGGCATGAAACTTTCACGAATTGCAAAAATTTCAGTGTTGTGTCAAGTGTGAAATCCATTTTTCCCGGGAATTAACCTTTCCCACATCTGAACCTGCACAAAATTTGTGAACATTTGTGACCAGGCACCACAAAACCACCAAAAAGTCGCACTGTGTGATTTTCAGTTAGAGCCCAATCAATGTGTTTTGGGTTGGCATGGTCAATTTTTAGTTTTGGGTATTTCCTGAAAGAGTATACTTTTTTCTAAGTAATCTAAAAATTTGGAAGCACCAAACAATCTAAAAATTGTATTTTTGACAGTTTTTTTATTAGACTTATGTGTTTCTTCTCTGGATTTTGTTGTATTACTTTTTTTTTACGACCCTGAATACTTGTCTCATTTTGATCTCCCATAACTTTTAAACAGAGCAAGTTCTTGCATTGATACTTGTGCATTCTTATGAACAGCATATGCTTAATTAGTTTGCCAAGTTTTAGGACAATCTGATGATCCCTTCATAGAAATTTTTATTGAGTTTTAATCTTCCTTTTGTCACCTTAGCACAATACCTTGCAAGTCAGAGTGCTTCAATAGACTGCAAACTTTAAACCCTTATTTCTCAGAAGTAACATTCTGAGGGACTGTGCATTCTACTCTTTGTACAGTGAGTTAGGAACATCCAATGCTAATGAGTTATATATCATTTTAAAGCTGAGAATCTCCTCTTTCAGAATCACACCTTAACTAAAAATTCATATCTGGCGACTTTTTGGTGGTTTTGTGGTGCCTGGTCACATTTCATGTGCACGAAATTTTCTGGTTCTAGAAGGGCGTACCTTGGTATCAGCTGGTACAGTTAACACAATGTTCTCTATCCTGATGCCAAATGAGCCATCCTCGTAGTACCCAGGTTCTGTGCATAAAATCACAAAAGAAAAGAGTGGGAGGGGCAGAGAGCAGGGTAGTATGAGAAAAAGGGAAAGAGCTCCATGACTTGTTTTAGCTTCCTCCCTTTAAAAAGAATATCACCTCCATATTAAAGTACATGTAACTCAACTTGAGTGCTAGCATTTATGACTAACAATTACATGATTTTTATGACTGCATATTCAGTTTTACAATGTTATCAACATGAGTTTTATAAGATCATGCTCAACTTCTTATTTTAAACAAGGCAAACACCTAGCATTGTCTCACCTACAACTCGCTATGCGAATGAGAATGCGAACTTTGGTCTGTCAGCTACATTATACTAACCCTATACTTTTACAATCTTAATATGGGGATGCCAGAAGGTATGAACCATTTAGCTTGAAGAGAGCACACATGTCGGAGCCGTATAATATGTTCAGTACAACATTTAGCCTGGAAATCCCAGAAATGGAGTTCACAGAGCTGCAGCCACTGTTCATAAATTCTAGACCTACCATCGGACATGAAGATCCCTGCTTCAAGCTGGGCCTCCGAGCCAGGCCCAACCCTGAAGCTGATGAGGTGCGGAGGCTCGTGGACGTTGAGGTACGATCCTATCCCATGGCCAGTTCCATGCATGTAGTCCAGGCCTACCTCCCAGAGATGCTGTCTGGCGAAAGAGTCTAGCAAAACCCCTGTAAGACAGAACCAGTCACAAAATATAATAGCAACATGGGATGCTGTCTGGCAAAGGAGTCTAGCAAAACCCCTGTAAGACAGAACCAGTCAAAAAATATAATGGCAAAATGAGACGCTGTCTGGCAAAAGAGTCTACCACAACCCCTGAAAGACAGAACCTGTCACAAAATTAATAGCAATATTACATCCTGTCTAGCAAAAGTGTCTAGCACAACCCCTGAAAGATAGAAATGGCATAATCAGAATTGAACTTTGATGCAGGCATACTTCACCTTATTTTTCAATCCTGTATGTACTTTTTCTCCTTTCTACAGTTTATTTCTATGCAAAATGTATTCTTTCATATACATGTATCCTCCTAAATTCATTAAAAAATTTAAGAGATACTTTCTTCATTTAGGTCAAAATAATGTGGGCGGTAAATGCTGCCCATGATAAGCTACAAGGGTAATGCATGGGGCAGGAATATCTGCCAATAGCACCCTACTGATCATACAGTGAATCACATCTCTCCTCATTTCCACAAAAACTATTCTTCAGTTCCTACGGATTCTTTTCCTGTTCCCCTCCTCCAAATCTTTACTATTTTCAGTTACAGTTCCTACATGTACATGTAATTTCCTCTGCTTCAATGCAAAGGTGCAATGACTCTACTTGGAAAAAGGGAAGCAACTGTTGAATTGCATAAGAATTTCATAGCTTTCTAGCTAAAAGTACACAGAATTCCTTCCAAACATTTGTGTTCTTGTTACAATGTAAAATGTTGGCAGGTGTTTCCTAGTGACTGTTCAATATACTCTTATTGTAAAAACTTCTGCTTAGAGTGTTTTCCTATACATTTTTGACAAATTTCTGGTGGTAGTTGCTACCTTTTGCCAAAGCAGGGCAGCCATAGCTTAAGAGTTTGAAAACAAGTCAATACGCTAGTGCCCTTCGGAAGGACATTAATCCTCTACCACCGAGTCCTTTGAATGGGTTTGAAAACTGTAGGTCCATTGGCTGTTCCTCTATACCGATGTACACATACATTCCCTATTCAAGCAGTCTGGAAAAAATAATCTATAATTTCCTTGTCTCATTCTCCTCTCATCATTCTTCTTCACTTTCCTTTCTTGTACATCTTCCTTTTCATCTTCATTTCCTTCTTCTGCTTCTTCTTTCATTGTCCTTCTTCACTTTTCTATCTTGTGCATCTTCTATTCCACATTGGATTACCCTTCAACCCTAACAAGTGAATGAGTAAATTACGCAATGCGTAATAAATGTCCCCGCCGGAAGTGCAGATCTGTGGAAATTAACTAGCCTGAACCTTAAAACTTCAGTGAAAAACTTTAGTGAATAAAATAATAATGTTACTGCATGCAAAAGAAGAGAATACCAACAATGCATGTATACAACTGAAATATAAAACATGAAAACATTATGAACCTTCAGCCATTTTGAATAAATTTGCATAAATTTGCATGAATAATGAATTTCAAAATTCTGTGTAGAAGTTTGGAAGCCCCCACCCAGCCCTATCAGATAAAACAATCGGAATCAAAATCCGATGTGAAATAGAGGAGAAGTAGCATTTTTCGTCAATTTTGAATAAATTTGCATAAATTTGCATAATTAATGAATTTCAAAATTCTGTGTAGAAGTTTGGAAGCCCCCACCCAGCCCTATCAGATAAAACAATCGGAATCAAAATCCGATGTGAAATAGAGAAGTAGCATTTTTCGTCAATTTTGAATAAATTTGCATGAATTTGCATAATTAACGAATTTCACGATTCTGTGTAGAAGTTTGGAAGCCCTCACCAAGCCCTATCAGATAAAACAATCAGAATCAAAATCGGCCAAGAAATGACGGAGAAGTAGCATTTTCTAACATTTGAGCACACACGGACAGACGGACGCACGGACGGACGGACACACACACACACACGCACACACCAACGGAGCCCGTTTCATAGTCCCCTCGTGAACTTCGTTCGGCGCGGACAAAAAGGGTGGGATATTTTAGTGGTCTCTCAGTGGGAGGGGGTGGATTCTACATACTAAATTTACAAAATAGGGAAGGGAATACACTTCCCAACACAGGTACCAGTTTCAGTTTCGAAAGAATCGAATGCTCCCAAACACTATGGCCCTCCATACATACCTCTTGTTCCTTCTGGGAAAACTGCGGTGGCCAGTGAGATCACACCCTTGAGCACTCTGGTGAAGCATTCCTGGAAAACACAAAGAAAACACAAAGATATTGCAATGACAGGAACTGAACACAAGGACAAAGTGTTCCAGTAGTAAAGATACCATTCGTAACTGCTGCATAACAGCATTGAGGACTATAAAGCAATATTTATTATCAAAAGTCACCATATATCATTCACAATGGACAGCAAAGAGCTTCTTTATTTCATAGTCATAAAATATCATTTCATGATACCTCACAATTCATACACTTGCCTCCAATCTGAAGAAGAAAGGCAAGCTTTTCTTTGTGTGAAGAGATTTTATACAACATAGAAATTTGAGTTCCAAGGGTCAAGTATACATGTACAGGTATATATTACCTTCTGGTGTTGGGTCGGTGTGCCGAAGTGAAGTGTTCTTGTCACGTCAGTCGTTCCATCTCTGTGAGGTATGAAATACATGTACCAAATATGAACAGGAAGGGATGATACCAGTGCATGTATATTCCATCAACAGACATAACATAAAACTGCTAGACAGAGAAGTGTGAACGCATGCCTCTCTACGCTCCCCCAATGCTGGGCAACTTCATACTATCACCACTGCTGAGTTAATCGATATGATACATACTGGTACATGGAAATTATTAATACTGTATCTACACACATGCTTGTCAAATGCATTTTGATAATTTGAAATTTTGACTGGCACTTACCATAGCTAATAGAGAAGAGATAGTTGTGAAACATGTGCACGCGCACATACTCACTCAAAAGTCAACTCATGGAGCTCCAAATAGTTTGGTGCTCCATGAATTCAACACATGATCAAACGCATGTGCAGCAGTCACAACTACATGTGTATGTATATGCATATCTCCTCTACTAGCTTTGGCTACATGAACAGTGTACCTGCCATCAATTTGTCACTAGTGATAAAAGTCTTGTGAACAAGTTGCCACTTTGTCTTCATCTCTCAAATCGATAGCAAACTTCAAATTATCAAAAAGTTTTTAACTTTCCAACTTGATTTGATTTTATCATTTCTTGCTCAAATTCATGTAACACATACTGTATATATGACAGAAAGACAAACAACATATTGACATACTTATCAAGGGTAGCCCTGGGAAATTTCCATTCATTGTCTATCTTCCTCATCACCAAGTTGCAAATTTATCTCCGATGGAAAGCAATCTTCAAATTATGAAAGTAATTAGTAGCTTTCCTACTTCTATTCATTGTGTGATTCCTTCAAAGCTGTTTTGATCTGTTTGTCCAATTTGTTTTTCCTGCTTTTAATGAACATAGGGCTTCAGTTCTCCTTTAAAGAGAAGGTTGCGTTCTGGGAAAGGTGAAAAATAATTTGTGAGCTTTCTTATTCCTTTTACGTCAGTTTGGAAGAACACCATATCAGAAATGTCCCCTGAAAAGGACTGCTCTTCAAATGCCCTCATATTTGAAATAGGATGAGGAATAGCTGAAGTGATCAAGCCACATGTGTGTGCAGTCCCATATACCCATTTCTGCATGCAGTGCATGTGCTTTTCAGTGAGATTGGGTCAATTTCTTCAAGTATCATTTTGATGGTTCCAAAACCTCAGTATACACCAATTCTTTTGTAAACATGATCAACCTTTCTTTGAGACAGTTTCTTTCACTATGTGATCACAGGACAAGAACTCAACTTTATTCTCAAACAGGAAACAGAAATATTTCAGAGCTATACTCAGAGGAAAAAGAATTATTCCTGTTAACCAGAAATACATGTACAATATCGTTGTACCTTGTAAACATGCTTGTTGCAATTTCAATGTTACAATGTTAACCAGAAATGCAATATTGTTGTACCTTGTAAACATGCTCGTTGCAATTTCAATGTTACAGCTTCTCAAAGGTATGACAACTTCTTTATATTTTACAAAAAATACAGAGTAGAAATATTCTGAAGGTTTAGTTTCACAAATATTTGTTAAAATTCTTGACAAAATACATAATGAGAGAAGCACTAGAATTCAAGAAAAATTCAACTGATTTTATACATATTCTGAATATTAACAGGAAGATCAAATACATGTACTTCTGAAGGATAGCAGCATTATTCATTATTTATTTATTCATTATTTATTTTAGCATTATTATTCATGATATCTCACTTTTTTACTAAAATTTTAAACTTTGATATTATATGAATCATATCAAACAGTATATAGTGAGGCTATTACATCATTACCTTAATGACAGAGTTGCCAAATGTTCCCATATGTTCCCATAAAATCTTCAAATCATCAACAATAAAAGTTCATTGCTTTCTTCCATTCCTTCTCTCATTTCCTCAAACTTGTTTTGATCCATTTGTTTTTCCAGATTTTTCTGGTTTTACATAATAGTGCAGGGTCAAAATCTTCTTTAACAGAAAAGAAATATTTCTTTAAAGCCATAGTCGTAGGAAGATGCAATGTTCCTGTTTACCTGAAATCCAAGATTATTGTAGCTGTAAGCATGTTGTTGCAATTACAATGTTACAATTTCTCCAAGGTACATTTTATACAACTTCATAATATCCCACAAGAAAAAGGAAATGACTCATTAAATTAATATGAACAATATTCCTCTTTACAAGAAACCAAATAACAGAAGCACAACTGTAGCAATGTCATTATTACAATATACTTCATGTTACAACTTCTGTTTGCTAATCAGTGATGTCAAATATTTCTGAAGGGACAGTCTCACAAATAAGCAATGTTTACCAGACATCCAATAAAGGAAGCTCAACATTAAGCAACAATATCATTCACCTTTAAATAGTGTGTGTATCCATTTGCATGCCTGAGATATAAAGATTTCTAGACACTACAATAGTGTTCTAGAACTTCCCTCAAAATATATAGTGGTATCAAAACAAAGTATGTACACAGTTTGAAAAAATCCAGTAAAATGAAAATCTTGTTGGATTTTTGTGCAGATGTCTTCCCCTTACGCAGCCATCTTTGCACAACCGTTCACTAATGACCACCAGAAATTTAGATTTACTACAACTAAAATAATGTGTCCAGTGTCTCTAAAATATTTTTTTTTTCAGAATACCACCCCAGGACAACTAGCTTGATTTCCTTATATGTCTTTGCTCATTAATCAGCTATTTAACACTTCCTCCCAAATTATATGACACATCATGTGCAGTCTTGAACATTCAATGAAATTTTGATTGATTCTGTGAAAATTTGATTTTTTTCGTTTTGTTACAAGAACTGCTTTTAAAGGGCAAGCTAACCTTTACAGCAAGTTGCTATGAAGGAAAGCAGAAACATCACAGAAATGAAATGGTGAAAGTTTTGAAATTGCTTACCAAATAAGAAATGAATATTTGAAAGGTGTAATCACTCTTCATATGGGAATTTCAAATTGGCAAATCAAAACTGTCAATATGATTACATAGTATCTGCCAACTCTCTTAAATGTTCCAATGCACAAAGTGACTACATATAATTTTAAGACAGAGTAGCATATTTCATTTAAAGGACAATCCAACCTTTGCAATAATTTGATTTTTGTGAAAGCAGAAAATTCAGAGTTCAGATTGGTGGATGTTTGCAGAACTTTTTTAAAAATTGTAATCACTATACATATGGGAATTTCAAATTGGCCGAATCGTTACAGTCACTGTGATATAGCGGCCGTCAACTTTCCCAATCGCTCCAAAACACAAAATGACTAAAATGTCAATTTTTTCAAAATGTATAACTCTGTAGGATCTTCCTCTTTTTGGAGGACCTATAATAATGTACAATCTACAATATATTTTTAGTAATGCCTGAGGGAAAAGGCGCTCAGGAGAAAACCGGAATTTCATTTTGGTGTACGACACATGAGAGAGTTGGATATGTCACAATCGATTCATCATGCCAATTTCAAATTCACATAGATGTAGGGATCTCATTGCAGGGCCCTCAGGGAGAACAGTATTTAATGTTGATGAGGCTACCCTGGGTAAACAAGACATATTATTATTATTAATTTTTTTTTTTTCAAACACTCATGACTTTCTAATTCTTTGTCTGATTTCTTTCACCACCATGTTTTTCTTATTATTCTGCTTTAACACAAATCGGCTTTTAACAATAGTTGGATTGCCCTTTAAAGAGTAACTATAACACTAACCACAATATATTTGGAGTATAGCCTATGAAAAAAGTTGCTTAGGAGAGATTTGGATATTCATGACATCTTAGTGAACAAGAAATGGGAGAGCTGGGTCCAAGAACATGGCAGTTGAATAAACCAATATGCCAATTTTACAATTCACTTTACACATCCAGTGATTTCAACTTTCAAATATTCAAAACTTTTTTGTGATGGGTCCAACTTGTTTCTCTGTTTTTTCCCCCTGACTATCAGCCAATTCTACTTGTCAGAAAGGTTGGATTTCCCTTTGATATTTTAACATTGAAATTTTAATGATTTTGATATTCTACATTTTTTCTTTATAAGACATGTACAAAATACATTATATTATTCTAAAAGACCTCCTTCTCTCGTTTCATTGAACTTGTTATCAATAACAACTGTCACATTTCTATGACAAATTTGCTCTCATCCAAATGCAATGACTTCAGTAGCTTACATCAATTATCGTAATTTGTTACTGACCTAATCATTGTTGTCAGTAAATTAGACCTTGAGCACCCTGGGTGGTGGATATGAGTTGAGTATATATATTTCTGGCCCACCTGACATATCAGTAAATAATGCCTGATCTACGTCTTCTTCATGATTGATTTTAACAAAAATTAAACTGTAACCATACAAATGTATCCTTTTCTTCTGAATTATTAGAAGATGCTTTGTGAGGTTTCAAAATAATTGGAAAAAAAATATCTGGGTAATTTTGAACAAATATAAAGGATAGTATCACAACAAAAATAAATATGTTGAAGGGCTTTTTTGTAACATTTAGTGTCAAGAATAAATTACTAAAAAGGACATATCACACTAAAAAAATATTTTATTTATATGTTTAGGGTTTGATGCTGTTATACCATATTCAAAATATCAGCTTCAACTATAAATAGATACTGCAATCTTAAATACACTCTAAACAAAAGAAAAGCAACTTGTGGCATGCACAGCCACATGTGCACGCACACTGATGGAAGTTGACTCTATAACTTCTGAGCGGACCTACGTAGATATGAAGTAATTTTTTTCCTGTAAACAGTAATGCTCTTTAATCCTTAACAATTTGCAAGTCACATCAAGTTTTGACCAGTGATTTTGGCCCATATTTTCGAAAGCATTAATTCAATCAAACTTGGGTTAACATAATTCACTGATTTTTGGAAGGTTAAGCATCAACCCCTAATTTTCATGTACATTACTGTCATTATGCAACATAATAAACATAATAAATTTTTTCATTATATGGAAATTTGAATTCAAAATAATGCAAAAATTTTTGTAGTTTCCTTTCATTACAGAACTATGGTGATTGGTATATAGGATAAAGGTGTACCAAATCTATGCACTAACATTTTAGGTGCGGTTAATAACCGAACTAGAGTTAAGGGCTGGTCAGATTTGTCCAATAACGAAAACGAGATTTTCACTTAAAGGTACACCCTACAGTGTTGTGTATATATGCGAGTATGATCGTGTATTTTAATGGTAGGTCAGGTGTAGGCTGGGCCGTTAATGAAAGATCTTATCGTTTAGGTTATCGGACAAATGTGACCAGCCCTTTCAAACTTTCAAGAATACAGGCCAATATGTCTTCTAAAGGTAAATAAATTACCCTTTTTTGTGATTCATCCCTTTTATCGTTTTGTATGTAATTGCATGCTGGGCTCTCAGGAAGAACAGAATTAAAAGTGATGAGACTCATGTTTTTTTGTTTTGTCATGTTTGTTGAGGTTGTTGTTGTTGTCTGTTGTCTGCTGTTGTTTGTTGTTGTTATTGTTTTTGTTGTTGTTGTCTTTGTTGTTTGTTGTATTTGTTGTTGTCACTGTTGTTTTGTTGTTGCTGTTGTTGTTACTATACCTGTATTGGCCTCCTGAATCACAAAGGTATATCTCTTGTGTGTTGAGTGACAGGGCAGTGGGTAGTTCAGGTTTGTAATGGATGACTGCTCCGTTGGGACCCATGGAAGAGATGGTAGCGAAGCTCAGCGACACATAATCTTCCTGCTCACTGCAACAAACATCAACATTTGAAATCGTTAATTAGAAGAACAGCGGAAGAAAAAGTGCAATTGATCCATGTTATAGGGCATTATCATTTGTATGAAGGCTTTCGATCCAACCTAAGCAACCGGTCCAACCCATGTGTTGGGCAAAAGTATCTGAGTGACCAAGCAATATTTTTTCAAAATCTCATCGTTTTTGTTGCGCATATGTATCAAGATTAAGTTCAAATTCAAAATTTATTTCAAATTCCATAAAAAAAGACCTCTTCTTTATAAAGAAATGTAGAGAAAGTCTAAAATATACACATTACATGTAACTCCTGGTGCTGTTTTTAAAAATCAACAAATTTGGGGGTCAGAATGTAGCAGAAGAAACAGAACCTATCAGTGTTGCCAAATCAAAGAAGGAATGCTGATTCACTAAGCCCTCTTATTTGCTAAACATGTATATATGTAGATTCCCAGGGGGGTGTTTCATAAAGCTGTTCGTAAAGTTACGCACGACTTTACGGATTACTTAAATATGACAAGCCAAATGGGATGCTCAATCATTTTTTAACTCCATCAACTGGAGTTGAACTGTGCAGATGAAGATTAACATTCTTATTATAACAAACATTTTTAATGCAAAGTATATTTTTTGCCATAATTTAATTGAGGTTATTGGATATACAGTCACAATTTGTTAAAACATCAGGAAAAACTTTGGGCATCCTATCTGGCACTTCATATTCAAGTCGTTCGTAAAGTCATGGGTAACTTTACGAACAGCTTGATGAAACGCCCCCCTGGTTTCCTAAAGTGTGGAATTACCATCACCAAAATACTGAGCAGAGAAGCTACAAGAGTTCAAATTACCTGCGGAGATGCTCGAGTTTATCAGCAGCCGTCACTTCATTGAGGGAGCCTTTTGGAATCTGTGCCATAAGGACATAATGGTAAAGAGACGGTTCAGTTCTGAGACTCAGAGGGCAAAATGTTTATTCTGAAAGCATTCTGCTCAACTATGTTTCCACATGGAAAAAAAAAAAGTTTCCTTTGCGGGTGTAATAAAAAGTCATATGCACACTAGGGACTACCACTTTATACCTACTCTGGAAACTGTCATACGCATGAATGCTACTTAAAAACCTATTCTTGAAAAACTGAAGCCGACAACATGAAAGTTCGATAAATTACACGAATACGAATATGGCAACCATGCTCCTACACCTCCTGTTTACATGAAGTCTGGCGATCCATGAATTTTTGTCCTAAAATCTATTCATTCCTATCCAACAAACATCTTTAAACATGTGCTCCAATTATACTGTGAAATAATATCCCCATTTGCCGTAAGTCCCGTTAAATATGTTCACACATAATCCAGCTATATTCATTTACCCCTTTCGTGCCATGGGTGAAAAATCCATTCCAAGAATTTTGTGTGTTGAACAATGTTTTAGGAATAGGAATGACCATGTTTTTTTCTTTCCAAAACACAAACAGATATTATTAAATCTAATTGTGAATTCTACTTCCCTGGGATGAATTTTAAATCCAACTGAACAATGAAACGAGCATAAAAGTTCAAAATTTAACAATTGAAAGTGGACTTATGACAATTTTTCACAAATTTGCTGGTACAGAAGGGGTTAATGTCTTTATTCTTACTGGCCCAAATTCATGGAAATTAAATCATGATGTACACAAAAAATTTACTATGGGTGGCCACAAAGGCAGAAAAGTAATAGATAAATAAAGTTGTTCCTTTATTTTTTCATATATATATATATATATATATATATATGTATATATATATATATATATATATATATATATATATATGTATATATATATATATATATATATATATATATATGTATATATATATATATATATATATATATATATATATATATGTATATATATGTATATATATATATGTATATATATGTATATATATATATATATATATGTATATATATATATATATATATATATATATATGTATATATATATATATATATATATATATATATATATATATATATATATATATATATATATATATATATGTATATATATATACAATGTATATGCAAATATGTAATGTTTGTTTTTTGTTTTTCCCTGTAATAAGACTGCTTTTGTTATTTCTATTATTATTTGTTTGGGTACTCATATTGAATTGGTGGTTTACACCATGGTTTAGGTTTAAGAATACTTTTATGACTTCAGGCCATTGAATTTGCAAAGAATTGTAATTGCTTTTCGCAATGAAATGCATGTATGTAGTATTCACAAATAGAGTAAAACCTGTAAATAAAACCCCTGAAGTATTATATGCGGTCTTTGTAAGTGGGTGGTCTTTCTCAACAGGTTACTATACTATCGGTTTCAATGAGAGACACTATTCAAAAGAAACCAAAAAAAAGCAGTCTTCATACACAGGCAGTCACTATATTCATAGGCTCGCTACAGCACGTTTCACTGTACTTGTTCATACATTGCTACTTTCAGAAGTGGGTGTGGATGTAAGTCTACTGAACCCATCAATGAAAGACCTTGTTTAAAAGTCAACCGTCGTGTGTACAGTACCTCATGTTCAAGCCAATTGAAGTATTCACAAAGAGCTACAGCATCTCGTATCTGCAGAATAAAAAGGAAATTCAATTGCTCATACCCATTCTCAATCTCAATTTGAATTTCAGTTACAAAAAGACAGAGTCAACTTTGACTACTGCCTGTAATTATGCAAATAAAGAATACATCATTTCTGAAGTCCCATTTCCAAACAATACTCCACAGAAGTACGAGACATAACATCTTTGAGAAACAGTTAATGTCTATTTTAAGGAAGGAAAGGATCACCTGTACCATAAAAAACAGGAAATGAAAAAAAGAAGTCCTTCAATATATTTTCATTTTGAATACCCCCGCACCCACTACGTTTCTTATGAACGAGAACCCAACAGCCCAATGTCAGATAGCAAATGACCCATCTGTCTTTATCCACCCGTTAAGAAGAAGAATAATTACATCCACATGTACTTACCCAAATAAAGAGGATGGAACTTCAGGGACCAGTCTTACAAAGAGTTGCGATTGATCTAAATAGATTGTAGGTCTTCCGATCTATCATAAAGTTACAATTGCCTAGCTCTTACATGTTTGTACAGTTTTGAACGATATCAATTAATCGAACTGAATGATCCCGATCAATTGCAACTCCTCATAAGACAGGGCTCAGATGTGCATAAAACCTACCTTGACTTATTTTTTTTAATTTCTATTTCTATAGGTTCACTGTAACGCTTTACAGTACAACTACACTGTCAGTGTAGTACTGGCATCTTGTACTATAGAGAGACTCACATGTGCTTGGCACATGCCCTCGATTTCCACATCATTCTTGACTGCTTTGCTCTGCCAGATAGGACTGTTGTGAATGTATTGATGTTGCTGTAATAAGGGGCAAAAATACATAACAACAACATATTTTGATGCTCGTACAGACTTGCACTGTGAGGCAACAGATGTTAAATTAAAGATAAAGTTGAGTTCTTATCACGAGATTGAATTGTGAAAGAAACTGTCTCAAACCAATTGGGAATGGTTAATTATACAGCACATAAGAATTGGTGTATGCTGTAAGATTTGGAATCACCAAAATGATAAGAAATTGACTCAATCCTGCTGAGAGTCACATGCACTGCACACAGAAATGTGTATATGGTACTACACACAAATGTTCGGCACAAACATTTAAGCTGTTTCTTGTCATATTTTGAATGTGAGAGCATTTGAAGGGCAATCCTTTTCAGTGGACATATCTACTATGATAATCTTCTAAACTAACATAAAAAGAATGAGAAAGCTCACAAATTATTTTTTACTTTTCCCAGAACTCAAGCTTCCCTTAAAAACATACATTCTTTCACAAGAATAAAGGCTCGTTTACACATGATGCAGTAAACTGCAGCAGTTTAATTCAACAGTTTTCCTTTACACGTAATCAAATGACAAGGGTGAAAAAATAGTAGCTGTACGCATCAAAGGCTGTAAGCATACTCACTTATCTGAGTGTTATTAAATACAGAAATGAGAAGTGCACTATGCATATTTAATTTCATTATAACCCCCGTGGTCTAACAAGACAGTTTCCTGTGGCATATCTGAAGGAGGCTTTTAGAGAGTCATGAAAAGACTTCTGTTTACTTCATCCATCTTTTTTTCCATCAGTCTTTCTTAGATAATCATACCTCTATTTCCCAGTGCGTATATATATATATATATATATATATATATATATATATATATATACACACTGTACATATATATATATATATATATATATATACACACTGTACATATATATATATATATATATATATATATATATACATGTATATGTGTGTCTACATGGCTGTCTATCTGATTATGTATCTTTTTTTTCCAATTATTCTTTTAAATTTGATTACTCAACTCTCTCTCTTGACCATTTTAGAATTGTTGCACCCAACTGTGAACACCAGTATTTCAGAGTAGTGGAATCTCACAACTATTTATTCTCCTCTCTTTCCTACTACACCTACACACGTACATGTAGTACATGTAACTATCTAGACACTTTAAACCAAGCAAATTAAACAATGCTGTGTGCCCATCAGAACAATTTTAACAGGATAATTCCTCATTTTTCCAGCGCCTTATCATGGTAGCTTGGCTAAAGCCAGGGTAAGCATATGATTGCAGGGCCTTGAGAGAGAATGGTATATAATGCAGATGCGTCTACCCTGGGTAAACATATTAATATTTCTTATTATAGTCCACTGCATACATTATACAAGTCAACCAACATGTATATACACATACCTGAGGAATGAGGTTCATTAAAGCAAAACTTGAGTTGGGGCTGATCTGTTGAAGAACAAATAAAGATATATACAGGTGCATCAGGCACATTTTCTTTAATTAATATTCATCTCACAATGGGTAAACAAGAGACATGATTGTAATCAACAATGTTGGGTCCAAGACCAGAGGGTCCGAGATCAAGATCAAGATCAAGATCAAGATCAGACAGTCCGAGATCCAATCAAGATCAAGATCCGCAGCTCAAGATCGAGATTAGAACATCTGAGATCAAGATGAGATATGTCCGAGATCAAGATCAAGATCGAGGTTACTGATGCCGATCTCGAGACTGGTCTAGAGATCAAGATCGATTTCGAGCTACCCAACACTGAGTCGTGTTTTTGCCGATTGGTGAACGATTTTAAAAGCTTTTTTGTTTGATAATTTACGTAATAACAATGTTGATCTCGAGCGATCTCGAGCGAAAATTCCGAGAACAGAAGCTTCGAGATCAAGATGAGATATGTCCGAGATCAAGAACAAGATCGAGGTTACTGATGTCGATCTCGAGACTGGTCTCGAGATCAAGATCGCTCTCGAGGTACCCAACACTGGTAATCAATCCCAAATATCTTTACCCAGTAAATGAATACCGTACCGTAAATGAACAGTTAAAGAAAATAAAGAATAACATAAAAACCTGGACACGAAACCCTCAGTCTGACTGGGTTCCATGTGCAGGGATTTTTCTACGCGAGTGCATGCGGGTGTATTGACTAGTCTACTCACAAGTCCCTTTTCTGTTTAGAATGCACATTTGAACTTGTAATATCTCTTTACAGAAGAAACATTAGAATCTCATCTTTTGAATATAGTGTGGGAGCATGGAATTCCTAACATACAGAGCAAAATATATTCAATGGTAACTAGACCCCTGCAATAATTCAAGGATCCATTTTTTTATTTTTTTTAAAAAGGACAAACTTTTTCTTTGTCAAAAAATTACATTGTATTACATCTAATATCAAACTTTGGGTAGTTTGAAAGGGTTGAATCTCACCCAGGTCTTTGCTCCATTCTCCACGTACATGTCTGAGATGAACTTTTGAATGCCTTCGTACGGATGAAGCGTGACTTCTATTCCTTGGTTGATATGGCTCTGGACTCCAGGCTCTAGCTTACTCTCATCTATGAAAAGACTGATAGAAGGAAATACATGTAAATCAAGGCATTGGTTCATATTAAGACATGTTATAAAGAACAAGTTACAGTGATTTATATAAGCTACTAAAACCCACTCATGGGACCAAGCAATTCACTGCCTGCACTATAGTGTAAAACAGATACCACAATCGCTCTGAGCAAGATTTAATTTACTTAAATTTGCTAAGTTACCTGATTCCGGGGCTCTTAAACGGTTACTATAATTGGGGTTGTACAGTTGAAAATGAAATTTGTAACAATTATTTACCTCTCATGTATGAATTATCTAGACTAGATCAATCCCCCCTAGTACACACAAAACCTATCTCAGATAAAGCTTGTACATGTATATGTGACTGAATTTGTTATCAAATTTTGGCAGGTTGGTATTTGTAAGGAGTTGTATAAAGTAGGGTCCATGTATCACAGGAAAACCTAGTAGAATGGAGAAGGAAAAAAAAGTATCCTAATCAGATGAGACTTTTAAATCAATATCAATGGAAAGTTATATAATATTTATATACATCTATTTCTTTCTCCTTACTGAGGATACTGGTAAGCAAATAAGATAAGACATTTATATTCCTAGTTGTTATTTCATTCTTTTTTCTTGTTTTCAGAACTCCTGCAAAATTTTCACAAGTAGGCTGTCTGTATCCAAGAGATAAACATGATCTAAATATACATCCTCATTGTTCAGACACTTCCCATCAATGTTTAAGGGCTCTTTAATGATATACACTTACTGCACACTATCCCGAGTAACCACGGCATAGGCAAAGAAGACTGGGTTGTATTCAATGTCGGAACCTCGCAGATTGAACAGCCCTTGAAAGAAAACAAGAGAATGATTTCAAACATTAAAGGAGAATGAAACCCTGGGGAAAAATCAATTTTCATGAAAAGAGAGGATAGAGAGAAGCAATTTTTAAAAAGTTTCATCAAAATCGGTTACGAAATGAGAAAGTTATGACAGTTTGAAAAGTCTCAATTTACTTTCTATGGCGATCCTCAAACTGGCAATGTTGCTTCACAGTGAATGGTTTAGTAGTACAACTCTCCATATTTTTTGTACACAAAATTTCATATTTTTCCCCATTATCTCTCAAGGTGCAGCTTGTCTCCTTCTTAGCTCAAGATATATCATGGGAAAATGTATTTGACACAACATATGTTGAGTTCACAAAAAGACAAGCAGCATCTTTAGAGATAATGAAGAAAACATGAAAAGTTTTTGGAACACAACAGGAAGACTGAGAATACACAGAAGCAATCAACTCTCACAGTACCCGCACTCAAACTACTGTCCCGAACTATGTGCAGTTTTGGTTGTATAATGCAAGACGGGAACGTTGCTGTATGCGCGTTGTATGTGCGCTGTATGCACGCTGATTGACTGATTACATTGCTCCATTCTCCCTCTAGACCGGACGCTAAATTGGTCGAGAACCATTCTAGATTTCAAAAGGACGGAGAGTTACTGGAGCATGACACACTTGATTCAACATCCGTGTCATGCCTGCGAGAACCCGCTAATAGCAGTAGCAGTAGCACTAGCAGTAGTAGCAGCAGTAGTAGTAGAAGTAGTAGTAGTAGTAGTAGTAGTAGTAGTAGTAGTAGTAGTAGTAGTAGTAGTAGTAGTAGTAGTAGTAGTAGTAGTAGTAGTAGTAGTAGTAGTAGTAGTAGTAGTAGTAGTAGTAGTAGTAGTAGTAGTAGTAGTAGTAGTAGTAGTAGTAGTAGTAGTAGTAGTAGTAGTAGTAGTAGTAGTAGTAGTAGTAGTAGTAGTAGTAGTAGTAGTAGTAGTAGTAGTAGTAGTAGTAGTAGTAGTAGTAGTAGTAGTAGTAGTAGTAGTAGTAGTAGTAGTAGTAGTAGTAGTAGTAGAGTAGTAGCAGTAGTAGCAGTAGAAGTAGTAGTAGTAGTAATAGTAGCAGTAGTAGTAGTAGTAATAGTTGTAGTAGTAGTATACATGTAGTCGTAGTAATAGTAGTAGTAATAGTAGTAGTAATAGTTGTAGTAGTAGTATACATGTAGTCGTAGCAATAGTAGTAGTAGTAGTAGTAGTAGTAGTAGTAAGAATAGAAGAATTAATTAGTGCATGAATCTGTAGTACATGTATGTACACATACAGCATTATCATGAAAACTTGTAATCTCATGTAGTTCTGATGATATCTGCATTTATTTACTTTTAAAAAATATTGGTAGTGATTGTGATTTGTGAAGTAAATGATGTATCAATTCAAACTAAAAATATATCAATAAGTACACAAGCAAATATAGCAGGACAGACAGGTTTATTTCAGGGGGGATTCTTCGTTCATAAGCTCCAACTTGTGTTTTGGGGAAAAGAACTAACCATTTGCAGACCTGCCAACCCTGAAACCCAAGAAATAGGGACAAATGACATACATGTAGCAGAGCCTAAAAATAGGGACATTTCTGAGTTTCCTATACATTGTACTACAGACAGATTTTTGCAAAAATGGGGACGCAGTGGTAGAAGTGGCTCTTTCTTTTACCAAAAATCGAGATGGTCCCTATTAAATAGGGACAGTTGGCAGGTATGCATAATTTGGGGAAAGAAGCTTCACAATATTGTCACAGTGGTAGCAATAGATTTGTGGGCGTTACAATAATGACAGGCCACTCACCTACATTATTTTTCTTTATACAAAACATAAAGTAGGAAATATATTTTTTACAGATGCATAAACACCATTTGTATCTCCTGTTTACAGTGATATTCTCTTTACTATAAATAACTCGCTTATTTACATCGCTTGCCAGCTCCTTATCCATTTCTCTTTTGTTGTTATTTTCAAGTATTACAAGAGTTCTGTTCTAGATGGATTACGACAGAAGCCATACAAGAACCCTTTATAGTAACAAACAGAAAAATGTTGAAGGAAAAGAGTGAATCATTAAGTGCTGAAAACTTTTGAAATACAGAAATGGAAGTAATATCCTCAAACTATAAATATATCTTCTATTTTTTTCCTCTTCTTTTATTTATTTATTTTTTTGTTCATTTGATCAGATATAATATCAAACTCTGACTTGCTTTCTCAATCATTCAAACAAAGAAATGCTACACAGGAACATAAATAGACATTTCAATTGCTTTCAAACAGTATTTATGACAAACAGGAATTGTATTTTTCTTGTTTCAATGACAAGAAGATGAACCGGTGACCAACAACAACTACGTCTTATTTTACCCAAAGAAGCCTCATCAGTACTAATACAACAACATCAACATGTCTTCTTTACCAATGGTAACCTCATCGGTATTAATACTGTTCTCCGTGAGGGCCGGCAATTACATCCTTACACCGGCTTTAGCCCAGCTACCATAATATGGCGCTGAAGTACACACATTCATTATGCAAGGAATTTCTTCCTACCTGCAGGGTACCCATTGACATCACCTGGGTGGAGTGTAGCAAATCTAGATTAATGTCTCAATAATAATAATGATATTAATAATAATGATAACAATAATATTAATAATAATAATAATAATAATAATAATAATAACAATAATAATATTAATAATAATAATAAAGATAATATTAATAATAATGAAAATAACAATAATAATAATATTAATAATAACAACAATAATAAAAATAATAATATCAATAATGATAATAATAATAATAACAATAATAATGACAATACAACTTTTCACATACATGTGCATGTACATGTAGTTTTTTTTAAGCTCATGGAAAAAGATTTGTTCCAGTGTATCACAAAATATCTACTCTATCAGGAACCGTGGGCTTTTGTTTTATCGCAGCTGCTTTGTATTTGGTTGCAATAACATTTTTAAAAACTGACATATTTGCTAAGGGTATACTTACTTCTGTGAAGTACTATAGTTTTGACTGTACATTCGTCTGGCGACAATTACTCTCAATAAGCCAGTTCATAATTACTTCACGGTAAAAATGACCCTGAAATGATCCCAGTTTGTACGTGCACAAGATGGCATGGTAATTTGCCTAAAAATTTTTTTGTTAAAGTGGCACTTAAACAGAATAGGCATAGTGCTATCTTATAACACAGAGATATATTAATAAGTATGCTTTGTTACACACAGATGCTTTTTTTCTCAACCCCCTCCCCCCCCCCACCCCACTTGCCATTCATTCACACTTTGAAAAAAAGACTGTGGTAAAACAGCAGTTTACTGCATCACATGTGAACGAGCCTTAACCTTATATCACTGACAAAACAATGCCTGGAGCAATTGTCACAGGGGCAAATGCCTGAGCATCTAGTTTTCATGTCTCTGGCCAAAAGATTGAAAAACATCTAACAAATTCCGGTCACACAGTTACAAGAATGCTTTTCTCAGATTTAACATGGGTATATGATGCACCACGCAGTACCCCGGGGTACCACGTTGTGTAGCGCCATCTTATGTCCACCCAAAGTACAACCGTACTGCAGAGCAATCATGGTGCCGCAGCTGCAGCGCTGGTGTACGTTGCGTTGTGCATACAGCACTTGTATGCACGCTACCCCGGTCCCCACCGCACTAGTACAGTACGTTTTACAGGACTACACTCGCATACGCTGCTAGCTTCAAAGCTCGCTAGCTGCTACATACGCATTACGTTGCTGAGTATACTTTACAGTTACAGCCTGTGAAAATTTATGCAGAGGATACCGAACGGGTTTATTGTATGTAGTCTACCTGCACGGTAAGGAACGAAGGTTTGTTTTGTTTTTCTTTTGTCTTTTTTTTTGTGGGGGAGGGAATGTTTGAAAAATTAGTTCAAAGTATGAGGTTCATTATGACATCATTCACCGGAAGCCTCTTAATGCCTCACAATAATAATAATGATTAAACACAGTTGCATAGTCACATGTTTACAAATTATACAAAAAGCCCTACAAAGTGTGGAAATGAAAATTGTGCTCAGACTAGGAATGAGCAATACACACAAATTTAAAGATATTCTTCTTAATTTTGTAGGGTTTTCTCATAAAAATAAATAGCTTTTCATGACACTTTTTTTCTCATTACAATGTATTGATGGGTTTCAGGGCTTAATAAGCACAATCTTGACCTGATTTCTCAATCATTCAAAAACAAAATCCCTCCAAGGGAACGTAAACAATAGCTGAACCATTGATCAACAGGAACTGCATTTCCCCGGTCTCAACTACCGGAATAGGAACTAACGACACAGCTTTCAAGGGACTGATCGTGAAAATGATGATGTTGGCGTTAATAATTCTATGTACACGTAATAAGAAGGAATAAAGGATAGAATGTGCACATATATATCCAAACATCTTTCATTAAGGTAGCTTTAATAGCGATATATAGTTTTCATGTCCCTAGGCAACAGATTCCGTATCATCTGAGCATCTCATAATACATGAAGTGCACCATCTCCACTATATGCTGCTGTAGTCCTACCACATGTGATATCACAGCTTGAATCAGCAATAAAATTCATTTTCTACTTTTGTTACATGTTGATTTTGTTTCAAACTGTAAACAATCAGAAAATATAACATTGATAATTGATTTAAGCATAAATTGAGACATACACATGTACACGTACATACTACATAATCACAAACATTGCCTCTAATCCCCAAACTACAGATGCCATACTGACATGTGAGGCATTTAGGACAGTCGATTAATAACCATCTAAGTTCTTCATTTACATCAGATGTCCCAATGGAAAGTTTTTTGTATTGCCATTACTTTAAAAAATTAGCTCAAAGTTTGAGGTCATTATGACATCATTCACTCAAAGCCCCCCAATGTCTCGCAAGAATAATACTAATGAAAAGCAGATGAATGGTCAGTCTGTATGAATAAAAAAGCCCTACAAAATTAATGAAATTAAATTTTGCTCCTTTCAAAGGACTTGATATCATTCTTCTCATCCTTCATATCATTCCCAACAAATAAAAAATCCTTTGTTTTATGATTTCATAACTCCAACTTCTAAAACAAATGCACATTATATAGTAGAAATTATACAAAAGATTGTTCATTTATGAAGTACATTGTACCTTCATTTCATCAAGTTTTCTTTCTCTACAAAATATTGTACTAGAAAACAAAGGCAAATAAAGGAAACTATTCATATTCGTGTAGTAGTAGTAGTGGCAAATATTCCATGAAAATGATGGGGTCTTACTGGTGATGAAGGCTCAATATGCAAACTACTTGTTTAGGACCTGATTTAACTAAGCTACATTAAGATTCTTGTGCATGATAGCCTTGTATGAATATCTCAGATTTATTTTGGGAAAAAAAGTAGAAATTGAAAAAAGGTAGGATAAAGTAGGGTAATTGGGGAAAGTGTAGGAGAAGTAGGATTGTCAAAAAAGTAGGAAAAAGTAGGAAAAAGTAGGAAAAGTAGGAGCACTTGAAAGCCTGCATTGTTCTTCTGAAAGAAAATGTGATAAGGCAAGGATTTTGTGGTACTTCACTTCCTGCATTTAGGAAAATATATTATTTTATCGAGTTGGCTTATTAATACAGTGGAAACTCGATATAAAGAGCTCCGATAAAATGATATCCATAATATAACAAGGTAATTTTGCTGGTCCTGGATCTTGATGGTCTTTTGTATTTTTTACCCTGATATAAGAAGATTCCTGATATACACAAGGTAATTTTCATGGTCCCAAGGTCCTTGTTTCAGTGAGTTTCCACTGTATTTGAGAATTCCTAAAATTGTTTTCCTACACACAAATAGTGACTCTACCTAGGGCTTGACAACTGGAGGTTAATGGCAAATCCTTTATTACATGTTTAATAGGGTAAAAAGGGGTAAATTGTGTTCTAATTCATAGTAAAGCTATCATGTATATTTAAATATCTGAATATTAGTCCCAGGCTTCCTATGCAACGTGTAGGAAATAGTTTATCTTTAGTAATAAATGAGTTCCCTTTACGGTCTTGCAGCATCCCAGTGTTCATTTGAGAGGATCAAAGCAAATTTATATGTCTTTTTTTTTTAAATATCCACTGATACATTTGCCACTCTTCACCCGGGTGAAATAAATGGGTACTTAAATGCCTTTGTGCCTACAAGATGGCTTGGCTAAAGCCAGGGTAATAATATGATACTTTGTATTAAAGCACAATAGAGTATATTTGTATAGTAGCTGCACTACATATGTACATAAATGGACATATTATTATTATTATTTATAAAATGGGTTCAAAAATGAAGCCAATCAGATGCGCTGAAATGAGTCACGTGTGCGCTCTTTATTTTTTCGCTAACATGCACGGGAGTGCAAAAAGTGCGCAGCAAAAAGTGATAATGCACGGCTGAGATGCGCGTATGCATATACCACTAGGGCGTACAAACTTAAGACGCGATGAAATACGCATAGTTTCATATAGGAAGGCCATGGTAAGGACTTTGATGCGCACACTGACACGCGCATTATACTTTTTGACTGCTCTTGATGTGATGCCATAAAGGAAAGCAACTTTATATTCAATATTGTCGACCCATTTCATAAAACAAATAATTCATGTTTTGTGGTTCGAGCATTAGTGATATGCACTGCACTCAGTTAAGTCACCATGAGATGGATAATGAAATTCGACAAGTCTTGTTCATTATCCCATTGTGACTTAACATTCGTGCAGTGCATATTCACTAATGCACTCGCAAACATGCATTATTTGTATAATATTTATACCCTTTTTGGTACCTTTGTCATGGAAACTTTGCCCAGTTTTTCTTGCTGTTGTTTGTTTTGTTATTCCCCATGCTTGGTACACATATTAGCACCAAGGGTGTCACACGCCGGAGAGAACCCTGTATGCAACATGTGCCTTTCCCCCCTAACATTGTCTTATGTTGTCTCGTATTAGATGCTTACCTCTACTCACATGCTATTTCATCAAGGTACTATTCTCTGCTTGTTCCTACTTATATTTCATCAAGGTAGTATTCTTTGCTTGTCTCTACTCACATTTCATCAAGGTGCTATTTTCTGCTTGTCCTTGCTACACATACTTTTTCATCAAGGTACTATTCTCTGCTTGTCTCTACTCACATGCCATTTCATCAAGGTATCATTCTCTGCTTGTCCCTACTCACATGCTATTGCATGAAATTACCATTTTCTGCTTGTCTCTACTCACATTTCATCAAGGTTCTGTTCTCTGCTGTCTCTACTCACATTTTATAAAGGTACTGTTCTCAGCTTGTCTCTACTCACATTTTATCAAGGTACTATTTTCTGCTTGTCCCTGCTCACATGCTTCTTCATCAAGGTATTGTTCTCTGCTTATCTCTACTCACATTTCATCAAGGTACGGTTCTCTGCTTGTCCCTACTTACATTTCATCAAGGAACTATTCTTTGCTTGTCTCTACTAACATTTCATCAAGGTACTATTTTCTGCTTGTCCCTGCTCATATGCTTTTCCATCAAGGTACTATTCTCTGCTGTCTCTACTCACATTTCATCAAGGTACTGTTTTCTGCTTGTCTCTACTCTCATTTCATCAAGGTACGGTTCTCTGCTTGTCCCTGCTCACATGCTTTTTCATCAAGGTGCTGTTCTTTGCTGTTTCTACTCACATTTCATCAAGGTACTGTTCTCTCCTTGTCTCTACTCACATTTCATCAAGGTACTGTTCTCTGCTGTCTCTACTCACATTTTATAAAGGTACTGTTCTCAGCTTGTCTCTACTCACATTTCATCAAGGTACTATTTTCTGCTTGTCCCAGCTCACATGCTTTTTCATCAAGATACTATTCTTTGCTGTCTCTACTCAAATTTCATCAAGGTACTATTTTCTGCTTGTCCCTGCTCACATACTTTTTTATCAAGGTACTATTGTCTACTGTCTCTACTCATACACTTTTTCATCAAGTAAGTCTATTCTCTGCCTTTCTCTCACAAGCTATTTCCGGAAAGTGCTATTCTCTACTTGTCTTTAATCACACGCTATTCCATAAGGTACTATTTTCTACTTGTCTATACTCACATGCTATTACATTAGGTACTATTCTCTACTTGTCTATACTCATATGCTGTCATTATGGTGCAATTCTCTACTTGTCTTTACTCACATGCTATTTCATCAAGGGCAGTCAGGATGAGATTCTGGACATGGGCCTCCTCCATCTTGCTTCTGATCTGAGCCACTTTCTCAGCTGAACTTTCACCTGGCAAATAGATAATGTAAACATTTAATCTTGAATTCTGGTCATAGAATCAGATTATAAGAAACCAACAAAACCGATTATAATGATAACATGATACATATGATCTAAGTAATTGTTGGGATAAGAAATTGTAACCAAAATTTTTAAAAAAACCAAACCACAAGACTAACACTTTTAAATACATATAATCTTGGTTTTAACAAGAAATTTGACACCATTCATCAGTCACTGAGAGTGGACTTCAATTCCACAATTGTCAGGTCTTACAGTATGTAACGCACAGACCATCCACAAACTTCAGAAGAACAGCCTCGTGAGGAAAATACATCATCATAAATTCCTCACGAAACCACAGCGGAACATTTTCTGATCTTTCTCAGCAAATTTGAGTAATTTCTAGGTGGTCCACGAGTTTCGCTGCATGGTAATTCCAGTGTAAGCAAACAGTGATGCATTGCACATGGAAAATCCAGAAAGTATGTCTTTAAAGTGCTAAATAGCATCTTCCACCACCAAAACAGAAAAAAAAAATTGTGAATTCAGAAATTGAGTAACCCAGGACACAATACTTTTGACCTACCTGCATACCGTAGACTGTGAACTTTGACCTCAGCCTGTGGTGGCAGTGGCCTTTCCGCACCCCAGACGAGATCAACCAGGTTAAGTGGGATGGGGACAAGTGAGTGACCGGCACCCTCTAGTGTGCTTGAAAACGATTTCCACGATTCTGTGAGTACGAGACATGTCAAGAAGGTAAACAAACACTTTTTTCTTTGTATGATTTATTTATTGTTTACAACTTTACATGTCGTTGGGACAGAGGAAATCTAAAGTCCGACCCCACAGGGTGGGAAAAACAGATGTTAAACGATTACAATGGGGGAATTTTAATACAATTTCAAGTGGAAATTATCCTGATTTCATGCCCCTACTCACAATCCAAAGCACCGATCAAGACATCAAGAAATACATACCAATAGATACAGACTACAAGGCCTTTAATTCAAAATGACATCAAACAGTCTATATAACTGTATGGAAAGTCATTTCCAAGTCCCTATATTTTGAGGGGAATCCTTGAACAGTATATTCTTCTACTGTATTTAGACAAGTTTCCATTTAAGTCTTGCAATAGATACACAAGACCTGTATTACTGTGAAATGAAGTACATGTAGATTGTCTTTCACAGTACAAAGGTACCAAAAAGGGGGCTTCCAAAACAACCAAACACAATTCCACAACTGATCTGACTGGACTAGACATGTTATGTCTGTGACAGGATTACACTTACCCCATCTGAAAAGAAAAGGATCAACCCCAACCTTAGAACCCACTGGCAAAACCTGTCATGAAGAAAAAGAAAATATGATACAAATCAAATTTGAGGTACTCAGTATACAATGAAAGTGAAAATCAAAAGCAAATCAAGATTACAAAACTATTAATGAAACTGAGGTAATGCACTTTTCCCTCCTGAAAAAAAGGAGTAGAAACATATCGATAGACACATAGAGGCTTTTAAAGGGCCAAAAGACTTTAGGTACACAGTATATCATGAAAATGAAAATCAAAAGCAAATCATAATTACAAAACTATGAATGAAACTGAGGTAATATATTTTTCCTAATGGAAAAAAGAGGAGCAGAAGCAATTTCTTGAAGCAAGTCTTACAGCTATCACATTTTTTTAAGGGCTATTTATACTGACATGCTCTATTCATTACCAAATTTCACACTTTGTTCCTAGGCCATGGAATAAGCAGGGGACAACGTACAACCATGGCTTAGACAAGCTTTGGAGGTTGTCAGGGATTGCATATAAGTCCCACTGCAGCCATACCCGGGGTAAGTCAGGTATTGATACATCATTTATCCTCCCAATGTACAACCATGGCTTAGACAAGCTTTGGAGGTTGTCAAGAATTGCATATAAGTCCCACTACAGCCATACCCAAGTAAATCAGGTATTGATACATAATTTAGCCCCCCTCCCCCTCCTCCCCCCCCCCCTCCCCCACCTCCGCCTCCTCCCCCCCCCCCCCCTCCCCCCAGTCGCTACCTTATGATATCCCCTCCCCTTACAAAAATTATCAGGGTGACGGCAGGTTTTGCAGCAAGCGCTTACCTCTGTCAGCCATGCTTCCTGAGTTGGTGTCTTGGGCATACCTACAAATGTACAGATGAGAGATTTGTATGTTAAATCATATAAATGTCAAAGAGAATAAATATAACAGTAAACACATAATGAAAAGATCAGAACATGTTATAATTCAAGACTCCATTTTCAGCTTGAATGACAAGATGATTTAACGGTTCATTTCAAACAAGTTTAAACAAGTATTAGGTTAAATCAGAAATAATTGACGGTGCATCAAGAATCAGGGAGGAGGAGGGTAAAAGTACTTTGCATTGTTATCATTACCCTACAAACTGTAGATATGCATCAGGCCCTGAATCCCAGGATGATTACATGTCAAGCTGTCTGTAAAACTAGAAACCTTGAGCATGGAACACTCACAAATTTTGCAAGTGATTCAGATTCGCAGAGTTTCAAAATAAATGAATCACAACCGACACAACACTTAATTTGTGCAATTTGTGATATTTTCTTGATGCCCAAATGGGGGTTCTCCACAATTTGCAGAAGTTTCAGGCTTTATAGTATGCTACATCAAGTCAGCCTAGAGCTTAATTGCTTATTATTATGTACTGCATACTAAAATAGAAAAAAGGATAACATCATCATTACCAATTTTCATGAGTGTCCAGTTTTGGTCCATTTGTTTGGTCGCCTGGAGGAAGTACCTTCCATCTGTCCACATGGCTGCTTCCTTTTCTGTCACGATGGCAGTTCCTGGAAAGAAATGAATTATTAATATAAATAGAGTCACTAAAAACAATTAATGATGCAATCGTTTTGGTAAGTTTGTATCTAAGGTTTAATGCCAACACCTTATCATGTCTATGGAAACTTATGCCCTTTGTTGTTTTGTTGTCTCTGTATACTTCTTGTTGTTTTCTCAATAAAAACATCTTTAGAAATTAAAATACTAAGCAATACATAAAGGCTCCGTCTATTATTTAACACTCATTCCTTACACTAAAGATTCCCTGAGCCAAAGACGTTGAAATATTGATGATCATGCCCCTCTAAAAGTTTATGAGGCATGACATTTCTCATCTGTAGTCTCAATGTAACACATGATCAAGGCATATGGGTAACCAATCAAATTACTTCAATTTCTTCTGGTAAATATTTATTGAGCTAAAGACTCTTGGAGCTAAAAACCATTCTTACCGCTGGATCCTGTGAAGCCTGTAATAAATGGCCGTCTGCAGTCACACTCAGCTATATACTCATTCTAAAGAAAAAGAAAATAAAACTAGTTGGTTACCTGGGCCCCGTTGCATAAAACTTACCATTAATGGTAACTCTGCCATCAACGGTAACTACGTAACCATAGTAACTTTGCTCAACAGCCTATCAAATTCAAGGTTTATGGAAGTTACCATTAATGGCAAAGTTACCATCAATGGTAAGTTTTATGCAATGGGGCCCAGGTACTCTAATTAATAGGTCAGAGAGCAGTATGTCTGTATATGGAATAAAAGCACATGAAAGTATCATGTTTCATAAATATTGATGGTAGCTACGCAACTTCAACATTTCAAATTTGTAAAAAAAACGGTATTTATTCAAATTTTCAAAATTAATGTTGAAAATCATTCTATGAAGTGACAAGAACCAAGATTACACTATTGGTGACAATGGTTTATAATTTGCGTAAAATTGCTCATAATCCCTAAGGGTATAGTGTTATTGAATGGAAATTTGTACATGAAATTAAACACCGACAACCAAGCTCGGTTTAGCAGATGACATTTGACAAAAATTTGAAAAAGAAAATAAATAAATAAAGGTCAACACCTAACATCGACTGATTTTCGTCTCTTTTCATAGTCGTGTTAGATCATGATTTCGCAGCAAAATCAACAATAACACCAAACACCAACACCAACTGAGAAATCACCCAGTGTCTGCTGAGGCTTAGTTTTCCTTAGTGCAAAGTTAGCCCAGATATGGGCCCTGTTGCATAAAACTTATATCAATAACAACTGCTACAAATCAATGACAAATTTGCTCTCAGCTAATCAAATTCAATGATTTTAGTAGCTAATAACAATTATCGTAACTTAATGTTTTATGAAACAGGGCCCTGAAAACTTTCTGACATGGAACTCACCTGATGAGAATCACATGATGGAATGATATAGGCTTGTATTGGACCACCATACTGTGAGCTTTGCATTAAGCCACGTAACTTTTGAAGCAACGAAGTGGTATTCTTTGCCATGTCTGCTAACTGTGTCGAATAAACAAAGTGGGAAGGAATGAATGATAGACTTAAAGGGAAAGTCCACCCTGGTATTACAAATGTAAGTTGATTTGAATAAAACAAGAAAAATGAGAGAAACAGATTAGTAAAAGTTTGAGCAAATTCCGATAAGATTACGAAAGTTATGAATTTTTGAAGTCGTAATCAATCAAACACGAATTGGCAACTCCGTGCCGTAAGCTCCTCTCCCATTTGCTCAGTACAGAAAATTTCATTAATTTTAATTTTTTACAGTTTTTGTTTTTGTTTTGTTTCATACAAGTTTGTGTAAAACATATGAGCAATGATTATGATGGGGGAACAATATTTTGCGCACATTTCAAAAATTGTTGGGAATGTGACATTCGATTGATAATTTCTCATATTCGACATTAATATATTTAGAACAATTTATACCAGATGGAAAGCGCAATTTTAGACTAAAAATTGGTCCGACATGCCCGAGAAGAAGATTGATCGACAAAGAATTTCGGATATATCGCAATCTCAAGATCCGGTGTCGGATCGCAATGCGCTGGAACTGAAAAAAGGGCCTAAAAACCATGAGACCCAAGTTCGTACACTTTAGCTGACTAAAGATTCTAACATTTTTCTAAGATATTCAACCTAGCGATCCATCAAAGGTGAGATAATTGTATCAATTGCATGACAAAATATCATACAATCATTTGATATAACATTTTACAATTACAAGTTAGATGACATCTCTCAATTAAAATGAGGATTTCTAGACCCTTGTCGGGAACTTCATATTTTTTGGAAATTAACACAAAGGGTAGAAAAAATTGCCAATCTTTTGTCAATATGAATATCTTCACAATTTCTCACCCAAATTAATAGAAACTATTGTCCCAGGGTAATTTTAGCTTTCTCTATCCAATGATGCTATCACATTTTCAAAATCTTTTATAGTTCTTGAGATACTGCATACGCCATATATTTCGAAGGGGTTTTATTTTTCGCAAATTTCGCGAATCGAGAGTGGGTCGCGAATTTAACAACACGCCAAAATATTGCCAACATAAGAAGTCGGTTGAATTTGTTGTCTCCTGGTCAGAAATTCACCACTTCGCTTTGCAAAAGTACATCATCACCGCTGTTTGTAGATTTGAGAATTTTCCGACCGCAAATTCAACCACTCGCGAAATAGTCTGGTTAGTCCTATTCGCGAAAATTTATGGCCGCGAAATTTATGGCTTATACAGTATTGCTGTGTTGTGCGTAATAACTTTAGTCACAGGTGAAATATGGTAACAGATCATACCTAGCCTAAGGGGGCACATGCCCCGGGCAGCACTTGGAGGGGGCGCAAAAAATGCGAAGGAGAGAAAGAAAAAAAGAAAAAACTTCATTTTTTGCCCTGGGGCCATAATCCCTAGATATGCCATTGATCACACCACCATAATCACTCATATGTCTGAACCACTCAGCCCCACTTGAAACTATGCAGCTCCAACCTGCTGTAATATATCCAGTCAAAATACCAGATCAAAAGAGTGAAACTCAGAATATTACTTACCAGCAAGTTGTCTGTGAAAGTCCCTCTTGTTTGGTGACCAGCTAAACCACTGATTCAGGGAATATGGAATTTTAAGCATTAAATTTTGTGTTCATTCTATTTTTCTGCTGAGAAAAATACGATTCTGATGTAACACCAAATCTAGTACTACAATCCAGAGATCAGACAAGAGGGCATAGTAAGAAATTGTTTATTCCTAGGACCAAAACTCAGAGATACAAAAATTCATTTATGTACCAATACGTAAACCATGGAATAATCTCTCCAACGACACCATTACTGCCCCGAGTGTGCACAGTTTTGAAGTAGCTTTGGATAAGTGCTGGAAAAGTGAGCCGATTAAGTATGACTATGAGTCGCCTGCACCAGGAAACAATCCAGCCATCATGAAAAATTACCCCTTTTGACCGTCTACTTTAAAAATCCACCGTCTACTTTTGTTTTTGTAACATTTTTGTTATGATCCACACACAAAACAAATAGGCTTCTGATTTCTGAGAGGAAAAAATTTGGACTAGAAAAAGTGCCTTGTTGTTGGTGTTGTTTCTATTGTCCTCTTGTTAGCAAAGTCTCCAATATCAGTGGGAGAGTCTCCCAAATCCACCGTGCGCCTAGCAGTCATACACCTCAACACTTTCAAAACACCACTGCACAAAAGTCACCAACATTCACTCAAAATCGCCATTTAGTTTACAAAAACCGATACCAACATATCCATGAAATACAATAAATTCAACTCACTGATGTTGGAAAAGTTAATTCCAAAAATGAAATCTGTAATTTACTGTCAGTTCTGGCGAAACGGTAGAGGATAGTTCCTACAACTCGCAGTTACCTTTCAATTTGACGTCATAGAAATGAATATGTATAAGCTTGCGAAGGCAATGTACGTAGTCTTGGTTCAAGTTGGAACACCAATAGGTCAGAGGAGTGTCTGGCGGCTTGTTAGAGCAGTCAATAATAGCATGTTCGAAGTGGGGAGGGGAAGGTGGAAGGAGAGGTTGGGGGGGGGGGGGGAGGCATGTAGAGCCGACGTCCAAGCCCATTTGGGATGGATTTTTGCTTCCCTCATGGGTAGGGGCGTCTGATGGGGGGGGGGGGGGGGTGTGGGGCAATGAAGGTATAATTATAGTACCCTTCATGATTTTTAACGCCTCTCAATTACCAGCTTCTCCATGGTTACATGAAGCAGGCAGAGGCGGTGGAGCATCTTTCAAAGTGTGGGGGGGGGGCACCAGCAAAAAAGGGGCAGCTACAAGGGAGAATTTTGTGACATTGGTATTACCCGACAGTCTAATTAACATGATTAATACACTATCAAGTATCATCTTCTTCCTTTTTATTGTGGTTCTTGACACTGTTTCAGCTTCCCTAATTAGCAGTTGTGTGTGATGGTCTAATGATCCATGTGCAAGCGAGCGAAGCGAACGTGCAAAAATTTTCAGACTTTTTTTCTAAGTGTCCTTGAAGTCCTTGGTTTGTGCATTATTTACAGCTATATATTGAAAATGACAAGTTCAGCAAATCAATTTGGGGAGATGTCGAATGATCTTTTAATTCGTACATTAACCCTGTCGTTTTCTTTCTAAAGGATTACATCGATATCAACATACTTTATGGGATATGCTTGTCATTGCTTGATTTCATTATGTATTATAAGACCTAGCGAGCATAGCGAGAGAGTTTTGGGAAAATTTTCAGAAAATGTTCCCCTTACTTGGTGTAAATTATGGGCCCATTTGAGCGAGCGGAATGAGAAATCCTTCGCTTGGGGGGGGGGGGGGGGGGTAGGCATTATGCCCTTCTTGCCTCCAGCTCCACTGCCTTACATATATAGTTACAGTAAGATGGGTACCTGTTACTAAAGCCGTATCGATTCTTTGAAGCTATTATATACAGCTCTTTTTGTAATAAACAGTGGGAAATATAGGTAAAATGGGGCACTTATCAGAAGGGGAACGGGCACATATTAGAAAAGAAAGGGGCACTTTTAGTAGTAAAAAAGGCACTTACCAGGGAGAAAGGGGGCATTTTTCAGAAATAAAAATGGCTCCCTAGATACACATCCGTGTTTACATTTGTTTTTTAGCATGATGGATTTCAATTTGTATTACATATATTCGTCAGGACCGATTAGTCTGTAAGTAATACAGATCTCTTGTTTTCTGATATCTGATTCTTGTGATGTAGAATAAATATATTTTAATGAAAAAATCAATCAAAAAAGAAGCTTCAAGCCTCTTTGTTTTTTAAAGGGAATCTGCAATCTTCGGTACTGAACGGTTATAATTATGTAATCATTCACCCTTTTTAAAAAGTGTTTACTAAATGCACAAATACAATGATTAGGCCTCTTGATATGCAGTAGTTTCGTTATTTAAATGACGAGTGCAAACTTTTGAAAATGTTGCCCAATTTTGCCATGTTGACAGTAACAACTTAGTCATAATTATGTTGACGCGTGGCAAGGCGCCTCAACAACAGCCCCCCATCCCGCTTTCTTTACTCTGATCTCTTATTCAGGCTAAAATTTTAAGCATACTGGCTAACTATAAAAGGTACATAGACTCATAGAGAAGTGTAAAAAAGTATTGACAAGTTTAAATGTAACGAATAACATAAAAGATTCTGAGTAAGTTTGTCATTTATAAAAATGGGTGGGCCTAAGGGGGGAGTTGGTAGCCTCACGATTTTCGATTTTGGCACTGATGCAGATACTATAACCACCGAGGACCCTAAATTTCATTATCATATCACGCCCTATGAATTATGTTTGTAGGGGGACTGTTGACGGGGGGGGGATGCTTCACAGTACCTCTTCGAGGCACACCCCCCCCCTATTTAAATTTCCCCTTATAATGATTCCTGCTAAGTGTGTTAGAATTTCTTTCAAGGCAAAACTATGAAGAAAAATGGTCTTCAGGACACTGCTCGCAAGCTGTCCTCGGGGACATGCCGGGCCTATAAATAACTTTATATCCCCATCCCCTGCAGAATGATTGCTGCCAAGTTTTAGTCAAGTTTCTCTAATTAACAAAACAGAAGTTACTCTAAGTTTGCTGAAGGCCCACTTCGAACTGTTACCCCTTTATATAATGAGAGAAATTTCAAAAAATTGAAATTTGTCATAAACAACTTTCATTCCTCAATCACAAAGATATCTTTTTATATAATGCAATATGGATGAAGCACTTCTCGTTCCAGAAAGGAAGATCTTTTCTTTTTCTTTAATTAGACAGTTATAATGTTTGTTTGTTTTTTTTTTGTTTTTTTTTACTTTGAGGGCGCTACGCCTGAGCCCATGAATGATCTTCACCGCGGCATGAAACATTTTGTTTACAAAAATTAATACATGTACATGACTTGTAATAAATGAGTTGTAACCCCTGCTACAACATCTGACTTAATCTGTCAATTGTGTATGCAGTTGATAACAAGTGAAAGTATCAGAATTTGATTTCAAGGGTGTTTTTATCAATATATTTTGAAATATTTTGTTTTGCATTCTTTGATGTGACTTTCTTCAGTAAAAGTAGTTTTTCACCTTTGAAATTACTAATATATTATTGCTACTGATGATCCCCCTCATACTAGCGCGTTCACTGCTTCTGAAGTAGAATATGGCCTGTTCGAATGTGATAGTTTGAGGTTATATAAAAGAACAATTAAGGAGATAAATAAGGAAAAGATGGAGGGAGAGAGAGAGAAGGGCGAATGAAAAAGAGATGGTGAGGGGGGGGGGGGGGGGAGAGAGATATTCACAATAAATAGTTATGGCTCAATATATTGTTTATGACGATCTTGTGGTTTTGATCCTTTCGGGAAATTTGAATACCATGGCCAAAATTACACATCTTTAATTGCACCTTGATTTTTAGTGATTTTAGTTGGTAGATAAACATAATTCAAATGAGATTAGTTCTCCCATATTATGTTACCCCTCCCAGGCACAGGTGACGTCAAATACTTAATAATAATAATAATAATACAATTATGTAGTATTGGGCCCTAAAAAGAAACGAAAAAACTAAAATCTCCACCAAATAATGTTTCTGTCAAAAGATGTGTATTCTTGATAAAGAACGAATAGCTTTACAAAATTAACGCAGGTTTTCGGCCTATGGAAATCGAAGTACATGTGTTACCATACTACATGTATAAAAGACCATAATACACAAGTGAAAGAAACAAATAGCCAAACAAATCTTCAGGCCCGTAACTAGGATTTTTGCGGGGGGGTCAACATTGGAAAAAGTGGACCTTTCTGAGGGAGCGAAGCGACCGAGTAGGGGTGTTGGGTGTTGGGGGTCAGGGGGTGTGCCCCTCCAAGGGTATGGGCACGAGCGTAGTCAGAATTATTTGACAGGGGTGGGGTCAAATGTGAAGCCCTAACATATACTGTTACTGTATGATTCCAAATAATGCGAGCGAGCAAAGCGGGCGAGAGAAAAATAAAAATGTACTTTTAAAAGGCAAAATTTTATTTCATTAGTCATCAAAAGGTGAAATGTAAAGCTATTTCTCCGGTCTTCTTGCTGCCAGGAATCATTCTTATTAATAAAGTTTTTTTTACGAAGTGGAGCCAACGGGGGAGGCACTTTGTTGTTGTTCTTTTATAGAAAGGTAACCCTAATATCTGCGCCCCATGTCGATAAGACAGTGACGTGCCCTAAAATTGTCATAACATTGAATATTCATGGACGTATTTCTATATTTCACTATTATATTCCATTACCACAGATTTCATTTGAGTCTCATCATGCTTATCGCTGCTTATATCTTTGTATGGTGTTTTAAGCAATCTATCTCCTTGTATTGTCAGGATTTCCTGTCCAATCTAACACTTTTTAAAGATCAAATTTCGTTTTATAGGCTGCTAGGAATCAATAATGTTTACCTTACCTCTTTATGTTTACCTTGTACCTTATTATTTTGTTTTATGTGTGCACCAGCCAATGTGGAGAGCCTCTCGACAGAATTTTAAAATTCTTTTAGGTGATCCCCAGGCATTGGCTGGTGCTAAATCATGTAAATCTTTATACTGTGATTCTGTTTTGTTATCTTTGTGATGTTCTCTATGTACATATATTTGTTATTATCTTGCCTGGAAAAAATAAATAAATAAATGAATGAATAAATAAATAAACTCACCTCAGAACCGCTCCTGAGGAACGGGTCTTAGTTAGACGCAGGGGCAGATCCAGAATTTTGTATAAGGGGGGGGGGGGGGGGGGGGGGGGGGGGGCACACAAATGCAGGTTTGTCAATTTTGCTTGGAGGGAGACCCGTATTTTGTTTGTCTCACCAGCTCTCGAAAAGTCGCTCAGTGGGGGGGGGGGGGGGGGGGGGGGGGTATGCGGGTCTACTTCCCCTCCATAAATCTCTGACAAGCAACAACAAAAAAAAAGGAGGCCCGTATTTTTGGGGTCTTGTCAGCTCTGCAAAAGTCGCTCAGTGGGGGGAGGGGGGATGTCAATAAAAAAAATTTCCCCAGCCCTACAAAATTCACTCGGGGGCGGTGGGGGGGGGGGGGGGGGTGTTATAGGGGTCCAGTGTCCATCCATAATTCTCTGACAAGCAAGAACAACAACAAAAAAGTTTGGGGTTCTAAAAGGGGGGGCGCGGGCCGGATGTGCCCCCCCCCTAAATCCGCCACTGGTTAGACCGCTCTAACAAAGTGAGTGTGAATGGCCTCAAAGAGGCTTGAAGCTTCTTTTTTGATAATTTTTTTCATTAAAATGTATTTATTCTAAAGCACAAGAATCAGATTACTTACAGACTGATCGGTCCTGACGAATATATGTAATACAAATTGAAATCCATCATGCTAACAAACAAATGTAAACACGGATGTATATTTATGGTGCCCTTTTTATTTTGAAAAATGCCCCCTTTCTCCCTGATAAGTGCCCTTTTTACTACTAAAAGTGCCCCCTTTCGTTTCTAATATGTGCCCGTTCACCTTCTGATAAGTACACCTTTTCACCTCTTATAAGTGCCCCTTTCCACCTCTGATAAGCGCCCTTTCCTCTTCTGATAAATGCTCCATTTTACCTATATTTTCATATATAATAGCTTCAAAGAATCGATGCGGCTTTAGTAACAGATACCCATATTACTGTAACTACAATGTAAGGCAGTGGAGCTGGAGGCAAGAAGGGCATAATGCCTACCCCCCCCCCCCCCAAGCGAAGGATTTCTCATTCCGCTCGCTCAAATGGGCCCATAGTTTACACCAAGTAAGGGGAATATTTTCTGAAAATTTCCTCCAATCTCGCTCGCTATGCTCGCTAGGTCTTATAATACATAATGAAATCAAGCAATGACAAGCATATCCCATAAAGTATGTTGATATCGATGTAATCCTTTAGAAATGTAATGTAAGAATTAAAAGATCATTCGACATCTCCCCAAATTGATTTGCTGAACTTGCCATTTTCAATATATAGTTGTGAATAATGCACAAACCAAGGATTTCAAGGACACTTAGAAAAAAGTCTGAAAATTGTTGCATGTTCGCTTCGCTCGCTTGCACATGGATCATTAGACCATCACACACAACTGCTAATTAGGGAAGCTGAAACAGTGTCAAGAACCACAATAAAAAGGAAGAAGATGATACTTGATAGTGTATTAATCATGTTAATTAGACTGTCGGGTAATACCAATGTCACAAAATTCTCCCTTGTAGCTGCCCCTTTTTTGCTGGTGCCCCCCCCCCCCCCCCCCCACTTTGAAAGATGCTCCGCCGCCTCTGCCTGCTTCATGTAACCATGGAGAAGCTGGTAATTGAGAGGCGTTAAAAATCATAAAGGGTACTATAATTATACCTTCATTGCCCCCACCTCCCCCCCCCCCCCCATCAGACGCCCCTACCCATGAGGGAAGCAGAAATCCATCCCAAATGGGCTTGGATGTCGGCTCTACATGCCTGCCTCCCCCCCCCCCCCAACCTCTCCCTCCACCTTCCCCTCCCCACTTCGAACATGCTATTATTGACTGCTCTAACAAGCCGCCAGACACTCCTCTGACCTATTGGTGTTCCAACTTGAACCAAGACTACGTACATTGCCTTCGCAAGCTTATACATATTCATTTCTATGACGTCAAATTGAAAGGTAACTGCGAGTTGTAGGAACTATCCTCTACCTGGCGAAACGGGGTATCGCAAGTTATTGTGTACATTTCCTGATCGCGGCGAGCGCTGACATCTCCCCCCACCCAAAATTCGGTCATTAAAAATTCGGTCCCTATCGCGCACACGTAAAGTCCCGATTTTCCATTGCGCGAAGCAGCGCGATCGTAGAGATCGATGTGCGCGTGCGATACCGAGTTTCTTTGTGGACAAAATTTTATTGGTCGAGTTTAGTCTAAAACATCGGCGCAGTGAAAACATGCGATCGCAAAAAAAGCGGCGGGGATTTCTTAGGTTTTGGACATGATTTTGACTTTGGATTTTGCTGGAAATATCAGAAATTCTTCCTAACGGCCATATAAGGTAGGAGTGAGATTTTGAAGAGCTGAATTTGAAAGGAAGTATTTGAAATATTTATCTTATTCCCCCCCCCCCCATACTTTAAGTACATGCAATAGAAAATGACTAGTATTTTTGCATTCGTCGCGCTATGCGAGGTTATCTCCAATAACCTCGCATAAGTGTGAGTGGTCGCGCTTAGTGGTCAGTATGACCACTATTACTTGGTGTGGTTAAAGCTAGATCTAGAGTCTAGACTCACTCACACTTATGCGAGGTTATTGGAGATTGGGTTATCTCCAATAACCTCGCAGAAGTGTGAGTGACTCTAACTAGAGAGTAGAGTCTACTCTACTCTAGATCTACGTTGCATTGTCATGGTTGTCTTTTTTAAATTCCACCAACTTCTTTTTCTGTCAATGTCTGTAGGACTTTAAGCATTCATTATGTAAGTTTGACAGATATTTATTTAATATTTTATTTACTATGGTTGATTTTCTGAAAGATGTGCGGTAATAGGATCCACTTCCATACGGGTCTGGAAGCGAATCAGCCTAGACAAGCCGGCATCATTTCCCAGGCCGCGCCGCCGGGCCGCCTGGTTGCGACCTTGCCGTTGACGTGTCGTTAGCAGCTGAGTGAGGTTTGAAGAGGAGTCTACTACTACTCGATACTCAAACAGTTATTCTTAGTTTATTACATTTATACAGCAAACATATCCTAACAAATCCCCTAATAAAATTTTGGCCAGTTCTAAGAAGTCATGTCATCATAGTCTTATCTCTCAAACATAAAATTCATACCATACCATACCTTTTTGTGTTTCTCTCGAGCTCGAGCGAGTCGGTCGAGTTCCTCCTGCAAGAATACCAGTAGAGTGTCCTCAAAGAAGAAAATAATCAGGAAAAATCACATTTTAAACAAGAAAAATATATCTGAAAGGGTCCATTTAAAAACTAAATAACAGATTTTAAAGCTAAATGAGTTTAACAGAATAGACAATATCGAGTTAAAAAGTGAATCTGCCTAATAATTCAGTGACATTTGGAGTAAGTATTTTCCTGAATATTTCAGAGAGGGGGGACAAATATTTTTCAGAATGATTGCCCAGCAAACACAAAACGTTTTCAGAACGTTCACAAAACGTTTTTATTAGGTCCGCTACGTCTTCGTCTAAAACGTTTACAAAACGTTTCGCTACGTCTTCGTCTTTAATGAACGTTCACAAAACGTTTTTATTAGGTCCGCTACGACTTCATCTTTATGAAACATTTAAAAAACGTTTACAAAACGTTTTACCAAGACGTATTTTGCTGAACGTTTAGCTGGAGTAGATGTTTATTATCATTATTATTATATGATTCTTACTGTAATTGTTGATGTTATTATCATCATCTTTATTATTATTATTATCATTATCATTATTATTATTATCATTATTATTATCATTATTATTATCATTATCAGTATTATTATTATTATTATTATTATTCAAAGTAAACACCAAACGTTTTTAAAACGTCCAAAAGAAAACGTTTTTTAATCGTTTGAAATTGGACCATGTTTTTTTTTTTTTATTTTTTTTTTTATTTTTTTTTTTTTTTTTTTTTTTAATATCATGTACATGATATAATCGATCATGATTCATGAAAATTCACAAAAACCACGATTGACCAAATTCATATTTTAAAAAGGATAAACGGCAATCTATTAATTTTTGACAATTAAATTTGTGCTATAATACAAAATGTATTATGCCCGATGCAATTCGGAGAGGTATTTATAGGTCAAAATTGAAAAAATGTAATCTTCAAATGTTTTTTACGGTCATTGCCATCTGGTCCCTATATATAAAAAGACCTGCCAAGAGAACTGTAAGTAGGTTTAGGACAGTACATAATAGGATAGAATATAGAATATAGTTAGTATTATAGGATGTTAGGATTTTAGACCATTAAAAGGAAAATGGAAATGGAATGAGCAGAAATACCTTCATTCCAAGTAGACATTATTGTTTTTATTATTATGTCTGCCAGGTTTTACAAACGTTCTTTAAAGGTTTTCTGGACGTTTTTAAAAGGTCTGCCGGGTTTCAAAACGTTCTAGAAGGTTTTATGTACGTTCTGGAAGGTTTTTTTTGGACGTACTTAAAACGTCCGCCAGGTTTTATGAAGGTTCTAAATTTAAAGGTTTTTTGGACGTTTTTAAAACGTCTGCCAGGTTTCAAAACATTCTAGAACGGTTTTTGAGAAACGTTTTATAAACGTTCATAAAACGTTTGCTGGAGGTTTCATCCCAATCAGTTATATCGGGAGGAGAGACCCGAGGGTTACAGTGATTCAGTTCGCTTTTCCCCTCCCAGGCACAGGTGACGCCAAATACTTAATAATAATAATAATAATAAAGGTTCTTCAAACATTTTTTAAACGTCCGTAGGTTTTCTGCAGGTCCTTCATTTAGAAGCAAATTTTCAAAGGTTTTTATTTGGTTTTTTAAACGTTTAAAAAACGTTTTTTAAACGTATAAAAAAAAAAACGTTTTTAAAACGTCCAAAACCTTCCACAAAATAACGTTTTTAAAACGTTTTCACAAAACGTCCCAAAAACCTACGACAAACGTTTTTAAAACGTTTTAAAAACGTTCGATAGTTAGCTGGGTGGGCAATTCACTGCCCTCGGAGTCCTCGAGACGGCGCTCCTATATTAAACTAAAATTTCTAGACAGAAGTTTTTAGAAGACAATTCTTTATTTCTTTAAGACAAAAAGACCCCTATAATTTTTAGTGTTAGAGGCGGTGCTCCCGGCCCGGGGGTAGGCATAGTGTCCCCCACACGTTTTCAAGCACTGACCCCAAAAGTGCCCTTTTTATTCCTGAAAAAAAATGCATGCCACCTTTCTCTTTGATATAGTGCCCTTTTAACTACTAAAAGTGCCCTTTTCCTTTGTAATAAGTGCCTTTTCCTCTTCTGATAAGTGCCATTTTTCAAAGCTATAATAGATCCCCATTTTCTCGATCTCTAATACATTTCATGTGCCTTTTTCTCCTTTGATATGTGCATTTTCACTTGTCTCATTGAGGCCTGTACGGCATCCGCGTCCATGAACTGAAAAAGCACCCTAAACGAGGATTTAAGTCGAGAGGTTTTGATGGGTTTTTTATACCCTATTCAGGGAAAATTCGCGAAAAATTTCTGATTTTTATCCCGAAATTCTTTCAACAGTATGTACACCAACCCGTATCCCTAAAAAACGATCATACGAAATCCATCCTCAGCCGGATACAATTCGGGGTGCAACAAGCTCACTTACCCGACATGGCAACTGAATGTAATCACTTACCCAATTGGGCAAGTTGACTGATAATTTACCAGGTGCGTAGGAAAGGGGTAGTGGGGGCGGTCGCCCCTCCCCCCCCCCAAAAAAAAAAAAAACCCGCTAACTAAAAAAAAAGGCGAAGGCGAAAAAGCGGGGGAAGTGAGAGGGAAAAAGCCTGAAAGGTGCACGAGCCGTGATCTTTCTCTCAAAATTTGCTAAAACTTCGAAGTTTTCGCGCTCACGCGCGCGGGAAGCCAGGTAAACTCCCCCTCCCTGTGTCCACCTCTGTTACATGTAGAGTGCAGTGTTGTGTCCAAATAATTGAAAAGCAGTCAGATCGTCGAACTGACTTTTCGCTTAAAAAGTGGGGCTATACGAGCCATTAGCTTTTCTCTGAAATTTCCTAAAACGTCAAAGGCGGCTTTCGCGCTTCTGGCGGGAAGGGGAATCTTCCCCCACCCCCACCCCCCCCCCTCCTCCCTGCGCCCACCGCTGTTACATGTACAGTGCAGTATTGCGTCCAAATAATTGAAAAATAGTCAGGGCGTCGTACTTACTTTTCTCTTAAAAGGAGGGGCTATACGAGCCATTTTTATCTTTCTCTCAAATTTGCTAAAACGTCAAAAGCGGCTTTCGCGCTTCTCGCGGGAAGGGGGAATCTCCCCCTCCGCGCGCCAGGGTCGGGCTAACTCGGCACTAGCGCCAACTCGGCATCGAACGACGAAAAGTTTCCACTAAATAGCCATAAATTTCATGTTTTATACAATTTAACCTCTTAAAATTTTCAACACTACACCTTAAGTAACTATTTTACACATTTCTATCAAATAAGCTTGAATGTGGGTGCTATGTACATAGCATGTCTCGGAAATACGGTAAAGAAAATTACTGACAACCCACTAGACGACAAAGCTTATAATTTAAGGCATTCTATCAATTTTTTAGGGTTCCTGTGACCAACGGTTAATGATGCGGTCTCATTGGCCTTCTCTGGCTGAGCCCACTTGTCATAGATCTCATTACCACAATCATTTACAAACGAAAATTTGTGAAAGTAACAAAATATTTCGTAAGACGGTCATTACCCTCGGTATTGTTCAGCGCGGTGCTTGGTTAAGCCTCATTGACCGCTATACAAAGACAACTAACAAGGAGCTATTGCCTGTAAGCGTTATGTCACAACTTTATATCATGATTGACATCAACAAGGGTTCATGTCCATACGTAACCCTCCCCCGCACAGCTAGGGTGCACGTGCTAGTACACGCTTTTTCTAAACCGGAAAATGACCTATTCTGTAACTTTCTAAAACTGAATTGTTCATCATAACAGGAAAACTTCGAGAAGAAAATCACCTAAATGTTATGATTGCACCATGAAAATTGCCATGTTATGAAAGTGATGTTTGTTACGCATGCATGTACGAATCCCATTGCTAAATGAATAAACTGCCACCACCGCCCCAAAATTGATATTAAGATAAATTTGTGAGCACATTCAATTTTTTGTTGTTTTTTTTTTTTTTTTTTGCAATGTTGGCGCACTTCCTGGAGCTGCCCCTCCCCCAAAATTAAACTCTTAGTAATGCCAAAGAAGCGTATAGAAGTATGCCTGTAATGTTTTATTATAACGAAAAATCATTGGTGCATGACGTGTATTATTCACAATTTTAAGTTTGAGCTGTTTCATCGAACATCCAATCATGCCCCGCCATAAGGGACGGTGATCCCAGTGAGAGGTGCATAGTCGGCAATTGCCCTAAAATATCAATAGTAAATATGACTTACGAAAGGGGCGCAGTAACGAAATTGTCTACTATTATGTAGGTCTATAGCTCGTGGTGTTGAGGGAAAGTTCTTTACGCCCCGGACCGGAAATTTTCAGGGGGATCAAAATCCCCGCCGCCCCCCCCCCCCAAAAAAAAAAAAAAAAGATAAAACAATGTATAGTAAATAATGACTAAAGGCGACATACTAGTACCGTATTTAGACTGCGAAGTGGTCTAGAATACAAATTTCACTATTCTGTATTCAAAAATGGAAAATTTCATTCAGTCGCTACTCCCTCGCTATAAACTTGTGTTAAACCCTTCCCCGCTCGGTCACAAGGCTTCCTCGAATTTCGCCGCCCCCTGCCCGCCTTCCTCCATAATTACATTGTAAAGTTTCTATCTTCTCTCTCCGAATTGTGACATCAAGCAAGTCCTCCTTACCTTTCAGGAAAAAAAATTGTTCTTAAAAAGGGAATAAGTCAATGCCATACTATTTTCTAATGTAGACACCATAAAGTATGCTAATTTAATTCAATTCATTTATTTCACATCTCTTAAAAAGTATTTTTAAAATATATGAATACAATCAGAAATAAACAACATAACAAGGAGATAAACAACAAAACAAGAATATATATAAATAACATAACTCAATTGATTTAGTTATAAGACCATGTATATAGTATTAGTATATGCCTGTCATCCGATCGGATGAATTATGTATTGATAATCATAAATGCTCTCTGTCTTGTATTATAAACTGACACACATCAAAATCAAAATCGTCTAACACGTGTATTTAAAACGTTTGCAATGCAATATCATTGCTTTGAAATGTTTCATCACCATGAGCTTTTGCTCTGCCAGTGGATGATGCAAGCTCCGGTGACAACAGCTTCGCCGGGAATGCCCGTTTTTCCACAGTACATGTAAAATAACAGATTTCCGTTTGTTTGTTTGTTTGTTTGTCTGTTGTTGTTGTTATTTTGTTTTGTTTTGTTTGTTTTTTAATGGTAGAAACTTAATTTCTATCAGGAAAATCTATGTAAATTAATACGGAACCATGGAAACGATTTGTAATTTAACAGGGTAACTTGTTAAAATATGAGGAAAATGATTGTTTTATGTCGGGCGATTGTAAATATATGCTGATTTCCGGTAAACCAACAAACTTGCTGTTGTTTTACAGGAAAAAGATTGTAAAATTTAAATAACGGCAATCATTTGTAGTCCCAAGGTCCATAGAGTCTGTAGTTTTACAGTTAGTTTTTTTTTTACAGTGTAACCTATCCTGTTTTAACTTATCCTATTCTCTGTCTTAATCTATCCTATCCTAGACCTATCCTACCCAGTTAGTTCACTTTAGTGCAATCTCTTATGTACCCCTTATAGTTTTTATGCCTTTGGTGACAGTCAGTAAATCGGGCAACTCCAAACCATACACTACTAAAAATCATGAATATTTATATAAGTATTTTCCCCAGTAATTGATAATTTAACAGGGTAACTTGTTAAAATATGAGAAAATGTTTTTGTTTTTTTTTAACAGTGTTTTATGTCGGGCGATTGTAAATATATGCTGTTTTCCGGTAAACCAACAAACTTGTTGTTGTTTTACAGGAAAAAGACTGTAAAATTGGAATAAAGGCAATAACTTGTAACTTCAGAGGCCAGAAAACCTGTAGTTTTACAGTTATTTTTTTACAGTGTACCAAACCCTAACCCTAACCCCTAATCTTTAACCAAGTTGCAAGCCCTATATCGTAGAAGAAGAATTGTCTAGTTTAATGTAATTTGCGTTCTTGTATAATTTTTTGTGTTTGTGTTTTTATTATGAATGAGATTTTTCTTGTCTTAGTCACACAAACCTACGGCACTGAATGCACCTGTTGGGATATAGGTAAGCTAGGGCGGTCTGCGGACTACATTTATTTGGTTATAACTTTGTCCAAATCCTGGCAGCTCAGCCAGGTGCATCCAGTGTCCATGTGCTTTTGTGTGAACTGCAATTATTGTCATTTCTGTGTTGTTATTTTTATATTATGTGACTTCTGCCAAATAAAATAATAATAATAATAATAATAAAAGAATGCCGCGTTTCTTTGTTTACATCAATTGACTTGCATGAACATCTAAATGTATGTCAACAATGATATGCCCTGTCAACAGTCACGCAAAAAACTATTAAATTAAGTTCAATATCCTCTACAGGTTGAACCTATTTTTTGTGGTTCAAACATGCAATAAATCAAATTGATGCATGCAGTGTATTATACTACAGATTTTACATGACAAGTTTACATCGATTAACTTTACGACATGTATAGGCCTATCCGGAGAGATGGGGACGTTTTCTGACACGAAAATATATGGAACCCAAAATTGGAAAGTCGCATAGGTCGGCATTGCAAAACAATGACTTGAAATAATTTAGGAAGTTGTCGTCACTGTATTTACATGATGCGATCTCCAATCGAATGATGAAAAAAATGTGGCCCGGGGGGAGAGAAAGGCGACCGTTCCCACACTTTTATCCACCTGAAATTTTCAGTGTTATATGACTTCAGTGCCGGCAATGGCCCTAAAATGACATAATGGTAAATCTGACTTACGAAAGGGGCTCAGGTTACGAAAGGTCTTCTATTATGTAGGTCTATATAGCTAATGGTGTTGGGGGAAAGTTCTTTAGCTTCATAGACAACTAATCGACATGATCGACTATTACACGCCTGAATGAGCTGTATGCATTTAAAGAGCTGGTCAAAGGGAGAGAATCGGTCATTCCAGATCTGAACGTCTTAAGGCATCATCCCTAGCATTTTTACTCGGAGATTATATACAAAATAATTACACCATGGCACTTCATGAGAAAGGAACAACGGTAGTTGTTAATGGATTCCTAGCATGTACACATTACCCCGGAATGGCAACACAAGATAAGCCACAAAGTGAAGATATTGGCGGTAACACTGAAATGCAACTCCCTGTTAAAACTACCAACTTCAACATTCCCGAGATTTCTGTATCTGTATTTGCAAGCCCCGAAGCGAAGAATATTCTCAAAACTATGACTTGCGAAGAGCAAGAGGAGCAGAATAACGAGAACTATCTCGGTAATGAAATGGAGATTGCTGATTGCAGTAGTACTCCGAGGGTAAGTGAACGATCGAAGCGAACAATTTGTGGGAATGACAGTGAATCTGTTGCGCTCAGGAGAGCATCGCTTAGGACACAGCCTACGACAGCATCCATAGAGCGATCTACAGAAAGACCGAGTAAGTTTAGCCCTTCTCCACCCAAATCGGCACCTCCTAGAAGAATGTCACTCTCTCCCAGTCGATACTCACTCCTTCCAAATCGTCGCATCACCTCTCCAGCACGCAGACGATCATCCTCAGACTTGAGCCGGATGGGGAACGCGGAATCATTACAAAAAATTAACATGGAATCCACTGGAAGGTACTCCCCATCATCATCATCATCATCATCATTATCATCTTCGCTGTCATCATCTTCATCATCATCACCATCGTCGTCGTCCTCATCATCAACATGTGAAGCTAGCAACACCTTGACGGGGAACATGGTTCACACCCGTCTCCTATCTCGTCGACGATTCTCCATGCCGGTTTCGCACAGAATCCACACCGCCTCTTTTCATCCTCAGAAACTCATGTGTCCTTCGACCAATCCTCCAGGGGCAGCAATCCTAAGCAATAGTCCTGGAAGACGGATGTCATCGGTAACAAGTACCCTGCAGATGAATCGAGAGAAGCTTGAGAAACTCATCAAGGAGCGCTCGAAAATCATCGCCAACTTGAACTTGACGACTGGGAATAGCGCCGAGAGCACTTCATCGTCAGCTCGAAATGCAGAAAAGGATGGTTTTGAGATGAAGTCGACTGAGAGGCGAACTAGTCGTCGATCTTCGGTTACCAGGTCCCTTCCCACACCATCAACGATTGAGTCGGATGTGACAAATCCAGTAGTAAGTGACATTACGTTAATGATTAATTCATTACAAAATTTCTTTTAAGTCTTAAGAATTAACAAATACATTGTAATAATTCATCTGAACGCCCCATATGCCATAAGTTTTTTTTTTGTTTGTTTGTTTGTTTTGTTTTTGTTAAAGAAATACACCGTTCACACATGTATTAATATGCCAAACACCATTTGTTTAACATATGATAAAAGAGCAATGTAGATTAAAGGCCTTTCTCAGGGGCATACGTGCCGTATAGGGAATCGAACCCACGGTCTTCGCATTTCCATTCGCTTGACTACGACACCTCTACCACTCTACCACAAACGAAGTTTGATTGATTCGTTTTCATGACTGTGTTCATATATTCAAGCAAAGCAATCAATATGATGAATCTATAAAATAAGCATGAACGTAACTGTTTACTGACAATTCTGTGAAAACAAATGAAATAAAATTAATATTGGCAATTGCTGCAGCCTGTATAAGGGTTGGATTCCAAATTACACATGAAAATAAAAGCATTACTAGTATTGAAAAGCGAAGGTTGTAAGGATATGCCCTCTCGTTTTGCATCAAAAACTTTTCTCCTCTTCATTCTTCTTCTTTCTTTCTCTTACCTATTCATCTTTTGGCGTCATCTTTACAGTGGTGGATCTAGTGTTTTGTAAGGGAAAGGGAAATGGCATAATTCCGAAAAAAATATATGACAAGCACAACAAGAAAGGATTATCACATTTTCAAGGTGCCTTTCGGAAGAATTTCTTTTTTAAAGAAAGGGCCAAATTTTCTTGTTGTGTACTTCAGGTATGCCGATTGGGTTTCAAAAGGGGCCACGGGCCGGCTGTGCCCCCCCCCCCCCCTAATCCGCCACTGACCGTTTTTACCATCATCAGTTACTTATCGTGTTCTCCGTGTTATGTATTACAAAAGAAATTGCAAGAATTACACATAATAATAAAATCAAAGTTTCGATACATGAAACGTGTTTGTTAAGAACTCATTAATGTGATGAGCCTAATAATAACATGGTAGACCTGTTCTGATTTGATTTATTCTCCTTTTTTCTGTTATATAGAAAAAAGGCTTCCAAGACACCTGTGGAGCTGTCAAGACGATATCTGAACCCATCTTGAAGAACGACATCGTGAAGAGTAACTCACCGGGCGAGCAGTCACCAACCTGCCATGTCGATGTGTCTCTTGATTTGCTTGGTGGTCGCAATGTATCCAGGGGTCGAAGGTCAAGCTCTATCTCTGACAGCGACATATCTAGTTTACGTCATCAGGGGACATCGCTGTCGATCACAGGAGACCTCGACCGCGCATTGTCGGCAGGATCATACAATCGAAGGATATCTGTCCCAACTTTGGTCGGGGAGACACGACAAGCTAGCCCTGGCCGAGAAGGCAGAACGATGAAGACCATCCAACGATGCGACGACGAAATCGAAAACGATGTTGATGATGAGATTCGGCGACTGGTGATGCTCAGAAAGAATCAGTTGATGATGCCGGCGGGAAGCTCGAGTAGGAGTTCGGCTGTCAAGCGCCTCGAAGCGCGGGCGAAGTGTAAGACGACGAACGGACGCCTAAGAAAAATCATGAACAATCTTACCATGGAGAGAACCACTGCTCAACTACTATTTATGAAAGAAGCGTTGATTGCCGCTTAAAATTAAGGATATTAATTACTACTGTGATATGATTATTACTAAATGAATAAATAATTCTATGGTTAACTTATATTTAATTGATTTTCTTTCAATATATGCTTCTAGACCAGGGGCGGATCCAGGATTTCGTATAAGGGGGGGGGGCACACAAATGCAGGATTGTCAACTTTGGGAAACTGCTTGGAGGGAGACCCATATTTTTTTGGTCTCTCGCCAGCCCCCCAAAAGTCGCTCAGTGGGGGGGGGGGGGGGTGGGGGTTATGGGGTCCAGTTCCCCTCCATAATTCTCTGACAAGCAAAAAAAAAAAAAAAAAAAAAAAAAAAAAAAAAAAAAGGTTTTCTGCTCGAAAAGGGGGGGGGGCACAATCGCAAATAGGGGGGCACATTGCATTGTTTTCCCTCAAAAGGGGGGGGGAACGGGCCGGGATTGCCCCCCCCCCCTGAATCCGCCACTGTTCTAGACTATACGTCAGCTAAATTAAATATAGCTGCATAAATTTTGTTGAATGGCAGGGAACTTCATTCATAAACGAGTTATATGCAGAAAGGTGTCATGAGAGAGAGGCAAGGAACGGACTCCGCCCCCCCCCCCCCCCATGTAAAGAACGATAAAGTGTGAAAGTCAAGATGGAAGGTTAGACAGTGCGGAAATAACGGAGAGGCATTATAAAAGAATCTGACAAGAAATGAAGAAAGGGAGAGAGACATACAGTGTGTGTTTGAGAGAGAGAGAGAGAGAGAGAGATAAGGAATGGAGAGAGAGATGGGAGAGGGGGAGAGAGATAGGGAATGAGCTTGATGGGAGAGGGAGAGAAAGAGAGGAGGAAGAGAGTCAGAGAGAGAGAGAAAGAAAGAGAAAAGGGGGATGGAGAGAGAGAGAGGGGAGGGGGGGGAGATGGATGGATCCTATTCATTCGGTTTCATGTTGAAGGAAATATTTTAGATTGTTCTAAGCTTTTCAGACTAGTAGTGCATGCTTATTATGCCAGTGCTTAGTGAGTTGCAGTATTTGGTGCTGTAGGTTGGGACCGATTTGTGAGCAAAAAAGAGTACGAGTGCGGAGAAGGTGGCAGTTACACCACAAACGGTACACACCAGCATCCCTCAAAACTCCTTTATCTATAGTCATTGGTTAATCTCCTGACGGTGAACAGATTTTATTGTTCTACACGCGTCGAGACAGTCATATGCTCAGGGGCGGCGCCAGGGTATTTTGATAGGAGGGGCAAGACGACCTAAAGGTGACGTCATATTTTTTCTCCATTAAATAACAGGGGTAATATACTCCGCTTTCTTCTTTCTTCCCTTTTCTTCCCTTTTCTTCCTCCTTTTCTTCTTTTTTCTTCTTTTTTTTTCTTTTTTCACTACTTGAAAAATCATAGGGGGGCGGTCGCCCCCTCTGCCCCCCCCCTGTAGCGCCGCCCCTGCATATACTCCTTTTACCTAAAGAATACCAGAGTTCAAAAACTCTCTTTCAGAGCTGCGTCTCTACAGAGGAATACAAACGGTTCTTTTCAGAATAGATACACTCTAAAGCCGGGGTAGTAATATCCAGAGTCCTTTGGAAGCGCATGGAGACGTATACCATACGAGAACGGAATATTATTAATATTACACTCTCCAAATTTCTGTGACCTGAATCAGAATTGTTGGGTCCCGTTTTCCTCCAAAATTCTCTGAGAAGAAAATAAAAAAGGTTATCACACTTTTTGGGGCCCTCCGTGTCGTTGAAAATTCTCTGACAAGCAAAAAACAAAAAACAAAAAACAAAAAAAAAAAAAAAACAACTAACAAACAAATCCAAAAAAAAAAAAAAGGGTTATCAGTTTTAAAAAGGGAGCTTGTGCCCCCCCCCCTAAATCGGCCACTACCTGCTCAGAAAACTTTCCTTAATTATCTCGATCACTCTTTCTTGTCCTTGTCCTCTTTCTTCTTTCTATTTCAATTAATTTGGAATGTATAAATACCGAGAGAAAAAAGGTCTCGTGTAGGCCTAAGCGTTGTTTGTTTCTTCTTCTTCTTCTTCTTCTTCTTCTTCTTCTTCTTCTTCTTCTTCTTCTTCTTCTTCTTCTTCTTCTTCTTCTTCTTCTTCTTCTTCTTCTTCTTCTTCTTCTTCTTCTTCTTCTTCTTCTTCTTCTTCTTCTTCTTCTTCTTCTTCTTCTTCTTCTTCTTCTTCTTCTTCTTCTTCTTCTTCTTCTTCTTCTTCTTCTTCTTCTTCTTCTTCTTCTTCTTCTTCTTCTTCTTCTTCTTCTTCTTCTTCTTCTTCTTCTTCTTCTTCTTCTTCTTCTTTCTTCTTCTTCTTCTTCTTCTTCTTCTTCTTCTTCTTCTTCTTTTTTTTTTTTCCATTTTTTATTTGTCTGATTGAAAGCATCGTAGTGTTCCTGAAAATTCGGATCCGTGACATCTCTGAGCTGAACTTTGGTGACTTTACGTTTGATATATTTTCTTAATTTCTGTATTTTTGTTGGATTATTAAATCGAAAATAAAATTCCACCTGGAATTCCGTTGAAATGATAAGATATTTCTTTTTGCGTCTGCCTTAATCATACTACATCTAGCAATTTTGGGGCAGTGGCCCAATCAACGCAGTCCCACATATTAATGTTTGTGCTGTAAATTGCGGCAGCCGATGTTTCTGTCTGAATTCTAGGCTATGGCTAGCTATACGAGCTCTGTGGCTTATCAATCAGGGGCCTGTTTCTCGAAACCAACGACAAGACAGTCATAACTTTATCCGCCAACTACGGAGATGTCCATGATCTTCCTAAACTGTTTCACGAAGAGCTAACCAGCTAGACATCTCGTGATATCGATACTATCGGCGAGAATAGGAGCCGACACGTAGCCTTGGTCAGTTGGTTGCAATTACACTATATTTTTAAAAGCTAAATTTATCTCAACTGCAAATATTTGAATGAATTAGGGAATAAAAGAAAATAGAAAATGTAGAAGGGTATAATAGATGCCAAATAATTTTTAAATCATGTAAATTACATGATGGATTCACTTGTAAAATGAAAAATATGAGTGATTTATTTCATGATCGGTGAGCCAGTTTTACGTTGGATAGGTACCCCCCGGATGTCGTGATTTGATAGTTTATAAAAATAAACCCATATATTTTCACTGTAATAATAATATGCTTTGAATGTTTTACATAATGTTTTTGGGCTTGAGTATGATATGGAAATTACAAAAATATTCATATTATAATTTTAAACACGTATATTTCAAAGTATTCATTTTAAAAATCGTTGATATAATCTATGTTTACACTGATATGGGTCTGAAAACCAGAGAATATGCCGTTGACTATGGCTGGCCTACCGTGTCATATTACAGTTCCCTCGTCGGATTTTAGTTCACCAAAGAAATCTTTATAGAAATCATTTACGAAGATCGCCCAATTATTTGTTTTCACACAAAAAGCACTCTTGTAATTATTATATAAGACGTAACATGTGATTTTCAAGTTTATTATGGTAGCACGTCATTTTTCATGCTAATTGATCAGATATGAAGGACCCATATCGTAAACTAGCTTTCCAATCAGAAGTCAAGAGACTTACTAAATTCATTTTGACATAAAACATACCTAGCAACAGTTATGAATTTATATTTTTTCTAGATTATAATACTTCCCAAGTTCCCATTGCTTATCAGTAAGGCCCGTATTTTTTTTTCTTGCCCAATGTTTATTTGTCAATAGTTTTTTTTTTTTTTTTTTTTCCAGTTTCCAATGATGGGATTAATTTGACAAGTTTTGGTTTAACTTTTTTTTTTTTTTCAAATCCCACCACATTTTGATACAGGCCTATCTCCTGTCAGTCTATTATTGTTATTGTTTTTATTATGGTTTTCTTTTTCATTTGAAAAAAAGTTCCTTTTATAAAAATATTGAAATGGCCTCAATTAGAATGTTGCTTGTTTGTTTGTTTGTTTGTGGGTTTTTTTATCCATTAGAATGTGGAAAGAGTGTTGATTCACTAGAGTTAAGTGGAGACAATCCTTGAACAAAAACACTATGTATTTTATATAATTTTCATAATATAAACATGGATAAATTCCAGATAAAGGGAATGCGTAGAAAAAGTTGTAGTGTCACTTTTTGCCTACCATAATCTACCCAATAAATAACATGTGATGGCGCTGTACGTCATCTAAAAAAGATATGACAGGGTTGGAGGCGTCATAAGTCCTTAGTCAGGAAGTTGTCATGCATCTTGGTAAAGACGGCTTCGTGAAACACGTAGCAGACAACTAGAGAACTAGCGCTGACTTAGTTAACCCTTTCAAGACAATTGACCACATTTTGTGGTTTGGCTCAATAACTTTTGATTCAGAGCCCTAAAAAATATACCAGATGCATGAGGAGAAAGAGCAAAAATTTCTGCACACACTGTGTCCATTTTTGTTGCATGACCATATTTCGTTTGATACCAGGAATTTTAAAAAGGAGAATAAGCTTCATAATCCTTAAATTGGCAACACATTGAGAGGTTCAAAATCACTATTTTTTATCAAAATTGGCAATTTTTTCAACTTTTGACTAAGTTTCTAATGATGTATATTGTTTTCAAAGACACTACATTTTGTTAGAACCACGTAGCACTAAACGAAAAATATTATTGTTGCCAATTTGGAGAACAAAATGTGATCAATTTAGCCCTTAAATAATTCCTGTCTTGAAAGGGTTAAGAACTTAGACATATGACGGTTTCGAGAAACAGGCCCCTGGTACTGGCCACAGAGCTATACAGCCCATGCCTATACTGTGTGTGGAGGAGGATATCAACCAAAAAATCTAGATCTAAATATCACCATTTCCCACATACTGTGAGCCATGCAAACCACCCTCGGAGTTTGCTAAAGGGGTTACCTTCCAGGATCAACTAAGATTGTAAAAATTGAATGAATAAAAAAGAAAAAAAGCCACAAAATCGGCAGGTGTGATCGGGTTTTTTTTTACCTTGCACTTGTAACTTGTATATATGGGACTACACATGCAAGATAAAGATTGGTGTAGTCCCATATATACAAGTTACATATGAAAGGTAAAAAAAACCCGATCACACCTTAGGGCAGTTGGGCTAAAGCGAGGGTAATATTAGTAATAGTACTATGTAGATGCCTTAAAGATAAAGTTTAGTTCTGGTCATGAGATTGAATTGTGAAAGAAACTGTCTCAAAGCAATTTGGAAAGTTTGATTATATAGCACATCAGAATTGGTGTATGCTGTAAGGTTTTGGAATCACCAAAATGATAAGATATTGACTCAGTCCTGCTTAGAGTCACATGCACTGCACACAGAAATGTGTATATGGGACTACACACAAATGTTAGACCCAAACATTTCAGCTGTTTCTTGTCATATTTTGAATGTGAGGGCAATTGAAGAGCAATCCTTTTCAGGGGACATTTCTACTATGATAATCTTCTAAACTAACATAAAAAGAATGAGAAAACTCACAAATTATTTTTTACCTTTCCCAGAACTCGACCTTCTTGAGCATCCCCAGGATGAAAATGTGCACAATATGAATGTAGCTTTAACTTATCTATTATTAATATTATTATTATTATTCAAGAAGGTTAGCATCAAAGAAAACTAATTGTGTTTCAGTCTGTTTCTTTGTAGTCCTTGCTTAAGCCACAACAACAGCAAGGCTATTTCTTCTGTTGGCACACCTAAAAGCCAAGCAAGTCCAGTACCATGGCATCCAAGGACACCCAGTCTGCTCCTTTGTCTGATAGTGACTCTGATGATGAATTCTTTGATGCGTTAGCAAATGAAGAATCAACACCTGATCACATAGGAAACAAGACATCATCAGTTGATCATGGTAGTGGTGATCCAACAAACTTGCAGTCAAGAGAGAACTGCAAATTTGGCACAGAAGATGCTGCAAAGGACTTGGCTGTGGATGGGCAACCTGATCTAGAGAACCACGCAGACGTGAGCTTGTTATCAACGATGGACTCCAACTTGCAAGAAACAAGTGAAAGTATATCTGATAGATTATCAGACAATGTCATGGTTTCAAACCCTGAAGGTGGTGATGCAAGCTCTACAGATTGTCCTTTAGACAATCCAGTTGTAGAGAGTGAACAAACTATGTCTCTCAATGCTTCCGATGCTTCTAGCTATCAGCCACTTTCTGCAGGTGATCAAGGAAACAAACTTACACAAGATGGTGATGCCTTTGAAGGCCTTGAGGCTGAGGAGAATGAAGATGATAAACTGCATGAAGCCGGAAGAGATGGGGAAGAGGAAGAGGTAGTGGTCGATGAGATGGACTTGAGGAGAGAGAGGGAAGATGCAATGACCGAAGAGGAGAGAGAGGTATTTTTAGAAATTATTATGTAAATGAACTTCATAAATGTCTTTGCAGATCAAAGTTCTTGACACCCCTAAGTCATTCGTAGGGTTCGTCCATCTGAGTAACAAGAACACGTAATGCACGAATAAAAATTGAAGATTAAAGGTATACCTGTGTCCTGACAGGCAGATCATTTCAAAAAGTAAATAGAACAACTCTGGATGCAAGCCAAACCCTCATAAATCTTTTGAAAAAGTGTCAGGACAAATTTATAAATGACAAATATTTAGAGCATTTATGGCCAGTTGATGCATATTTTTCCTAAATTTCATCAGCAAATGCAAGAGCTTGATTTTTGTTAACAGTCCGACCACATAACCCCCTTACTACATGTTTGGTTATGGTCATTAATGTGGTGAAAATGTGTTTATCTTGGTACATCTTGGTGGTCTAATAGCAAGTCTGTAATCAGTTCTCTTCAAGTCTCTTCAGTCAGATTTGAAAGTTGAATTAATTGAATTACATTGATATACTAGTGTTGTGATGTGGAAGTTTCCATCTACCTTGTTGTGGTGTGTATTTTAATACACATGTATTTTTTCCCTTTTTACAAAGGAATTGAAGGAAGAAGCTCAGTCGCACAAGGCAAGAGGAAATAATCTATTCAAACAGGATGGTAAGAATGAAAATATAGTATGCTTTTAGGCAAACCCTGTTATGTTTTATAAGTCGTTTATTTGAAAAAATATACTAAATAGAATAAAGGTAAATGTCTGCTTCTGTCCTGTAGTAGTTCATCTATTAAAATTGGCATCATTTTTGTAGGACTAAAGACTGCTATTTTGAATACTACGATTACAAACTAAGTATTTAATTACCTGTGCTGCACTTACGGATATCAGAAACGTGACCAGTTGTTCTAATGTTTGAGTACCAGTTGTAGGCTTCGGAAATAATTTGTTACAAGACTAACATCACTTTAACTATTTCCCATTTAGAATTATACGGGGTTTTTGCTGAGGTTTAGAATAGACTGAATTGTATACTGATAAGGTGACAAGTGGCAATATTTGTGCTGTGAATTTAAAATCATTTCCAGACACTGTCATTACCAAAGGAATGGTAGACTTTACAAATTTACTTCAAGTAACTTTTAATGGGACATGATCTCTTTATTCTAGAGTTTCTGGATGCAATATCTGCCTACACTCAAGCTTTGGAAATCTGCCCTCTATGCTACAAGAAGAACAGGTCTATAATGTATGCCAACAGAGCAGCATGCAGAGTACGACGAGAGCAGAATGAGATGGCTGTAGATGATTGCAATAAGGCTCTGGAACTCCATCCTCATTATTTGAAGGTATATAGTTAAAAATCCCACAAAAGTGATATTATATTGCTGAGGACTATCCTATTTTGCAGTTGATCAAAGTGATTTAAAAATACAGTTAACTTTGCATAAGTCGAATCTGTTGGGACCACCAAAAATAGTTTGACTTATGTTAATTCGATTTAGGAAATGTAAATAACACATATTTTGCATAGTTTGGTAAAAAAAAAAAAATTGATTCAACTTATTCGACTTTGAGTTATGCAAGATTAAATGTATTACTACTAAGCCTTCACACAAAGTGTACATCTCTCTGCACTCAGGAATACATTTATTCCTTGTTTCCTCTCTGTACACAGGTGTGTATACAGACAAATAGTCTGTATAGATACAATAGTCTTTACATATTCCCTTGGAAAATAGAAAATGTGGTACTATTTATTTGTACCCTTTGTATAAATCACTGCAGAAGGTTTGAATGTAATGTATTCTCACAAAACTAGGCAATAGAGCCTTGATTATGTGAAATGAATGAAAATTGAAACAGCTTTGCCTTCACATTCACACCCATCTCTTTTGACCTTCAAAGGTAAAGTTGAGTTCTGGTCATGTGATTACATTTTGAAAGAAACTGTCTGGAAGCAATTGGGAAAAGTTGACAATAAGGACTGGGGTTTACTGTGAGGTTTTTTTAAATCATCTGAATGATCAGAACTTGACTCAATCTTCCTGAAAATCTCATGCACTGCACACCATAATGGGTATATGGGACTACACATGCATGTGGCATGAATGTTTGGTACAAAATTTTCAGCTAATTCTCATCATATTTCAGATGTGGGGGCATTTGAAGAGCAATCCTTTTGAGGGAACATTTCTACTATGATATTTTTGTAAAATAACATGAAAAAGAATGCTTACAATTTTTTTTTTTCACGTTTACCAGAACTCAAACGTTCCCTTTAACCTTTCTGCTACTATCCATGCAGGTGTGGCTGAGGAGAGCAAACACGTATGAGTTGATGGAGAAGCTGGATGAAGCTCTGGCAGACTTCAAACAGGTTCTGGAGTTAGATCCCAGCTGCTATGAAGCAAGAGCAGCCTGCATGGTAAGGCAGTGGTCCACTTCAATATACAGATGATTCCTGTGAATAAGTTCATTGTATGATAGGTAAACACACCCTCAACAAGAGTGAATAGATTGTATAATGAACAAAATTGATGTTTTATACTACGAATCTCATAGGTCCTTGTTATTTGATTTTGATAAAGAGAAATTCAAGATTGGTTAATGGCATGACTGATGGCAACTAATTCCCAAGGTTACGGTTGTAGGCCCATAAACAGTATAAGCACACATAACTTTTCATGTGCACAGCTGCACATTGCATATCGAAAATTACTTGATAGTACTGAAAATTATTGACTCCTTTTAATACAAATATATGTGATGGTGTCAAATAGTGAATCACACGTGACCAATCATGTGATTGAGATCTAGGAGCGAGTTGAACGATACATCGCCTATCACCTGTTGACAGCCAGAAGGGCGTAACTCTGTGTCCAGTGATATAAATATACACCCTTCTGGCTCTCAGCTTGGGGATGTGTTTATTCACCAATAACTGAAAGGTATCTTCAGTTATAGTAACGACTTTGTCCCTTATCCCTGTTCCTGATGAGTTGATTCTACAAGGCATATAATTATGAAAAAATAAACATGATAGATGATTTATTTTCCTCTGTCTTATGAATATTGGTTAGGGTCTATTTCATTGAATGAAGCTATGAGTACTGGTATTTGCAACATTTTATACCTGGGTGAGTGCTGGCTACTTTTGGAAAGTTCGTAGAAATTTGCTAGCCCAGAAAATACTTTGTTTTGAATAAGATCAAAGTGCATGTCAGGCAACTCTCCAAAAGTAGTCAGTACTTATTCAAGCGTAGAACATTGGCAATACTGATACTGTCATCTGATTAAATGAACCCTCATCCAAATGAAAGAAATTATCCAGATGTTATGACTTTTCATTTTGGAGGATTTTTCCATAGTGTGCTTTTTTTTATACACTCTGTGTTAGTGAAAAAACATATAATGGAGTGGCCAGCAGTTTAGCTCTTGAAAGCACCAAAAGAGCTCTGGTTAATAAAAAAAAAAAAAAAAAGCAATAATGTACATTAAAAAATGAATTTTAAAAATTCTTGCTTGTACTATAGCAAATCCAGCAGGAGCTCCTGTAACATGAGCCGTGATCCGCGTCTTCTCCAGAAATTTTTAATTTTGTACAGCAACCAATGGCAAAGACTAGTCGTGTCCCCCCCCCCCCCCCCCTCAGCCATTACAAGAAATTGCCGCACATGTCCTGTTTGATACACTCTGTATAGACATGTTTGACTATTACTTGTACTTTGAATGAATCTTCTGCAGAGGCTTCCTGATCAGATCAAGGAGAGGAACGAAAAGCTCAAGGAGGAGATGTTCTCCAAGCTGAAGGACCTTGGTAACCTGGTGCTACGTCCTTTTGGCTTGTCAACCGATAACTTTCAGATGCAGCAAGACCCTAACACCGGATCCTACTCTATGAACTTTCGCCAAAACCCAACGTCAGGGAATGGGAGGCCCTAGCAGAGCCAGTGTGGGGCAAAGAGAAAACGTGAAAAAAAATTTGCTGCTGAAAGATGTGGGAACGATTACCATGAGTACTTCCATTGCCCTATTTATGTCAAAGTGTTTTGAGATAAGCAAGGCTCGAAATAAGCAGTTCCTCGAATGCCATTGGACACACCTAAATTCCTGCTGGACAACCTAAAAGTCTTGCTTTTGTTGCCCAGGTGGTAACTAAAACAAATCTCTTTATTATTATTATTTCATGTTAATCTAAATGACCAACAAAAGTTGAATTTGGCAGCTAGAGGCATTCGTCTAGCTGGAAACCCAATTGAAATGATAAGCAATTGCCCTGATAGGATTGTTCATTCTGTATGACCTGGAGGGCGTTTCATCAAGTGTCTTGTAGTGATTTTTCTGACAAATTTGCTCTCAGCCAATCAGATGCAAGGATTTCAGTAGCTTATAACAGTTATTGCTACTTGTCATTGATGACAAGTTTTATGAAACAGGGCCCTGCTCTCTTTTGAAGAGTTCTCTCGATCTACAAACATGAGATGCAGTGGAGAGACATCAGCAACTTTCTAAATGCCTGATGTCGGTACAAGTTGGTTTCAAGAAGGAACCTTAAAAATTTATTATTGGGCTTCTTTTCAGTAGGCCTGAGTCTTAAAGTAGATATTCAAAGCAAATCACAAATATGCTCAATAATGTATCTCTAGAAACTAGAAAGCTTGCAGATGGTAATAGTATAAGTTTTACGTGAACTGCGTGTTTGATGATTAAAAAATAACACAAATAAAAACACTTCTCAGCATCTGGGATATCCGAGCGATTCGCCAGAAATATACCGATGTTTTCGTGACGTCACATCAGGTGCCAATCCTGCCTAAGCAGACGACGTCCTATATCAAGTGAACGTAACTGCAATGCAATTATTTTTAAATTATTAAGAGTTTGGTTTGTTTCACCATGACCGTATTTCACATCATTCTAAAAGGGAAGTGAAACCGTTTCTAGTAACTAAAATCTTTTGTTTGTAAAAAGTCATAATAAGGGTCAATGATCAATCAAAGAAATCACACTTTCGAATTGTAAAGCCCGCTGAATTATAGCATGGATGGTATTCGTTCCCTCTTGAAACGCCGACATGCCGCGGTGCATGCAGCTGAAAATACAATGGCATCTTTTTTTGTTTACAAGCAATTGATTCCTTTATTTTTTTAACGCTGCATTTTTCATCAAAATAATACCATGCAGGAAATTTAGAGTGAGGCAACAAATAAGCATTTATACTCACGCTAGTGAAGTAAGAGAAATAAGTGAAGATGAGATGACAAAACAGGCACTGAAAATGTATAAGATGTTATGGGGCATCGTCTGCTTAGGAAGGATTGCTCCCCGGTATGACGTCACATATCTCAGCAGCGTTCAAAGAGCTCTATAGGTGCTATAGCGGGGCTGTGTTATATCATTTTATAATTGATAATAATCATTACTTCAAATGTTTCCAAGCGTTGAATTTTGATAACCTTGTTCAATCTAAGCTTCACCTATGCAATAATAAAAATTAAATCAATATTCAAAATCAATGAAATTCTACTTTAACATATTTTAGTCCCAAATGGACTGTGTTAAACTGATCAGACTTCAATAATTTGGCAATCTCTGTACAGTGTAGACTTTGTTTAGACTTTGCACATACTTATTAAACACTTGGCTGGCGCAGGTCAGAAAGATGGCTAGAATTGTCCTTTATTACAACCAGGTGTAATCTCATACCATGATGTGTTCTCTGATAATAAATATTTGTATTATTCCATTTAAAGTGTACCAACCACCTAAAAAAATAATTTGTATACAGCTAGAATGTATAAAATCAACCTCAAAACACTTTACCTGGCCTTATATGGTTAATGGTTTAGGAGTATGAAGCAAAATAACTTGGCAAGAGTGTTCTTACACTTATTGACTAACTTCCCTGTAAAAATGAGATTGATTCATTGAGTCATGCATAAGTGGGCAAACATTAAAGGCAAAAATGTCACTTTTCAAAAGTCACAAGGTCATTTTTTTTGCTGTATTAACAGTACACTTTAGCATTTCTTGCTCAATTTTTAAAGTGTGCTCACTCAACCATGACATGATGACAACCTCTTATGTTCACATAACATGTGATGATATATTTTGGTGTTATTTTTTTTCAATGTGCTGAATGGATTTTGCAATTTCAAATTCAGGAGGGTTGAATTTTTTTAAATTGTGCTCCACCCAACCATAATAATGAGAAAAGTGTCAGGATAGGTGTGAGGGGGTCCAGCGATGGATGATAAACAAGAACAACACATAAATATGCACCAGAAACCGAATTTGCTAAAATCTTGTTTCACAGAATCCCCAAAATGACCCTTGTGACTTTTGAAAAGTGACAAATTTGCCTTTAATGTTTGCTCACTCATGCATGACTCAATGGATCAATCTCATTTTCACAGAAAAGTTAGTCAATAAGTGTAGGAACACTCTTGCCTAGTTATTTTGCTCAAAACCTTTTCGTTAAAAAGTTACGCCATTTCGATTAGGGGGGCAGTTACTTTTTTTGTTGTGTTTAGTATATTGACAAAGAACCCCTTAAACATACAGAGCAAAATGTTTTTTGATGATTGGTACACTTTAAGGCTATATTTTGATGAATTTCTAATTCTAGATTTTGCTTTCAAAATTCAGAATTTTCTAAGTGCTTTTTTTCTGAAACTAAATGTGGACATGTTCATGATCACAATCGCAAAATCCAATCACGATTACATGTCCACATTAGAAGGAAAACAAAAGGGCATTAATTAAATCTTTTGAAAGCAAAACAAACATTTAGAAACAGGAATCCATTAAAAGATAGCCTTAAATGAAATGATAAACAAACTTATTAGGGAATGGGTCATGGCATAAGATTTGATTATCTAAACGGTAGTTGTTCTATGTTGTTGCCTGTCCATGGTTTAATTCTTAGGGTCACCAAAGACTCCTATTTCATTACCAGCTTGGTGATTGTTTTGGAGTTACTGATATCTTTATTTTCAAACCTCAACCTCAACCTCACTCTAATTTGTGATGATTTATCCATTCTTTGTTCTGATACCTCTTTATTGTTTTTCTTGTGTGCTGCATCGAAATGAAATTGTGTAAAATTGGCAAGACATAATGATAAGGTGAATGAGGTAAAATACTTCAGCAGCTGTGGATCCAGATACTATGTGTATTAATAACTTATTTGGTTCCGTTTCAAGTTATCCATATAATTTACCTTGTACTTGCTTGGATTTGAATTATGTTTCACTTGAAAAAAGTTGTACTAGTCTGCTGGAGATAAAATATTTATTGAAGGAAGAAGTATTTTTGTGAACTAAAACATAATATGCTTAGTTAATCACATGTATGAGCATGGAAAACTGAAAATTAAAAAATTAAATTTTGTTTTGCTTTTTGTGACATACATCATGGCACTGATAATCACTAGCGCTTATATCTATTTTCAAATTCCCTTAGTCAGTGGTAAGATTTTGATTTAAACCTTGTATCTTGGTGATTTACAGGAATCAAATTATTTCTATTGAGGCTTGAGTCTTTATTCTCTTTTGATATGTATTGTCCAAAAGTTGATATGTCTCATATTTTTTATGCCACAGAAAATTATGTTTCCATTTCAGCACCTCTTTTAAAAGCCTGTAGGTATATTGGACAAATGAATTGAGCAAATTGGATAGCATCTGCTAGCATATTACATTGCATTGTAAAATTGTAGTACATCCACACAATACGTTGTTCTGCATTTATGATGTTGAAAAAATGATATGAATGTTAGTATTTATTCATGTATGTAAAGTCTAATGGACTCTAAATGTTGGACATGGTGTGATAAAATAACCTCTTTCTGATTTTGTTTTGTATGTTTGATTTTAAGCATTTAATGTTCTTGAGAGATATGTCTATTACCGTACATATCAGATACATGTATGTTCTTTGAAGAGGTTCACTTGATAAGTTGAGTTGATGAGAAGAAATTTTCTGACTGTACTTTTTGATGTTATTTACATTAAACAGTGACTGGGCCTATGCTGGGAGAATGGCTGTCTTATATTCCAAGAAAATTAGATTATATGTCAAATGTGATTGATATTCAAGTCTCGCAAGGTAAATGAATTTGACTTGTCATCAGAAAATTTTGTCTTTTAGACCAGGCACATGTTTTCCATGAAATATATTATTATAAATTGATGTGAGGGTAATTGTTATTTTTTTTATCAAGAATTCCAAACGATTAAGAATACTAAGTATATGTTTGTGAAAACATATGAAATCATGATGTTATTTCAAATTTTCAGAATTGTTTTTATATTGCCATCACTGTTATCATTATATGGAATTTGTGATGGTTACTTTTCTTTTGACCTTTATCTAAATTTTGATTCTTATTTTATTTGCGACATGTTTTTTTTTTTTCTTTCCTTTTTATTACATGATTAATATATTGCATACTCTGAGTATGCAAGGAACATAGATAATAAATATGATACAAAAATATAAGCAGTGGATTTCTAATTGATTTCTATGTAAGTTTGTAGCCATTGGTTGATGCCGGTACAATTACATGACCTAGATCACACATAATGTGGAAGAGCTCTCCTGAGTGTTTTAGTTGATTCAGGTGTCAGGAAAACGCACAAAGCTTAGAGTGGGCATCTGATCCCAAGTGTACCATTGTGTCCTCTATACATTTTTTTAAAAATCTCTCTTTTTCTCTCTCTCTCTCTCTCTGGCTCTATGTATCTTGAACTCTCATCTTCTCTTTATCTTTATCTTGCTTCCTCATCATGACTGTTGTCTTCTAATCTCCGGATGTCAGTCTTTTTTTTTTTTCTTTCTTTCTTTCTTTCTTTCTTTCTCTTTTCTCTTCTCTTTCTTCGCTCTCTCTCTCTCTCTCTCTCTCTCTCTCTCTCTCTCTCTTTTTGTTCTATCTCTCTCCCTTCTTTTCCTCTGTCTAATCTAGCTTGCTTTTACCCCCAATATCTCTTCTTTACTTTCTCTCTCCTCTCCTCTCTTCTTCCTCTTTATCTCTCCCTACGTCTCTCTCTCTCTCTCTCTCTCTTTATCTCTCTCTCTCTCACTCTCTCCTCTGTTTAAATAATTGAAAAGAAGAATATTATTTGTAATTCTTGACGTTATTTATTCCATAAAACTCATACAGATAGATACATGTATAACTGATTATTGAAACGACTGCAATACAGTATTTTCTCATTGCGGTAAAATGCACTTTGCTTTCACAGGTGTAAAAAGTAAATTATGGAACATGTACACATATGTACCAAACCTATAAACCTCTATTTAAAAAAAACAACAACAACAAACAAACTGCGTAGAGAAATCTAATCTGATGACATTAATATTATTATAGTTAATAAAGATACACCCGTACATGTGCTGAAATTGAAAACAGAATGCAACAGATTACACTGACGAATGGAATCGATTTGAAATTAGTTTTCCAACTCACAGAATGAAAAGTATTATTGTTACACACGATCGCAAAGACTTTCAAGAAATCTACTTTAGGGCAATTTTGATACACTATTGTATTGCCCTATATAAGAAAATTATGTTCAGATTACGTGATATGGTATTTTGAAGTTCGCACATATTTAAGACTTAGTGATGGACAAGGCTATTGAAACTGTCCAAAGTATATTTCTCGAAAGTCTTAGGGATTGTGTCTATAAGTATGTACAGGACCAGATGACAAAGTCGTGATATTAGTTTATAATACATTATTGCACAAAATATTGGCAAGGAATTTAATATGTGTATCAACTACATATTCTAAGTACACATATCAGTTTCCTGCGACTATTTCTGCTATTTCTTGTGAATAAACATCTGAAAATACGTTTGATATTTACATTCTATCAAAAACATGCTGTTCAAATACTGATCCTCAATAATTCTGCAAGAACTACAAACAATGCGGTCGGAGAGGCATACGGGATTTAGTTCTCGATCTTAAAAGAAAAAAAAAATAAGGCGTAGCTCTACCTATGTAAAACATACTGCTTTGTTGAATAAGCTAAAACCTATTAACAAAGTAAATATTTAACTACGATTTTGGAGCAAAATGCTTGGTCCATGAAATACGTGACTAAAAGGTGTCCACGATATTAAAAACCTGAAATTAGGGCAGTGAAAATGTGAATATATTTCTTCCTGAAATATGTGAAATTTTTACTAAATGAAATCCACTTTTTATTTTCCGATGATTTTACTTCCCTCTGGAGAATTTCCTTATTTCAAAATAACTATTTTGAATACAAGTGACCGAAAGAACTCTATAAACCCTGAGTTGTATTACTTGTCTTATAGACTGAAATACAATACAATACAGTCTTTCTTTCATCGATAATGCACTATTTTTTGTAGCAGTCTATGCAAAATCAAATATCTATTGTGTTGTTAACGCATTTAAATGATTAGCTATAAACGGTACAAGTTCCTTATCAATTTTGGTTCTAATGCAGCTCAGGTAATGGAATTTTTAAGAAGGAATGTTTTACGAAACCGTGATTCAAGTTGTTACTCTGTAGTCTGTGTGTGCATAGATAGGGAAATAATGATTCGTTTATACTCTTCATTTATAAACTAATGAATTTAATATAAAATTTATAAGTATGTGCATATTTTAAAATTTATTAGAAAAAAAATATTCCCATGAATTTTCATTGGTAAAAACTATGATGGTTCATAAATGCAATTATAATGCCAACATTTTTCACATTTAGTTGCATTTTGAATTCTACGTACTTCTACAAATATTTTGGTATACAGATATATCGTTTTTATAATTTTTGTTTTATACTGAAAATCTCTGATCAATGCAGATAAAAGTTATATCTCCATAGTGTCGTCAGCCATTAAGAGAGAGTGGCATTAACCTTGAACATATCATAGGATCTCTATATGACCTTGAATATTCTGAAAGCCATTTTTTGCCAACAGGAAATAACTTGAGGGTTATTTGGGAAAACATGGGGGAGAATACAAGTTACTGGCATGCATTATACTAATCCATGTACAACATGCATGTTTTCAGGAGAAATACATTTTAAATTTAATTCTCTCGTCAACTTGAAGTCTCGTCATCGCGGAACTTGCAATTTTGTGACAGTTTCCATGGCAACTGATCCGGAGAGATAACACGTGGTTGATCCCCCGTTTCCGTCCCGGGTTTTCCGAAGTGGAAGCTGTTGATGAGTTCCAGAGTCAGCCCCATTTTGGGCCTTCAAGTCGTGATTATTTTTTGCTTGTGTATACAACTCTATCTCAGGACATATCTTAGAGAATTATTTCAATATTCATATAACAATTCCGGTCACACTGTCCCCGGCCTCTCTCATTCCCCCTTCTGCCATCTATACTTTATTTTCTACATATTATCTTTTTCTAAGTATCTACCTTTGCCTCTCCCTCTCTCTCTCTTTCTCAACCCCTCTCCCACTCTGAATATAAATCCATCTGTAACTGAATAAACTTAATCAAACCTTACACACCCTTTCACCGTCCTCACTTGCGAATTCCCTTTCAAGCCCCCCCCCCCCCCTTAAAAACGTCTCATAACTCCACCTTAAACGTTAAGAGGCCACGTTCCTCTCCTATAAAAATGCAGAAAGAATAAAATCCTTTGCACCTTAAATGCAAGTTATGCATCCCTATAGTTTTGTTAACTAATACTTTCTGCACAGGTTAATATAATAGTTCATTCTCCACTGCTAGCATCTCTTGGAAGTCACTGACAGAGATGATCACAGTGATGGTGTGGTGTAGTATATCCTAGGTTTCACATGTCTGTGAGAGAACCAGATCCGATGCGTAGCCCCTCTGTTCTCCGCCATTCGTTCTTGCGCCAGGAATACCATTTCTGTAGGGAGGAGAATAACAAAAGATAAACGAAGAGAGGTATTTAAAAGAGTGTCACTTTGCATATTATTTATTCTTCAAATTCAGCAGTATTTCATCCACGCCACCCCCCCCCCCCCCCCCCCCCCCCCCCCATCGCACTTTGAACGATCTCATTCTGCGAGAAACGAGCAGTGTCCTATGTGTACCGGAATAGGGAAACAGTGGGAATCCAGTTTGTATAAACGGTGGAATCTAAAATTATCTTTGCATTCATACTGTAATATGTCCACATTATGATTCCCTATAGTGAACACAGCTGGTATATCACATCTTGATTCTCTATGTAAACATAGTGCATCACACTGTAATCCCTATATGAACACAGTGTATACACACTGTGAATCCTTATGTGAAAGTGTATCACACTGTGACTCTATATATGAACACAATGTATCACACTCTGATACCTTGTGTGAACACAGCGTAGGGCATATCACACGCTGAGTCAAACTGAGTAAAAACACTGAACACAGTGTGTTTGCATTGTTGTCACACTATGAAAGGGTTCTAAACGAACTCTATGGGAACACTGTGAAGCATACATAATGTGATTCTTTATGTGGCCACAGTGTTTTACAAACCTATCATACTGTGTGGACACAGTGAGAATAAAGTTTACACACACTGCAACACTACGAAAGTGTTACAAAAAATTTTCTGTCGTCATAAAATAATTATGAGGCATACACACTTTAATTTTATATGTGACCACACTATGACTTTATATGTGAGCATGCACAGTGTGAAACACTCTGTTAAACATGTGAACACAGTATATTGTAACTTAGACCCCGTTCTCACTCACTTTGAAAGTGGACTTTTGGAGTGGTCTATCTAAGACCCGTTCCTCAGGAACGGTTCTTAGGTGAGTGTGAACGGTCAAAGTGGTCCAGGAAGTGGTCTTCTGGACCGCTCCAGAAGACCACCTCGGGGAGGTGGTCTTGAGGAACGGGTCTTATTAAGAGCGGTATGGACCGCTCTAAACGTGCAATGTGAACGAAAGCGTACTTCAACCGGAAGTGAGCCAGTGACGTTCCGCGCACAAAACAAAGCAAAAGCAATCGATCGGGCAGCCGGTGTCATAGGCGATTTGTTCCGAGCAGGCGATTGGTTCCACAGGATCCAATCGACTGAATGTCTACCCGCCGATTGGATCCGCTTTGGTCGAGTCGATGCGAGCGTCATAGGCGATTGGTTCCGGCCAGGAGATTCGTTCCTTGGAACCAATCGACGAGATATTTAGCCGCTCATGCGATCCGAATCTCTTTTCTGCTCAAGCATCATGTCATGGTAACACCCCTAAAGAAAAATGTACTCTTTTGGTCGCCTTTTGTAACCAATCAAAGTCCTCCAAATCAGCCACACCAACAGAACGGACACTGTTGCCTATTTACGAATTTTGTATAGAAAAATGTACTCTTCGCGAATTTTGTCATTTTGACAGTTAAGGTGCAACAGTAAATACAACAATATAAGCTAGAACAGAGTATACATATGTTTACCCTTTAATACATGAAACACATAGCATACTGGATATCATACATGTGACCTGTACTATTTGTGAACTATTCAACTCTTTTAGATGCTTCCAAATGGGATCCCTACGTGAAAGGGGCAAAGATAGCAGGGTGTATACAATCATCCCCCAGGTTTTAGTGACAAAAAAAAAAAAAAAAAAAAAAAAAAATCTTTGCTGGAAATAGAGAGTGAAACAAGATAAGCACATTTCTAGCTTTTATTATCTGTAAAGCTTTGTCTTTCAAAATTATGTGGTCCAATAATAACTAGTGTAAAAATACATGCCATGTTCCCCCATCAGCACTGGGACACACACAAAAAAAGGTTATCGGGTTAATGAAAAATGTTTGCTACACCCCCAAAATGCGATAACCCCCCTTTTTTTGTTGTTGTTGTTGTTGCTTGTCAGAGAATTTTGGAGGAAAAGTAGACCCCCAAAATGTGCTAACCTTTTTTTTTTTTTGCTTGTCAGAAAATTTTCGGAGATTTCCCCCCCCCCCCCCGTTACAAAATCCTGGATACCCACTGCCCATCAGGCCATTACAGATGGACTTAAGATATGAATAAGCATAATATACACTCAGGGGCGGATCCAGGATTTCGTATAAGGGGGGGGGGCAAACAAATGGAGGATTGTCAACTTTGGGAAACTGCTTGGAGGGAGACCCATATTTTTCTGGTCTCGCCAGCCCTCCAAAAGTCGCTCAGTAGGGGGGGGGGGGGGGTTATGGGGTACATTTCCCCTCCATAATACTCTGACAATCAAAAAAAAAATTTAAAAAAAGGTTTCCTGTTCTAAAAGGGGGGGGCACAATCAAAAATAGGGGGGCACAATGCATTGTTTTCTTTTAAAATGGGGGGGGGGGGGGCACGGGCCGGGATTGCCCCCCCCCCAGTCCGCCACTGTATACACTGTATACATCACTGGCGTACTGGTGGAGGGCTTGGGGGCAGTAGCCCCCCCCCCCCTCCATTCTGCGCAAAGGAAAAAAGAAAAAGAAAAAGAAAAGAAAAAGAAAAGAAAAAGAAAAGAAAAAGAAAAGAAAAAGAAAAGAAAAAGAAAAGAAAAAGAAAAGAAAAAGAAATGAAAAAAGGGAGAAAATGAAGTATGCAGGTAAACAATACTGCCCCTATGGAAAACTAATGTCGGAACCAAACGGCGGCTTTCGTTACGGATCGGCCAAAAGTGATATCAGTCGTTTGAGTCCACTGGTACGAATCGACTAGTCGCTTGGTTCCGGGGAACGAATCGACTAGTCGTTTCGTTCCGCCGGAACCCGGAACAGATCGACTATGACACCGGCAGGCACGCTACGGTACATCAGTTTGTATTCCGCGCGAAAAATTTGACCCGCTGAACTGAGCTGCCATAGCAACAAGGCCACTTTGAATCGTGGAGCGGTTTGAGCGAGAAAAACTGCTCGGAGTGTGAACGCTAGCAAACCGTTCCTCAAGACCCGTTCCTCTGGAGCGGTCTAACTAAGACCACTTTCAAAAGTGAGTGAGAACGAGGTCTAAAAGCGCGTGGTCACACTTTGATGAGTACACTTTGTGACGTATAGTCACAATCTAACACACTGTATCACACAATGTGTCACACACCGGGGCCGCGAAGCATGTTTTAAATTGGGAGGAGAGGGTGGGGGGGGGGGGGGGGTAGGCTTATGCGAACGAGCATAATTATTATCACAATCTTGCGGCAAGGTGGAAGAAATCAATTTTAATGGTGTCCATAAGCTCAAAATGTTATATCACGAACATTAATGTATACGATTTATCTGTCAGCTGTGACTGAATGGTTCATAGATGCATGGCTGCATCTGCAATGGATTTCAGGCCACTATGGTCCCTATAGAGTTAATTTTCTCACTGCAGATGAGGCAATGACATTTTTATATGTTTGGTGGAATTCCATTATTCCAAATATATTAGGGTAGGCCTAAATACAAATGGCATTCATTTTCTGTTTTAACAATATACACGGATACCATGTGATTAATTCGTTCCGGATCATTACAAAAATACCCGCTTAGGATATCCACGCAGTTGATTTTGGCAATCAAAGTATAAACATGCAGCCCCTTAAAATACGAGCGCGACTCCAATACGCATTACCAAATTAATTCAGGCTAATAGCTAGGCATTAATCACCATTTGAATCGCAATCATCATTACGGCCAGACGATGAAAGAGCAAAATACAAAATTGATGCACGGATTAATTTTCTAAATTCACAGATTCGGAGGCAGCGCTAAATTCGAGACGTTTACGTGCTTTATTTCGAAACCATTATAATCATATGGGTTCCCTGATACATGTAGGTATAACAGAGAGTGATGAGGGCTGAAATTGACATAGCATTTGTCCAAATAGCGCTGCCGAAAAATATTGATTGACTGCGCTACCGGTAAATTTGTTTTCATCAGGGATAACCTCATAATGACGTTTTGGAGTGAAGTTAGGAAATTGGGACTTCTTGAAAAACATTTGGAAGGTGGGTCTGTCGATGTGCTGATCAATACTGTTCTGGGTGGAATGGAGATTTCTTTTTCATTCTTGATGTAACATAATGTAAGTAGGCTATCATCAAATCTTTCGAGTACATGACAATGTCATTGATGTCAGCGCTCGTACGCCGTACGGACGGACACAACTTCGCCAAGGGGCTGACGTCTCTCGCCCAAAAATTAACTATTCCCTTTTCAAATATGTGAGCGAGAGTTGCGAGCGAGCAAAATGACACTATACTAAAGTGACAAATTAATTTCGTCTTTGAAATATACTAGATAAGATATAACATATTACAAACAGGCCATCTCGCTGCCCGAGTATTCGGGTGACGCTTGTCAATGTATAGGCTTCACAAGCCTATGCGCAGATCAGAATAAGAAAGTGGAGAACAAAAGAAAAACATTAAAAAAAACTGGCATGATATCAAACGAAGTACTCATTAACCTTCATCATTCATCTGTATTAATCCCACAAGTAGATGACTTATATTACAGGCCATCCTATACGTAAACATTTTCACACGGAGAAACATCTGTTATTCGGTATACACTTACAATACTACATCTCTCGTAATAACTGATGTTTCTCACTTCATTATTGTAATTTACGATTCCTTTTTTTTTTCTTCTCCCATAACAGATCGCATCTCCCCTCAAACTTATTTTCCAGGTTCTCCCTTTTGTATCTTGGTCAATTTTTACTATACCCTTACCCTAAGCCATAAATAAAAGACGGTGGAATTCATCAATTCTCTTTCATGACTATTCTTATTGTTGCGTGAAATGTTTATCCACAATCGTGCCCCATGACCCATCGACATGCATGCAAGACCGAGTTTGACTCTCACTCGTCGTTGTGCTGTCTGTCGCATTCGATTATGATACCCCTTTCATCACGAGGACAATCTAAATGCAGCTATCATTCTTATTCAAGACGTTTGGGGGTATTTCCCCTGTATCACTACAAATTATTTGAAACAAGCAACACACATTTGGTACTAGATATTCAATGTTATGGGCTTTTAAGGAGACTGCGGTCGACATTCTGACAAGTGACAAAACAAAAGTAAGAATAAAGTAATCCATTATCACAATGTCACAGATTTCACTGAGGACCTCACCTTCTAAAAGCATGGAAGCAAGGCCTTATCCTGGTTACAATTTAACGACCATAAAAACAGTCGCCATAGCTCCGTAATCTACAGAAGATGTGGAATTGCATGGAGCTGTGCGCGGAATAAGAACTCTCACATAATGCGAATTTCTTCATGATACCTAAGATTATAGGGGTGTTGATGGCAAATGATTCTCGTATTTTCGGGTTACCTTGGTGATTATTGACCGTAAAAATTATGATAATCGGGTGCAATAAAGAGGTTATAGAGGTCTAGTCTACATAATATCAGCCCTTGCCGCTTTATCATCCATCACCAACCCAAACCACTGATTGCATTACTGTTGAACATTATCTTTCAGCACATTAGGCCTATCCTATACTTTCTCTCTTTCTCTCTCTCTCTCTCTCTCTCTCTCTCATTATCTATCTCTTCTCCTCCTCTCCCTCTCTGTCTCTCCTCTCCTCCTCCGTCTCCCCTCCTCCCTCTCTCACCCCTCCTCCTCTCCTCTCTCTCCTCTCCCCCCTCTCTCTCTCTCTCTCTAGCATCTCTTCTAAACCGGTATCTCTCCATTCCTCTATAGCATGCCAGATTCAGCACTACCTCTTAGCACATTCTAATGGCCAGGGGGCGGCAATAGGCTACAAACCAATACGTGAAGGAAGAAGAAATAACTATATAATAAATAGAGTCAATCAGAATCACCAGAATAATCTGCATCGTAACCACGATTCTCTCTAAATGAGATCTAACAAATGCAGATGGGGCCCATACTCTGATCAACACCTTCTCTCTCTCTCTCTCTCTCTCTCTCTCTCTCTCTCTCTCTCTCTCTTCTTTCTTCTCTCTCTCTCTCTCTCTCTCTTTCTCTCTCTCTGTCTCTCTCATCTGATCTCGTGAAAGGCGAAGTCCATATTTGAAATAGATATATGTTATTACTTTATAATCTCTCGATCGCATTGGTGATGACTGAAGCTCATCACATTTTCATGTGCCTTCGGCGGTGTAAATTGGCCGCCTTGGCACAAAATGGGGGGGGGGGTACATTTTCTTTTTATACTCGATGTGTACGTACTTAAGAACTCAGCAGATTTAGAGTAAAAGTTTAAGCTTATAGGCAAAACAAGGAGTTTGCCATGTTTCATGATACACGTTGAGAGACGCACCGAAAATATGGCGATGAAAATTGGCCCTATTATATACAAAATTAATTCAGTTTGTTTTTCTTTCTTTAAAAAAAAAAGCACATCCTGTAAAGAGCTTGATTTCATCATGATCCATTTCCCTTCCAGTCTGCATGAATATGATATATTCCGATAACTATAAAATGAATCAAGAAAGCACGGATCATCCCTTTAACCACTGGACCCATGCTGGCGTAATGTGCGAGCTAAAACGTGTTCGTTTCATCACAATCTCTTACGTGTTACACGGATGAGAGAAGATCCCATTATGGTTTACATATTTTAATCATGATACTCCCGTCTTGGTGCTTATTCATGCGATGTTGCCAGAAACGATGAGATATAGACGTAATCCTTAGGCATGATATACCTCCTACCTGTGGAGTATAGTGTACCAACCAGTGTATAGTATAGCGTAGCCTGGGTAGAGATATTGACGGGCACCGGCACCATAGGAGGGGAGCATCGGTCTTACATATTTTGATCATGACAACCCCGTCTTGGTGCTTATTAATGCGATGTCGCCAGTGATGATGAGATAATAGTGATCTCAAGACTACCCTCTATAACTTGTGGAGTGGCGTGGGGGTAGCGAGGGTCGGGACAATGAGGGGCATAGGGCGTCATGGGAGGGGGAGCACCCGTCTTACATGTTTTAATCATACCAGTGGTGTATCGTGTGGGTCCATACATTAAGGGGCACTGGTAACATCAGTGAACATGGAGGAGGGGTGCACTGGTCTTAATCGTAGGATGTGAATACAAAAGGGCATCAGTTAGGGGGAGGATGTGAAAGGGATCGTAATCATCTTCATTTCACCGCCCCCCCCCTCTTTCCTTGCTCTCTCTTTCCTCTCCCCTTTTTTTTACATCATTACGTTGGGACGACATGTGCCTTCTTCCCCCCCCCCCCCCCCCCTCCGTGGCAACGCCACTGATATCAACTGTTCATAATAATCATGCTTGGAAGTTTGCAATGAAATGAAACCCAATGAGAAAACAGATCTTTCATTCCTATATACTAGTTAATATTAGTCACCGGACTGTGGATCACATGGTTCGCGGTTCGAGTTCCGCCGCGGCACTGATGTCCTTTGGCAAGGCATTAATCTGCATTTGCCACTCTCCACCCAGGTGTTAAGTGGGGTACCCGGTAGGATGCGAATGTCGTTGTGACTGGAATAGTATATGTGCGCCTGTGAAATGGCCGCCAGACTGGAATGCTCCCTAGTGGAGTGGAGAATGTGCACTATAAGTGCAGAATCGTAACTGGATCCAATGACCGGGGTAATAATGCACTGTAAAGCGCTTTGATCAGTTACTAACTGGAAAGGCGCCATATAAATGCAGGTATTATTATTATTATTATTAGTCTACTTTTTTTTTCAGGGGCGTCGCACTATAAGGGTTTACGTTTGAATGTTTGAGGATCTATTTTACACTTTTTGAAAAAAAAAGATGAGAATCTGTTCAAAGACATTTTATTGTTGTTGTTTGTTTGATAGATTCCAGCTATCTTGTCGGCACATTGTATACCTGGTCTTACCCCCCCCCCTTTAAAACACACATAAAGCCATTGAAAATGACCTAGCGAGACAATGTACCGGTATTTAATAATAATAATAATAATAATTTACAATATTTATATAGCGCTTATCACAAAAAATGTCTCTAAGCGCTTAGGAAAAAGAAAGAGGAGAAAGAAAGGAACAGTTTCAGACGTACAAAAATATATTAGTTAAAGGTTGAGAAAGCTGCATATGCTAAGGCATTTAGTGTCATTTTAACCCACTTGTTACTATAGTAGATTATTATGTTATTCAATTTTATATACTTGCTGTATGTCTAGATTTTCTAGATATGAAATATGAAATCACACCAGTGGCGGATTTAGGGGGGCACGTGCCCCCCCCCCCCTTTTGGAACCCCCAAACCTTTTCTTTCTTTTTTTTTTTTTTTTTTTTTTTTTTGCTTGTCAGAGATTTATGGAGGGGAGGTAGACCCGCAATACCCTCCCCCACTGCCCCCACTCCCCCCCCCCCCCCCCCCCCCACTGAGCGACTTTTCGCGAGCTGGCGAGACCAATAAAATACGGGTCTCCCTCCAAGCAAAATTGACAAACCTGCATTTGTGTGCCCCCCCCCCCTCTTATACAAAATCCTGGATCCGCCCCTTAATCACAGAGATAACATCCCTTGATAGGGGTTACTATTATTAGAAAAATTGTGGTGTTACTATGGCACTTGCAATGGGAGGTAACATTTGTTTGAATCAGAAATACAGAAACGCAGAGTTTAATCATGTTAAATGTTTAATTTAAAGTCAGATTTTCCGTACCCTCTTTCTTTTCTTACCACCCCCCCCCCTGCCCCCGGCCTCCCTCCTCCTCCTCCCTCTTTTCTCCCTTTCTCTGTTTCTCTTTCTGTCATCCCCCCATCCCCGGTGCAATCTGCAGAAGACCTTCATAATTTTCCAGCGTATAGATAATATCACATGTTTACATATGATTACAGTGGTCGTCATGCGAACCGGTCTATTACTCTGATTAATAAACGGACGGACTGTGGTAATTGGTATATGTTTTCCTAAAATACCTCCGAGCTTCAAATAGCCAAGCAAGCTTCAAGGGAAACACTTCCACTTACTGCCAACAAAAATGAAAGAAGACTGCAATACTCGAATTTGGCTCAAATTTGCACTCGATTATAACTAACCATGGCGGTTATGATGAACAATTATCGTTTCATAACATTCGCCAAAATTTTGATGGAAACGAACCATGCGAACTGTCCAATTTTGCACTCTTTTGCTATGATGATGTCTCTGAAACGATTTGCTATTTTTCATGTAACTTGCCTGTATGCGTTAGCCATTAATCTTCAGTTTGTCACTATTTTAAGTTTTTATTTTCTGCTGCCGCTGTCCAAATGTGATTTTTTTTCTCTGTTCCTTCAATATCAATAAAGTGATGTACAAAAAAAATGTCAGAATGAATTGCTGATCAAGAAACTTAATAAAGTCCCATACTCTATTGAGAACTTAAATAAAATGTTATAAAATAAGAGTGTAATTTCAACGTCACGCTAGGAGAATCTAATTATTTTATGTTCATTTCTTTTTCCTGGTGTATAAGAAAAATCGATGGAGAGGCCCCTGTTCAAGAACACCGATGATGGACAGGTGAATGAATAGAAACCTTTTCTAAGGTGGGTTTTCAAGAGTGTTTACTTCTGCGGTAGTAGTGGTTGTGGACTATATACCTTTGAGCTGAGATTCTTGGTGTGGAAATTCACAGTGCAGATAAATATGTATGTTTGAGTGAAAGGCAAAATTACCAAAGAGACATAGGGGATAGAGAAATAAAGATTTGATAGATTTGATAGATTTGACAAACTGAGTACGAAAAATCTTATAGGCTTATCATTCTCTAAAAGTAGAGATCACCAAATTCTTCCTAATCTAGTGCAGATGTTTTCTGTGGGTTTACATGTATGCTGATATCAAAAGTTATCATATCAAAAATATAGTCAGATAGTAATCAGTGGTTATACATGCCTCGAAAATCCAAGGTATGACATACTGTCCTTATATACTGATCTGTTTTTAATACTTATCCGTTTAAAATGATGACTTATACTGGTATCCTTGTAACACTATCATTATACTCTATATGGTACTTAAACGCTATATTGCTATTTTGTCTACACAAGCCCTTACAAATACAAAATTAATACTAGCTTTCTCCTACACACACATTGTTGGATATGATAAAAACTAATTATCTCCATATACCCGCAGGAGGAACATATCACATGGGTTTATTGATTTTCTTGGGGCATAATAAAAATTAATCGACTGAATGTGAAGGGATATACCTCTCTAAAAAAGGTTTAGTGCTGCTGCTGTCTCGTTACTGGTAGCATCAAGGAGCTGTTAGCATATTACAAACTGCGGAGCATTCGCACTTCATGGCTCTTAAAATAACAATGGGTTCATCACATGAAAACTAAATAGATCTGTTATCATGATGATGAAGATCTCTTTCCTTTAGCGTTGGCGAACATTTATGGTAGAGCTGTATCGCGAAACAATAGTCTGTACATATAATGCTATATTTGCATCATTCAACGTTTTGAATACATGTAAACATTGTACATGGATGTCTCCATCAAGCTTGAATAAAGCTTACGACGATCCACCTATGTATGTTTCGTTTGAATGATTATATACATGTACCATGTAATTAAAATTGATGGTCTATATACGACGATGATGAAAAATATGAATAAAATAAATCAAATCAATCAAATCGAATCAAATATACATAAGTAATTAACAAATAATCTATTATAGAGTATGGATTATCGTGCTGATTCACAAGTTACATTATCAGTTCAAGACAATTCATTAGCTTCCCATTGTTTATGAGTTAGATCGGTGCCAAAAAAAAAAATCCACTGCATGACTGTATTTTTCCCCTTTTAATCATTCATAATACACCTAGACCTTTAATCGCTGACCAATGCAAGCAATATATAGACCGATATACAGAAAGCCTATAAGCAATATCAGCTGTATCCTCCCACATTCTGATAACTATCGAAGCTTGGGTGCGTCCACACTACCATTTTGAATGTTTGTTTGTTTCTTTCTTGTTGTTTTTATTTTATTGATTCATTTGTTAATTTTATTTGTGTCCTAATTCACCCAGAAAATTACCCCATTCAACGCCCGGCACTACATTTTTCAATCACAAAATTGTTCAAACCCCGACCGTGCCACTTGTGGAATAGAACGAATTACTGACTGAAAAACACACGCAATAATAAAGAGACAGAATACACCGTAAGAAGATAATCATGATAATGTTACTGCGTTGCAATCAAATATTTCGATTTGCAAAAAAAAAATCTTCCTTTATGTCAAGAAAACATTTCATTGACAAAGATTTCAAAATCAAACACTTCTTGACATTCAACAAGTTGACAATGTAAAGTTCCGATCCGACAAGATATACGTTTCGAGATGCGAGTCCATTGCTCCCTTGCACTCATATATATCAAATTCTAGATTAAAAGCTATACCAACGCTCTTAACAAAGCAAAAATTCTGCAAATAATATATAATCATAATAATAATAATACTAATGATAATGATAATAATAATAATAATAATAATAATAATAATAATAATAATAATAATGATGATGATAATGATAATAATAATAATAATAATGATAATAATAATAATAATAATAATAATAATAATAATAATAATAATGATAATAATAATAATAACAATAATAATAATAATAATAATTTCATTTATAAAGCGCATTTTCATAACACTTTATCCCTGATCTAGATACCTTTAGGCTAATCGAATAAATCAGTGAGCATTGGGGAATTAACAAACTTTATGGACGCACTCTTGTGATACAGAGATTTTTCTTTTCAATTCCTTTCTTTCTTTCTTTTTTTTCTCTTTTTTTCTCTTTTTTTTTTTTTTGCATAAGGAATAAATTTATCAGTGAGGATGAAGAGAATTTTTAAAAAATATATATGGACGTACTCTCGTGATACAAAGATTAGAATCACAATCGATGTTTGTTTTGCATGCAGAATAAATAACGCGATCCTATAGTGCCAACATCACGAAAGATGTGTTTGGTTTGATACTGACATGGTAATGAAGGCTCAAACGTTCAACCAACAAAATAATCCAAAGTTCAGAGTACAATTCATCATATTTGATCATTATTAGAAGTGGTCTGTGGTCGAAATTAGGTTCCCAGTGCATGTCATTCGTATATACACGTGGGATATTGTATTTCCTTTGAGCATGAAACTCTTTATATAACTTTGTACATGAAGCATTAGTAAAAATCGGGAAGGCATTGCATATTCTTCGTCTTCTTCTTTTTATCATAATCATTATCATTACTATCATCTTTATTATTATTATCATAATTATTATCATTAGTAGTAGTACTAGTAGTAGTAGTAGTAGTAGTAGTAGTAGTAGTAGTAGTAGTAGTAGTAGTAGTAGTAGTAGTAGTAGTAGTAGTAGTAGTAGTAGAAGTAGTAGTAGTAGCATCATTATTATTATCATTATTATCATTATTATCATTATCATTATTATCATCATTATCATTATTATTATTATCATCATCATTATCATTATCATTATCATCATATTATTATCATCATTATTATTATCTTCAACATTATATTGTCATTATTATTATCATTATTATTATTACTACTACTACTATACTACAACTAATATTATCATTACCATCATCACCATCAAATAACTCATGCATAAACCTAAAATCACTCATTGTGCCACAACTGGAGAGTACATCATATCAATTCTGAGCTTCGAAAATCAGGCAAAGTCATAAACAAACGTCATAAAACAGTGGTCTCTCGTTCATCACACACGACTAATTGGAAGAAAAATAACCCCTCAAACAATGGGTATCAATCATAGAAGAGTAAGATAGTCAAATGCAGAAATTAATAAAGGCATAATGGATGGTTATTAAAAACTAATGACGGATGTGTGAGTAGAGATGCGTGCCTACCAAAAGTATATTGGAATCAGATGTCGAAATACGTCATCAGTTCACTTAAGTATAGTATAGTCTCTCGGACCGTATACAAATGGTTTGCTCATTTTGTTTGGAAGGTGATTTTATCTTGTATTATGTTATAAAACCAGTAGCAAATTTAGGGGCACAACCTGCCCATTCCCCCCCCCCCCCCCCCACTTTGAAACACAAATGGCACACCGTAAGTACACAACAATAAATGTCCCCTTAATTGTGTGATTTGGGGGAATTGTGCCCCCACCCTCTCTTTTACAAAATCCTGACCCCACCCCGCCCCCTGATTAAAAGGGTGAGGTTATTAAATGCACGATGTAGGGCTGTATTCAGGAAAACCCGATCTCAAATAATCTACATCAGATACTGATTCATGATATCATCGGAGATAATTTTAGATTATGGATTTCTATACTTCAATTTGTACTTTCTGACTGACAATAACTGATATCATAAGTTTCCTTCATTATGTCATAAATAACAGTTTCTATATCCGATCATCAGATATATTTAAATGCATTACCCAAAAGATTTCTAGGAAATTATTTAAGGGCATGTTCTGGTGTCCGAGTGGTGTGGCAAGTGACGAAACTTCCATTATCAGTTTATTGGAGCAAGGCAGGGGCGGCGCTACAGGGGGGCAGAGGGGGCGACCGCCCCCGTATGATTTTTCAAGTAGTGAAAAAAGAAAAAAAAAAGAAAAATAGAAGAAAAGGAGGAAGAAAAGGGAAGAAAAGGGAAGAAAGAAGAAAGAGGAGTATTAAAAAGAAAGGTCTTAAACATATAACTCTATATTACCCCTGTTATTTAATGGAGAAAAAATATGACGTCATCTTTAGGTCGTCTTGCCCCTCCTATCAAAATACCCTGGCGCCGCCCCTGGAGCAAGGGGGTACTATATAGGCAAGCCTGCCTTTAGTACCTCCTTGCTTCGACAATATTAATGGTGATTTGTAGAAACCCAGTTTGAAAGTTTCCGAAAAGCGTATAAGAGGAGAGAGAGAGAGAGAGAGAGTAACTACTGGGGATATGGAAGGCCTGCAGTTGAATTTTGCAATGAATTCAAGTATTCGAAAACTGTTCTCTATATCTTTTCGGCTTAAACCAAGGAATAGTCATGAAAATGCTGTTTAATCTTGTTGTTTGGGACAGCATTGAAAGAACTTTTTTTAATGGGTGCCCTAGGAATATTTGATTCTGGAATATAAATTCATTCAAATTATAGCAACCATTTAATGATTAACAACCATCTGCACGCCATGACTGACATGACACTGTTTGCGTTCGTATAATATTGCGATTTTTTTCCCCATATACAACTGTCAGTTTTCAAAATAATAACAGGGGTGAAAAGTACAATGACATAAACCTCGTACAATATTTGCATACCAATGCATGGTCAATGAAGTGAACCTGTACTCTGCAAGGGGTGGTTTTCTTGTACTTTTGAACCGTTTCCCATTATTTTCCAAGTCAAAATGATTAGATTATGTGGGGTTGAGAACCCTATATAGCAGTGCACAATGGCCGTTTTCATGACTGAGTGCAGGTTCTAAGAGGCTTGATTAATCCTATTATAGTACACACTTGACGGAAGTATTCCCTGCCCCCTTATGTGGATAGGATCATTTGGAGGGCAGGATATTGAAAGTGGGTAATGAGATTACACGTCTAGCTAAGGGTCTTCGTGTATCATTTTCAAATTTATATAGTTCATTCCTCGAATCGCTGGTATACTAGCACGAAAACGAATATGCAAAAGGAAGGACTCAATTTTTATAGAAAAAAAATGCACTTGAAGAACCGTTTGAATCATCCGTTGCATGGGTGCAAAAACCGCATCCATGGGTGCAACTTTGTCCCCCCCCCCCCCCTTCCCCCTCCCCTAGATGATCAAAGGATGTCGTATCAGTCAAGACTGTTTATATCACTTTCTGGTATACGATATATACAGTCTTGTTCGGGTGCAATTTAACACGCCTTGGATGAAGAAAAATGTATATATTAGAAAAGGGTATAAAGTTGTACCTTTTGTGTAAGATTTTCATTATATAAAGTCTAAAAATCTTCAATAAATTTCTAGGCTCGGGGTATAATCCATTATAGCACCAACGGCCTTACTTTTACACATGTATGACCTGAGTGATCAGACGTTATCATGGGTAGGTCTGTGTTTTTAATAAAGCAATTATTGATTATGCACAGATAGACGTCCAAAGATCGATGTGGTGTACAAACATGGCGAAGGGTTTATAATGATCGAGTTCACACCATATAGTTCACAATCATGATCCAAATGCCTTAGGGAAGAAAGAATGGAGAAAGTTCGATGGACCGAGTAACATAGCATAGCACGACCAGGTGAAGGGTATATAGAAATGGTTGGGTGTGAGATATGAGGGTCCGTGAACAGTCGAGTGAGACAAACATGACAAAAGTGACGTGAACTCTGCGATCGTTCACTTTTTATTGAATCCTCTCTCCGTTTCTTTCCATTTCAGTGTCCAAGAAAGGAATGTCAAGAAAAGAGTCATTCCAAATAAAGCAATAATGGAGGGAGAAAGAACGAAAATATTAAATTGGCTTCCATGATAAGTCAATATTACAAAGAGCTACTTTTACTAATCTTGTTTCATGACAATCCTCATAGATCAACCAATGGTATATCCGTCTGAACTAGAATAGTGCTTTGGCTGAATCAAGGGGAAGGGAGGAGGAAGAGGAAAAGAAAAATCAGGATAGCAAATGATCATGTACGTAATTTTTGTTTTACTCCAAGTATGACAACTTCAGATTCAAACCATTCCCCCAATTCATGAATATTCGGCGTACATTTGATAATGTTCAATTATTTAAGTGTCATTCATTCCATTTCAAATTCATTTCGTCTGATATATTCTTGGAAAGATGGTTAATTTCATTTTTTTATTTTTTTATTTATTTATTTTATTTTATTTTTTATTTTTATTTATTTATTTTTTATTTTTTTTTTGGGGGGGGGGGGGTTGTTGTTGTTGTCTGTAACCAGTTTAGTGACCATAGCATTCATTGCACGTACTTAAGCGAGTTTTGAGTTGATCAAGACACGGTACCTTTCATCTCAACTCAAAACACAGAAAATGTCATCCGAAACCTCCTTTTCAATTAACCTTTTCGTTCTTTCTTTTATCAAAAGAACAATGAACCATATCTTTTGAACTGATTCAACAAACTAAAAAACGGTTCTAGGCCATTAACGCCCACAACAACATGTTTTTTGCGTTTACCCCATCCTTTGTTCTGCAAATTATTCACCCAAAAAGGGTAAATATTTCATTGTATTTTTTGTCAAGTGCAAGCGGGGGTGTAGATTCCGTGGGCAGGAGGGACACTTGCGCGCCCCGATAATTTCGAAATCAAAATATTATGTCCCATTGAGCATATAATTCCCCGATTAATGGCTGTCGATTTGCCCCCCCCCCTTCTAAGTAATGTTTTGAAACCTTTACAAACTATTTAACGAACACCAAAATATTGAGATTGTTTTTCAAAATATTACATTTTCATAATCACTCATTTTTTTATGTATATTATTATTAAAACAATCATATTTTTCCATGATTTTTACAGAAATTTATTTACTCCGTATTAGTGTATACATGCAAAACATATAACTATAATTATAAGTTGGTTCGAGTCATGAGGAAATCATAATATGATTTCCTCATGACTCGAACCAACTTATAATTATAGCATATTATGCTTGGACAAAAATCTAAAATTTGTATTATGAACATAAACAAAATAATTGGTGAGTTGTGAGTCAATGACGTCTTAAAAACGTGACTGAGTTGGCAATTTGGTTAGTGATTTTCATTGTTTTCCTTAGTTTTTCAGGCAACTGAAAAATCACAACTTTCTTATTGTGCGATTTTCCTCAAACTTTTTTGATCTGTAGGTCTGATTTTTCTGCTTCAATTAAAAGCAAGTAATTATTGGATTGGACTTTCCCTTTAACTCCTATATCCTTTAACATAGGGTAGACAAGTACAATAAGTTGATTATGTGCTCGGAATTATTTGGACTTATTCGGTATCGTCATGGTCGTGGCGACATACAGGTATACAAATCCTCATCTAACGGTTTTTGTGGCTTCTGTCATAACGCGACCTTATAAAACCTCTATGTTGAACAATTTACGCTGAATTGATGTATTTGTTGTCATTTAACCTTGTAAACATGCACACAATTAGTTATTTTCCGGACTGCAGAACTGCATTATATTTTGTATCTTTTTATGCCAATAAACCAAATTTGAACTTGAACTTGGACCTGAGCATTCAACGATACTCTTCCCCTACGTCAGCTTTAACCATAATGCGGTCATTGTCAGTTGTAAAATCAACAATCCTGTGATACATATGATAAAGGACATAAACACGTGGAATGTTAACGTGCTCTTTCTGGGTGGTTTGCTGGTATCTTAATGTTTACGAACGTGATTCCGGAATGATATCATTAACTAATTAGTCACCCATTATACGTCAATCAGATGACTTTAAAATGGTAGGTATTCCTGAAATTCGATTAAATTTTAACAAATGTTCATTAAATATTGTTTTGTTTGGTGGAGAATAAACATAATACTGGGCTCTACATCGCAAGAGGGTGAAACGCGTGTCTTCACGTAATAGATGGCCTGAGAGACATTATCACCGAAACGTTGCAATATTGATCTCTAGGTAACATCCTATACGCATAGGCGAATCCTAAGATTTTAAAATCCTATGCCGGGGAATTAAATGTATGTCAGGGAAAAAAGTTTTAGGTTTCGGCGATTGTGTGATTATATTTCGTCATTTGTCCCCTTACCTAACTACATAAATCATTGAAAATTAGTAAGCCTATTAAAAAAAGACAAAACCAGGCGATCAGTTACCTTAAGTATGTGCTTTTATTCGCCCCATCACGATCTACTAAGTCACAAGACAAACATGGATATTCAAATCAGAGGTACATTAAGAAAAGCAAGTCTCCCCACCCCTTCAATCTGACGATCATGGATTCGCCCCTGTTATACCGACCTACTATATCCAAATTATCTTGATTAGCCAACCGAGAGCCCTCGTCATTAACAGGTGTGAGGAGATACCAACTGAAGGTCATGAAATGATGCATTCCTCCTAAACATCATCACTGATCGGAGAATATCCTCACACATAGAGCAGATACCAGTTGTCATGGAAACGATACAGAGGATGGAGATTGAAGAAATGGGAAGGTGTCAAATCGAGGTCATGAAATGAAGCATTCCTCCTCGACATCATCCCTGACCAGGAAGAAATGTTATCAGAGCAGATACCAGTTGTCATGGAAACGATACAAAGGATGCGTAGAGAGGGAAGAGATGTAAAGGTGTCATGGCACGATACATAGCTAGCTACTCGACATTCACACAATCACTGGTCAGGAGAAGAATATTATCAGGGCCCTCTTTCATAAAAAGTTGCGATTAAACGCAACTCAAAAAATTGAACGCAAGTCCAAATACGCGATCCTGATTGGTTAAAAATCGAGTTGCGTTTAATTTTTTGAGTTGCGTTTAATCGCAACTTTTTATGCAAGAGGGCCCAAGCCAGATACCAGTTGTCATGGAAACGATAAGGAGGATGCGTAGAGAGAGAGAGGGAAGAGATGAGAAGATGCTATATGCGGTTACTCTTCATCATTTTCATTCTTTTCCTACTCATAATTACTTTCCATTTCTGCAGCAAATCAATTGTACTTTATCCCATCAGTTTTATTTCTAGTATCAAATTCACTATAATTTCTCGCAGTTTGATGATCCCTTAAACTTTAATCTCGAACCATATGAATGGCATTTAGTTCTTTACCCATCCTAACCCTCCCCCAGCATATAGACCATGATTTATTTTGCTTTGCAATATTTTTGCACATTTTCAGTTCAAACCAACGAAGAAAGATCACAATCATTTTGTACAATTATTGACAAGTCTGGTTTCAGATCTTGTCTATTTAAGTGCTTTATTCAATGAAATTGCTCTGTGCTGGAAATTGAAACGCACCCAACCATCGCCCATCACATATTATTTAATGGGAAATTAATTATGTATTTTTTTTAGTTAAGTCTGACATGGCTGATGCAGTGGGGCTTCTTATTTTCCTTTCTTTATTCTTTCTTTGAAAAGGCGACTCGTGCGCGCAGCCGCTCTTTTACATTGAAAACGATTTTTTAAAAAGATGGCCATAATTTCAACAGCCCTTCATATTGTTTTCTGCCACAACCGTCACCACGTGACAATCTAATTACAAGGGAGGTGTTACAGGCAGAGACGGAGTCTAGTCATGACGCTAAATAACTGATGTATATATAGGTATCCATGGTATTTTCCGTCACGTTGCTATAGGGATATCAAGTTCCTCTCACTGTAAAAGCAAACCGTGCCGCTTACATTGTTACAAATCCGTCTAATTACCCTATGTCTGGCGCTCATCGCACTTCATATATCTTATTCCGTTCATCAGATCACAATTTTGAAATATTTTACACTTTTATAAATACCGAGTTTAACATATAAACAATAAGTCTTCTGAAAGATAAGAACAATAATCATTTTGCATACTTTATTGAATATAATTTACATTTACATCATGTGTCCTAATTATCTTTCTCAGCATTTTACATTATTGAATAGTGGCGTAGCTACAAGGTCATTGGGGCCAGTACCCCCCCCCCCCCCCCCGTATGGCGAAAAAGGGGTGAGGAGAGAGAAAGAAAGGGGAAGGGGGAAGGCAAGGTAAAAAAAAAAAAAAAAAAAAAAAGATGATTGCACCCCCTCCACACAGTCACCCACTCGACCTCGCACTTTTGTATTTCAATCACTAAGGCCGAAACCAGCCCCCTTCCCCCCCCCCCCCCCCCTCCCCCGCCTCAATGGCTGGACCCATGCTACTCCACTGGTGCTGAGTATGCAATGTATCTGTAAATCATGTTCACTAATTTTACCAGAACTGAGAAGGGTATCACGCCTGAGACAAACTCGATTTATTCATACTTGGCATTTATCTACAAAGTCGATGCGGTTTCCAGGGGCTACAAGAAAAGCCACCCTGGAAATATGGGCAGGGAGTTTGTATTATCTTGAAATTTGCGGCTAAGTACTAGAGGCTCTAATTCTTCTCTATATCGCGAACGTTTGCACATGACGTAATGCCAATGGAAGTTGGATTTGATTGTTAAATAATATTATTGTAAGATTTGTCTTGCTGTTCAAGTCGGTGAAATGCAATGTACAATAGCTTATCGAAATACATGTACACGTGGAGTATCTTTTTAATGAGCATTTGAATACTTCATTTCGATCTTGGAAACCAAATTTTTTAGCAGAATATATTTTGAAAAGTCCCCGAATCAACTCATATGGCAAAAATGTAATTAAATTCAAGCCTGTTTTTGCATTGATTGTTTACTATTGTGCAGCAGTGTATGTTTGCCATATAGCTTTCGGCCTATACCTTATGAGTGAAATTTCAAGAAAAGATCACAGAGCAATATTGTCGCAGGGGCATATCAAGGGGTCGCTACCGGGGAAGGGAAATGCACCCCCCCCCCCCCTTTAAGTAGACATGTTTCATAATGCTTATGTAGTAGACTTTATATATCTATGCTAAATCGCATTCTCAGCCCCCCCCCCCCATTTTCAAAAACGCCCCGCGACCCCTGCATAATCATGTCGTGTTGAAGATGTTATGAAAATAATATAGAGTCATAAACGTTATGGGAAAAGGGATAGGATAAATTGTATTGAAAGTTAGCACCAAAAAAAAAAAAAAAAAAAAAATCCTCGTATGAACAGATCCAACGTTACGGTTAGCCGTCAGTGACAGACTTGGCCCACCAGAGCCAACCCAAAAATAGGTCAGATGAGCAGTCACTCTAATCAAGACCCGTATTTTGTGACTCTCTAAACACCGGACGAGGAAATAGTTCATTGCGTCACTGCACATAGATAGTAGATAGTATTTACCTAACGCACAAAATGATTTCTTATAATAGGCAAGGATGTTTGGGGGCGGCTCTTCTCTGGTTTTGTCGGTGATTTTATTTTCAATCACGTTTTAAATCGGATTGACATCAAACCAGTGACATAAATCGATTTCAATCTATGACTTTTCGACAAAAATAAACACCCCAAAATAAATAGACATATCACCAACCATGTCTAGCAAAATTTGTGTATTTTCCTTTTTCATCTCAAGAATTAGATTCAGGTATACGTGTAATCTTGACATTAGCAAATCAAGGCACTCCTTTTTTAAAGTGGTCACGTAATAGACTATATATATATATATATATATATATGTATGTATATATATATATTTACATGATTGTGTACGTATGTATGTTTGTATGTATCATGTATGCTTAAAGTATTAGTGTAGGTTTTTACCTACTAGTATAACATCCCTGGTAATTTGCAACAAACACATATGAATCATGCATGGATTATTAAGCCAAACATTGAAGCTCTTTTCTATCACAAATGCAGGGGCCCTGTTTTTTATGACTGAACGACTATGGTGTCATTTTTATCGTTATAATGCATAGCCTAGCAAGTTTGAAGCCCCTAATCTCGCTAATGAACACTTCCTTTGACATTGAGCCGACATTACCGTGTCCTGAAAAAAAGAGAAAATTTCGGGGTGACTCGTATATTAATCACCCGTAGGGACTCTGTTCGTGTGATCGTGTATGTTATACCTACATGTACACATAAAGTTAAACCATCAGCATTTGCAGTATATTTTGTAGAAGTATAAGGCTGTAACATTTTAAGACTGATAAACAATATCAACATTCCAGTCAACATAATTTTCATGCTGACAGTTATTTTGTTTATCATACCATCGATATTAAGCGTTTGTGAGTTTTTGACATTACAAATAACACATTTATGGAGAAGTTATGGAACAAAACGATTCATTTTTTTTTATTATGTTGATAATCTAGGTCAGTGGCATATCTGGAGCTAGGATGAAAGGGGGGGGGGGACACCCTTGCCTATGTTGTTCCAAATATTTCAGACAGAAAATCACTTTTTGGCCCTAATTTTCATGGATAAGGGGTTGTTGCGGACGTTATTTTCACTTTCTCTTTCTCTTTCTTAATTTGTAAATTTTATCACTTTGATTTCGATAGGATATTACTTGTTTAAAGTGTATAATGCATGTATTTTAAGACTTAGTGTAATGCATGATCGCATAAAGCAAAGAACGTACCTCTAATTGTCAATATCAATCATCGTTAACCTAGATGCCTATCATCTTTTATCTTTTCCTATTAAGATTGATCACAATTTTTCTCACCTCTACATCCTTTTGACCGAGTCCACTTTCTGCAACTACCAATTCGAGTGTGATATCGTCCCAGTTCTTTTCCTGCCTGAACTCTTGTTCCAGGACCTTCTCCTGTTGCGCCGTGACGGCCACGCCTGAGGGTGACGTGGATGCCGGTGATTCCTGGGTGCCTCCTGAGCTCATCTTCAAGGTATTTCCTTAACCACCTTTCCAATTACAAAGGTGATATAGACAGTGCGCTTGGTAGTTCACGGGTTAACCAATGCTAGCTGCACGATGGCTTCAAAATTACAAGTGGGTCCAAGGATGTATTAATTTGCTTCTGCCTCGATGTTTGAATGCTATGTTCTACAACTGTCGGTTGCACAACAAAATTTCACCTTGGGTTTACGTCTGCAATGAAGTTCAACAGTATTTGTGTAAGCAAATATGCATGAATTCGCTTGATTTATATCCAAGTTCGCTGTTTCGCGCGCGATCTGGTATATACAGCTCGCAGTGTAGCAGTGTCGTCTGCTGTGTGCGTCTTTTGATTGAATGACTTGGCTGAAAAGGAGTCGCAACACGTTTTGGCGTTGTGTTACCTTTTGGCCAACAGAGTAGTCATGACACGAGCAGCGAAGCTAACACACGCCCACACACGACCAAAGCATTGAAGGATTATAGATGCTTTGATAATGGCAGTCTGTTTTACAATAGTTGCATATCATATCACTATTCAGCCCATTTATAATACGCCCTTTGGCACCACCAGCGTTAAACAAATAAAAATACAGAAAAGAATACAAATATCATTTCAGACGTAGACCCTTTGAGGGGAAGTACACCCTGTAGAATTGGGTGCTTAAAATGGATTTTGAGAACAGATGATGCAATAAAGATCAATTGGTGCAAGTTATCGAAGATAACTTTCTGTTAACTTTCTGTTAAAATTTCTGCAATCATAGTATCTATATGATTGCAGGAATCTTCATATAATGTGATGGAGTAAAAAAAAAATTGTATTGGGAAAATATACATAACCGTGATCACTGAACAACGACAATGTACTGATGTATGGAGATGCTAAAAGTTTTGTACCGCACTTTGCCTGTTCGGCAAACTTTCTCCATGCATCGTACTCTACTTACTTAGTCTAATTTAGTTGGATGCATTCTGTTTAAAACTTTTTGATGTTGCAGTTGAAAGTGTTATGGGTTTTTAACTCTTTATGTTTTCGATCTTTCCCATTTTCTTGTTCGTATTTCTCTCCTTTTCTTCATTCCACAACTTTGCAATATTATAACACACACTCAGTGACTACTCGTACCTCAACCAGGGAGATGGCCCCTCTTCACATCTCCCTGCCCTCTTCATACATGAATAGCTCGGCCGTCACTTTTGTGTAATCGTCTGTATTGGAGCCAGAAGGGCGTTAACTCTGTACAAAATAATGATGGGATTTAACGCCCTTCTGGCCCCAAACAGACGGATTTTTTTTTTTTCAGAAGGAGATTGATGAGACCGAGAAAAGAGCCATTTAATCTAAGCGATTATGTTTCAAAGGCTTGCACGGGGAAATTGTTTGCTCTAATCGGTTCTCTAAATAGAAACTAATTTGAAAATCTGAAACGCGGAACCATTTCCTTCTATACGGTCCAGCTTATAATAGATTTGACAAAAGGACTTATTGATTTTCGCATTTGGGTTTCCATACAGCACATGAATGAACTCCGTTAACCCCTTCAATGCCACTGGATGTACGCCAGTACTTTATAAGGGCAAGTCCAAGGTATCAGTGCTGTCCCATATACTTTCAAGAATTGTAACAAGAACAGAAATTACCTGTCGTACCAAGCATCAGATCTGATGTTAGCTCACTTTAAAATTTTTTTGTTCTATATTTGACATGAAGGATCAAAATATAGATTATGTATTCATTTGCCTGACCATGGGAAGGCGCTATAAGTAAACATCAGTATCAGTATTTTGACCACACTTTCGCCCTAAATTACACATCATAATGTTATGACTCCAGAGAACATGTCGTCTGTTTGGAGCCAGAAGGGTGTAAGTCCCATAATTTGTACAAAGTTAACACCCTTCTGGCTCCAAACAACACAATGTTTTCAAAGTGGTATTTTCATACCTTGAAGTCTTTGAAACAGTTTTTTTTTTTTAATGAAAACTGCAAAACCGTGTCAGTAATGGTTTATTCGTCATTGGGTGTTCAAGAGCGTTCATTGGTGTCAAGCCTTTATGTAGTTCTATAGCTTCATGCACTCTTAAATTTTTAATTGGAAGGCATGATCATTTTATACCTTTTAGTATACCAGATATCACTACATCATCTACTGAGAGTCAGAAAGGAGATAATGATATAAGGAGTGAAGTGTGTTAACGCCGTTCTGGCTGTCAGTAAATGATATGGCATGATTTCATAGCAACACATAACACCAATGTTATATCCCCTGCTGAGAGCCAGAAGGGCATTAAATCTGTGTTAAAGGACAGGGGAGCGTTTCATGAAAGGAAGTTGTCGGATATTTTGTCCGACAACTGTTATAAGCTACTGAAATCCTTGCATCTGATTGGCTGAGAGCAAATTTGTCGGATAAAATATCTGACAAGTCCTTTCATGAAACGCCCCCCTGGAGTCAATGCCCTTCTGGTATCTCAACAGATAATACATATATACACCATGATTATATTGAAAGTATTCAACACTGGGAGTTTGGTTTAAAATGAATCCAATATCAAACACATAATTTGAAAGCGATGGTGGATAAACTTTGCATGATGTGTTTTCCCTCTTACTAGGATTGTATCTTCCACATGTTAATATTTAACATACATAACATTTTCTTGATCATTAGAATATTAAAAAGACACTTTAATCCCAACACTATGATTATCACCATGAATCATTTTCATCTTTTTTATATTTATTTTTTACATAGGGAAATATAAATGATCATAATTTTTAATAGTTCACAAACATATGCACAGCCTAACACGTGCTCCCCACGTTAGAAGAAACTTGACGGTTTTACTAATGCCAATGCATAAAAATAGTTTCTATCTTTTTTGTAAACAGAAACCAGTTATTATTCTCAATGTTGGATATGACATGAAACTACAGTCCACTCATATCACAACAGTGATCCAAACTGATGATTTCTATACAAAGTTATGTTTTCTACTCTCGAATTGGGTCAAGTATACTTTTAACCCAATGTGAGTATCTTTCTAAAATTATCATCAGATGTATTTGCATGTAGACATTTGTTTGTTATCAAGAATAACATAGTTGTTTATAAGTGGTTTTTCATATTCTTTTGTGTCCATATAAGAAAATCTTTCACTTTCTATCACTCATTGAATACTGATATTTGTCTTTTACTGCAATGTAGTAATTAAGCTTGGTACGACGTAATCATTAACTTTTCAAACTCGTAACCAGCGACAATAGCAAAATACGTCAACAATGCATTTTTTTTTCATTATTTTCAAAAAATGTTCAACTACCATATTATACGTCTGTTGTCCCACAACTTGCATACTTCTATAGTTCAAAGAATCATTCTTTCTTTCTTTCTTTCTTTCTTTTTTTTTTTGTCTTCTTCTTTTTCTCCTTCTCCCTCGTCAGTTTTTTTTTTTTTTTTTTTTTTTTATTCACACACCTGTGCTTTGAATACAATAAGTTACAAAAAACAGTCAGATAATGTATAGTATATTAAAAAGGTCCTTGTTTACGATGAATCGGACAAGGAAATCATTTACAAATAAGGTTTGAAGCAAAACGCCTATACTACTGCGTGTCTTGACTACAGCCCTACGACATTGAATATTCCTTCACACAACCCCCATAAACATTCTTGTACAAAAGAACACTGCTATTACATTCCTGTTTTAAAAAGTCACTTTTTTCTCTGAGTGTGTGACAAAATCGCATTTATTGGAAGAGGATTTATTTTTCAATAATAATTCTTGTTTTATTATCTTTACTTAACCCCATTTCGGAAGGTGCATGTTTTCATGTTTTGCTGTTTTTCAGTTTCTTTTGGTCAAGCACGATCTGGCTGTATTAAAGACAAACGCCCTATCCAGCAATCGCACACGCAGTCAAGACACGCAATGTTGCTTCTTTCATCAAAGTCATGAGATACAGTTTCAATAAATATAAAAATAGAAATTATCACTGGTTGAGGCCATTTTCTTTACGCTTCGTTTCAGTGTTTGACAGAGGTCTCAATAAATAGGAGACACTTAAGAAGTTCCTTCCCCATCCGCCCCCCCCCCCCCAAAAAAAACCTAAAAAGTTAAAAAGTTAAAAAGAAAAACTGTAAATGAAATCAGAGCCTCAGTGTTAGAAACAGTAATTTATTTGGTAAACAACATAAATAGTAAAACTTAGATGACAACAATAGGACAATAGGAATAGGAGGAAATCATGCAATCAAGTGTCATTTTCTTCCCTAGGAGGGCTATCAACTTGATAAAATCATTAGGTATAATGCAGATTTTGATTGCGTCGGTAATGTATACTTGGACTTGACTTGCCCACAAAACCATTAACATTAACGTTTGTGGTAGCCAAGTGTTTCATTTTGTATAGTTATAAAAAAAAAAGACATTATCAGCGTAGAAGTATATATCGGTTTTATATGATTCCCTTTTCATAGCACAAGGGGGCGATGGAGAGCCGGGGGGGGGGGGGGTGATGGTCCCTTCTAACATCGATTTGGGGAGTTTTGTTGGTTGACTTGAAATTTTGTTGGTAGAAAATGAACCGAAAAACTATTCATGCCGTGAATGCCGACAAAACGACTTAACCAAAAATGAGTGAAAGATATTAAATTTTTAAATTATAAAAAGTTACATTTTTCTGAACTTGCTCGCTTTGCTCGCTCGAATATAAAATAAGATTACATTTAATGTGAATGTACGACTTGTGTCATGAATCTTATCTATCTAATCTACCCCCCCCCCCATAACTTTAATAATAACAGTAAGCCTATTTTTGTGTACTTTTTTAAAATATCAAGTAGAAATCAATTACAAAATAACTCCAACACCTAATTTCACCCCGCAATCCAATCGGTGAGCCGAGAAAGAAGGACATATTAATTATTATAGCCGAGGCCAAGAGAAGGGAATTCTTTACCACCCCCACCCCTCCCCCCCCCCCCTTCCCATCATTAAACACAAACAACAAGCCAGAGAGACTTATCATGGAGTGAAAGGGGGAAACCATTATTCCCTTCAGCCTCCCCCTTCTCTGCCTGAATCAGCCTCTGGAGAGTGGCGCGGGAGCACTCATCTTTTCCGTAGAGATCAGATCCCAATCTTTTGGGACCTCCCTAGAATATACGTCGGAAGATTGAATAGCGCCATCTTTAACCAAACCAACATTTATATACTCCGTCAGGAACTTTGGAATTTTGGTAGGAATTTGGGTCATAATTGTACCGACATAATGTCAGATTTACCGACAGCATCGCTTACAATTTCCTGTCTATGTAGGATCTTAATATCTCCTGGGCCCCCTAGCATAAAAATCGACTTACAGACAATTGTAAAAATCTATTGTATCTCTATTTTTCCAACATCTGAATGTTATCTAACAATGATTATCTTTCTGTAACATGAAGTTGATTGGAAATTACATCGTTAAAAAAAAATATACGATTGATTGAAGGAGATACAATTAATATGGTCGAGTTACAATCAGTTGTAACTTTTTCTGTTTCAGGACCCAGATCAATAGACCAAGATGTATCATTGTCTGATTCTATTGCGACATGACACTGACAACTGGGTTCTTAGAGGCCAAGTCCACCCTAACATCAAGTTGATATGAATAGATTGGATGATTGGATGAATGGATTTGCGCCCATGCCACCCTCCCTCAATATCATGCGTACTATAAGTTTCCTGTAACATAACTACGTCCCCTCTCCTCATTCTGATCCAATCCAAAATTGCATTCCTCTTGGTTCTATTATACCCCTAACATTGAGTGAAATGAAATTCACGCCTTCCATATTATATGTAGTTTTATACAAACAGCCTAAACGACGGATACCAAACATGCACACTTGTAGAAAGCTATAAGAAATACACCATTGATTGTGACCAATGACCCTTGCCAACTACAGCTGCAGCAACAGCTCATTCTAAGAATAAACCTCAAGCTAATTATAGAATAGCAGGAATGAAGGCAGTAACCAACACACTCAACACACATCAAACACCATCCCCACGCTAAATCACCCCAGAGTTGCTGTACCACACCCATTGAAAAAAAGCCCATATCATTGGATCCCTCTCCCCCCCCCCCCCCCCCCATACAACTCTGTATCTGCATCGCTACATAACATTACCTCAACCTTCAAACTAAATGTATAAACATTTCATATAGAAGCGAATAATAGAGTGTTTGGAAAACCGTACAATGGAAACCCCGCATATATCTCATGCATCTCAAACTACGCACCCAGTGTGATACAAAACAAAACAAAACAAAACAAACAATATTAATAATCACCGTCCTCTGTAAATCTGTAATCATTAAGCACAAATTACTGATTTCATATTAACCACGCGTGCAAATGTATGTAACCATGATCAATCAAGTAAAATAAACTGACATACTCCCCCCCCCCCCCCCCAAGACCTTGATATAATATACATTGGTGCTTTCTTCATACCAAAAATGCCCCTTAAAGGGGAAAGTCCACCCTGATGACAAGTCGGTTCTAAAAGAAGCAGAAAAACTCAACAAATCAGCGAAGGCCCGAGAAAAAACAAAAACAAAAACCAAACAAACACGAACCCCCCTCCCCCCCCCCCCCCCCACCACCACTAATCCGCCTTTATTCATCATTCCGCCTTTATTCAAACCAACCAAATGCCAGGATGGACCCTCCCTTTAAAAGAAAACATAATCGTATTTCTTTTAACTGCAAATCTAAAGATCTATCCAGGTGAATATTACAAAGCTGCTAATGTTAATTAAGGCATCTTACCACACAGAAAGATAAATTCAGAGAAAAAAAAAATTAACCTTTGTTTTCCAATAACACATTTATCTATTCCTATTAAAGTTTAAAACTATCCTGACTCGAATATATTATTAAAAAAGGGGGGGGGGGGGAACACGGTTCTTCCTATTACCAAACCACCACCAGCAAAGTCCTTTTGGGCAATATGGAGATGAAGCATTTTCTTAAACAAACTTCAGCTTTCACATGCCCCAATGCAAGATCTGAGTAAGAATAGGCCTACTCTATACTTTTACGCCAAAAATTAAACCAAAACTGTTTTTCATAACCATTCTTGAACTCCTTATCGACACTTTTTTCAAATTTACGCATAATTGTTAACAGTGCAATAAGAACAAGTCATGATCATCTTATACCCCTATGTTTAACTTTGAATTCCCAATAGGGTAAATGGATAGAAAACTGTCAAAGCAGTGCTAATTCTTGAAATGTGTACATTGATACACTATGTAACTACTGGATAATTCACAATATCATTATACAGAAGCATTCTGAAGTTTAAAAATATTTTTTGTTATACTGAAAATGTTTATGTCCAGAGTCCAGACTCCGTTTTCCAAATAGCTAGTGCCGCAGTTATATGAAGAGCAGTTATTCACATTACCATCCAGCAGCAGCAAAGTCCCTTGGAGCAATATGGAGATGAAGTATTTTCTTAAACAAACTTCAGCTTTCAAATGCCCCACGACTGAACTTAGCACCTGATTCAAGATCCCTCTGAGTAAGAATACTCTATATGATTTTACGCAAAAAGAAAAAAGAAAAAATACACCAAGACTACTCCCCCGGACTACTCCCTTATCAATTCTTGAAATGCGTGTTGAGACTTCTTCAAATTTACACATAACTGTAAGCAGTGCCATAAGAATGAATTATCTTATCCCTATGTTTAACTTTGAATTCCCAATAGGGTAAATGGATAACAAACTCGCTAAGCAATGCTAACTCTTGAAATGTATACACTGATGCACTTTGTAATTACTGGACAAATTCACAATTATTATACGGAAACATTCTGAAGTTTAAATAGATTTTTGTTTGATTCAGAGGTTCAAGTGTCAAGGTTTCGTTATTCATTCATACCGGGGGGGGGGGGGGGGGTGAGTAGCTGGTGTCTGAAATTACATAAACAGCTGTTCTTCCTACCAAGCACCAGCAGCAAAGTCATTTGGGGCAGTATGGAGATGAAGTATTTTCTAAAACAAACTTCAACTTTCACATGCCCAAGGACTAAACTTAGAGGTTGATGAAAGATCTGCTTTGATTGAGTAATCTGAGAATACTCTCTACTCTTTAACCCCAAATTAAACCAATACCCTTTTTTTCCCCTCTCCATTCTTGAACTGCATGTCATGACTTTTTCAAACTTACACATATATGTAACTGACAACAGTAGCATAATCAAAAAATAAAAACCAAAGTACCTTACCCTTGTCTTTAAAGTTGAACTTTGAATTCTCAAAAGGGTAAATGGAAAGCAAGCTTATTAAACAGTGATGATTCTTCAAATGCAATCTCTCATGAACATTAGGATTATACTGGATAAATTCTTAACGAGAATGTTCCATTATTCATTCTTGGTTTTTATACTTTCAAGTTTATATTTCACCATCATGCTCCCTGAATTAACAACCAATATCCGAGAATCCTTGTAGGCCATATTCACGTCGCCGACACAAACATAATTATATCAGGTATATCCTGGCATCTTCACGTTTAACCAATATAACACCTGCTCACTATTAGTGCACCTGGAGATTGTGATAGGCCTCAAGCTTCTGATGAAATCTAGAAACACAAAATGGCTGCTTCCTTGTATGCACCTTGCTTCCAAATCAATCATTCCATATTTGTCAAAACTTGCTATTCTTTTTCGCTGTATTCTGGAGCTCCTAAAACAATTCACAGTATTCAAAATTTCCTGATGTAATGGTGAAACTCGTTGAAGTAATCCAACGCATAAATCTGATAACGCAAATGAATGAACCGATGATGTCACCACACTCACCTTTCCTTAAGTATGATTTATTATATGAAATATCATTTATTTCAATTTTTTGCTTCAATAATGTGAAACATGGTGTGACTCCTTATGGAACATGTAAAAATCATCATTATTGTAACTTATTTTGATACAAGGGAGAGATTATTTATTATCACATCCGTAAAAACTGAAATATTTGAAATTTCATATAATAAAATACATAAGAAAAAGTGAGTGTGTGACATCTTCGGTTCACTCATTTGCATACCGCTCATGTTATGCATATCACTGTTTCATGAAATAATGCAAAACTTCAAAATGCCGTAACTTTCTTATTTTACATCCGATTTCAGTGACATTTTCACTGTTATATTGTTTAATTTTACTCTATTTATTCAAATCAACTTGATATTAGGGTGGACTTGGCCTTTAACCATTAGGCTATACATATGAGATTTATAACACAAACCGTATACCGTCTCGGGTTTAATCTCTGTATTGACTGCAACAGTAGATGGCGCTACAATAGGATCTCTTTCAGAGCCGTATATACAGTGGCGGATCCAGGCAGGGGCGCCAAGGCCCCCCCCCCCCCCTTTTTTTTTTTTTCTGTTTTGTGATTATTTTTCTTATTTACTCTTCGGATCACCTTAAATATAGCGTAGATTTTTCATGAATTTTCTTTGGTTTTATTACCAAGTATATCGTTGATAGTAGCACACCACATTTTATTGTGAAAGAAGCGCCCCTCCCTATGGCCCCTCCCCTTACTTCAAGATTTTAATCATGATTAATCGCGAATTTAGATTCGTACCGAGGCTAAAAGTTTCAGGAAAGTAGTTCAGGGCCCTCTTGCATAAAAAGTTGCGATTAAACGCAACTAAAAAAATTAAACGCAAGTCCAAAATACGCGATCCTGATTGGTTGAAAATCAAGTTGCGTTTAATTTTTGGAGTTGCGTTTAATCGCAACTTTTTATGCAAGAGGTCCCAGGTACTGTTTATTTCACGATCAACAAGAGTGCGAGCGTGTATAATACAGGCCATGACCATATAAAAGGGGGTGTTTCATGAATGATTTATGTTGATGTAAAATTGAAGCAGGATTCGGTAACTTTGTGGAGGCTTGATTTGATAAATTGTTGAATTCTGATATCTGTCTTGTATAATGATGTTCAGAAGGCTAAATGAATAGCCAGGCATAGAAAGGTTTTCAAATATATAAAGCTATTACTAAGATATCTATGACTGAATACTCCCATTTACAAAAGCGTATGTCCATACGCTTTAGTCTAACCGTTGAGTCTATGGGGGAAATGAGTCTGGCATTTCCAGTCACTTGCATATGTTCACTTTTTTGAAGCACATTAATGATGATTTTGAAGTGCTTCCCCCCCCCCCCCCCGGGCTTCATTTTTACACCATACTAGCATAAATTACCCGTGGCACCATTGGGGGGGGGGGGGGGGTCTTCTCCTATGGACAGCCCATGAGTACCCATTCACACTGAAAGGCACGTAGTTTATTGATTAAATATATTTGAACAATTGATTCATAGCAGTCAGACTCCTCTTTAAACATAGGAGGTTCAATTTAATTAGCATCATGGGTTGAACTGGGGGAAGAACTTAAATATCATTACGGAGTGAAATCAAAATCTAACTATACAGGAATGGAATGGAAAAGAAAATGTATTGTAACACGGTGTATTTAGTAATCAGTCAAGAGGCAATTATCGTAATATAGAAATGTTATCATTACATGTATTAAGTCAAAAATAAATGTGTAAGTACATGTACCCTACAATGTACAACAGATTGCATTTGTTTGTATTTCTTCAATTAAAGGTTGCTCAATCATATATAGTGTAAGGTTGAAAGAAGCGAGAGAGAGAGAGAGAGAGAGAGAGAGAAGGATACAGTGGGAAAAAGTGGTTGGGAAAATGAGAGAGAGAGAGAGAGAGAAACAGCCAGTGGGAAAAATGAGAGAGACTCATAGACAGTGGGAAAATGATAGAGAGAGTGAGAGAGAGAGAGAGAAAAAAAATAGACATGCAGGGGGGATAGATAGAAATTATAAAGAATACAGGAGAGAGGGGGGGGGGGGGGGAGAGGGTTTAGCTGTTGTGATGAAAAGTGATAAGATTTGTAGGGCCTCCACTGGTATGTTTAGGTTTCCGATATTTTTTCCCCCCTGGTAGGTTATAGTTATGCATTGAAGGAATTGATAAAAATCTTATAACATGCACTGAAAATGTATATCTTATGGAACTTGTGCATCTTTTAAACGTTACATTGGCATCTTCACTTATTAGAAAAAAATATTCAGTTTCATTCAAATAAATAACAATATTGGCATGTGAATACGTTAGATTATGTCTTTTTTTTCTGATAGAAATGTAAAGCACAATGTAGAAATATAAACACGTCAGCTAAACAGTAAAGGCAAGATATGCAACAGTATACAGATGAAAAGATCATGATTTTGAGATGGCATGTTATTTAATGTAAAAAGAAAGGACTCTGTACGTCTGTTATAGATATACTGTATTGGTTGTTTAAGCGATAAACCATTTTTACTCTATTATATTCATGTCTATATTCTTAATAAACATTTATATATACATATATACAACAGAGTGTTCTAAAACACATGTCAAACAAAATTTGAACGTGTCATTTGAAGGCAAAACACAGTGTACAGATAGGATCAGAATATATGAGATGGCATGTTATGTGAAAACAAAGCACTATGAATTTGTATGTTATAGATACATTGCGAAGACGAATCTAGATCGAGAGTCAGATCGACGACGTCGACATCGAAGCCGAAATAGAGCCGTTCCCGATGTCCGATCATATGTGACTGAAATTCAGTGTTAGTTGTACTTGTAGTTCTATATTCAGGCGGGATGTGCATTAGCGCCGGCAATTTCTGACTGTTGAACAATTTTCAGATTAGATCTAACGTTACATTCACTGGACGGAAACACACTGAATGAAGGCCGGCCGAGTGCAGTGTAGATCTAAGCGCGACGCGACGGTTCATTCATCAGCATAGCTGATACAATGCTGAAACAATGCTAGTTCATTTAAAAGATCATGATTTTATTAGAAGAAAATCATCTGCCTTAAATTTTTTTTTAAATTCGTGTTGCCAGAAAATCCCCGAAATATGGTAAGATTTCAGGATATTTTGGCCCTCAGCTGTGTCCCCATTTCAGCTAGGTAACCACAATGACGTCAAAGTGGTTACCTTGTCGCGCAATTATAGCAAAATGCGCGCAAGGTATAATGCATTTTGTACAGTCTAGCGCGCAACACATCTGCAATACGCGAACCTGGGTAACCACTTTGACGTCATTGTGGTTACCAAGCTGAAATTGGGACACAGCTGAGGGGCCAAAATATCCTGAAGTCTTACCATATTTCGGGGATTTTTCTGGCAACACGAATTTTTAAAAAACTTAAGGCAGATGAATTTCTGCTAATAAAATCATGATCTTTTAAATGAACTAACATTGTTTCAGCATTGGGTACCCCCTTTAAGCGTACCGTACGTGAAATGTATGCCTATGTAATTTCGCTGACCCGAAAAAGGTCGAAAGACTGGGAACTTCGAAGCTTTTCTTGGGGCCTGCCAAAGAAAGTTACGAATTGTAAAAACCTTTTGAATAATGCGACCAAAATACCACAAACAACCCCTTTCATGACAATCTGGGAACAATATAACCACGTTTACAAAAAACCCCAGCTCGATTGAGTGCAAAATCACCGAGAAAAGCGCCGTCAAACAAACGGAAGGACAGACAGATCTGAGCTTAGCCAAATTATAGTAAGGACTAGCATAAATTACCCGTGGCACCATGGGGGGGGGGGGGGGGGGGGTCTTCTCCTATGGACAGCCCATGAGTACCCATTCACACTGAAAGGCAAGTAGTTTATTGATTAAATATATTTGAACAATTGATTCATAGCAGTCAGACTCCTCTTTAAACATAGGAGGTTCAATTTAATTAGCATCATGGGTTGAACTGGGGGAAGAACTTAATATCATTACGGAGTGAAATCAAAATCTAACTATACAGGAATGGAATGGAAAAGAAAATGTATTGTAACACGGTGTATTTAGTAATCAGTCAAGAGGCAATTATCGTAATATAGAAATGTTATCATTACATGTATTAAGTCAAAAATAAATGTGTAAGTACATGTACCCTACAATGTACAACAGATTGCATTTGTTTGTATTTCTTCAATTAAAGGTTGCTCAATCATATATAGTGTAATGTTGAAAGAAGCGAGAGAGAGAGAGAGAGAGAGAAGGATACAGTGGGAAACAGTGGTGGGGAAAATGAGAGAGAGAAACAGCCAGTGGGAAAAATGAGAGAGACTCATAGACAGTGGGAAAATGATAGAGAGAGTGAGAGAGAGAGAAAAAAAAATAGACATGCAGGGGGGATAGATAGAAATTATAAAGAATACAGGAGAGAGGGGGGGTGAGGGTTTAGCTGCTGTGATGAAAAGTGATAAGATTTGTAGGGCCTCCACTGGTATGTTTAGGTTTCCGATATTTTTTCCCCCCTGGTAGGTTATAGTTATGCATTGAAGGAATTGATAAAAATCTTATAACATGCATGCACTGAAAATGTATATCTTATGGAACTTGTGCATCTTTTAAACGTTACATTGGCATCTTCACTTATTAGAATAAAATATTCAGTTTCATTCAAATAAATAACAATATTGGCATGTGAATACGTTATATTATGTCTTTTTTCTGATAGAAATGTAAAGCACAATGTAGAAAATATAAACACGTCAGCTAAACAGTAAAGGCAAGATATGCAACAGTATACAGATGAAAAGATCATGATTTTGAGATGGCATGTTATATAATGTAAAAAGAAAGGACTCTGTACGTCTGTTATAGATATACTGTATTGGTTGTTTAAGCGATAAACCATTTTTACTCTATTATATTCATGTCTATATTCTTAATAAACATTTATATATACATTATACAACAGAGTGTTCTAAAACACATGTCAAACAAAATTTAAACGTGTCATTTGAAGGCAAAACACAGTGCACAGATAGGATCAGAATATATGAGATGGCATGTTATGTGAAAACAAAGCACTATGAATTTGTATGTTATAGACAGCGTTTCCACTTCTCCTGGAATTCAGGAGTTTCCAGGAGTTTTTTGAGGTTTTCAAGGATAATTTCAGGAATGGAAAAAATTCCAGGATTTTTCCAGGATATTTGGGAATTCCGTGAATAGACTAACAAAAATGTAGGCAAAAGTTAAACAAATAAAGAAAATAAAAAGAAAGAACAGGGAAAAAAAAAACCAAAGGAAAAAAAAGAGAAATATAAAATCCCAGTACTTTGTTTTAAACATAAGAAGGCTTGAAGGGAGACTAATCAGAATGAGCACCGTCTGATTATGACTTTGTCCATTTAGACAAGTGCATGCAGTAAGCAGTGTGTGTGTGTGTTCTATGGTGCATGCGTGTGTGTGTTTGACACTTCTAAATTAACATTAACAATACCACAATTTTATTCAGAAATGCTGAAGGCTTGGCAAGATATGAGGAAATATAGATACTCTGAAGGGGAGGTTAATCCGGTTATATTTAATAATCATAATATTTGTATAAGAGGTAAAATGATCTGTGATATCGATCTATTTAATAAAGGCATACGCACTGTAAATCACATTTTTGACAATGGGCATATAAAGCCTGTGGTTTATTTTCAAAATCTTGGGATTAATGCAAATCAATTGCTCCAGATAATTGATATTGCTCATGCCATACCAATTAGTTGGAAAAATGCTACTCCTTCGGTCAAATTTATGAAAATTGATTTTTTTTTTTTTTACTTTAATATAAACATGAATATTGCTGGGCAGGAAACAACTTTTCAGGTAGTTAAATCTAGAACTATTTATAACTGTTTTATCAACAATTTACGTGAATCGTATAACTTAACAGTAAAGGATGGTCACAACAATTTCAACTTTACAAATAAAGAAATATGTACTTTTTTTATCCGAGCAAGGAACATAACTCTCATTAGAAAACAAAGGGAATTTCAATTTATACTTTTACATGGAGCTATATATACAAAAGAACATTTGATGAGGTTTGGGTTTGTGAGGGACAATTATTGCTCATTTTGTTATAAGGAGATTGAGTCTTACTTTCATATATTTCTGAACTGTGCGAAAGTGAAACTGTTATGGCAATTTTGTATTGAATATTTTGGCTTGGCTGAATTAAAAGATATGAATTGGGGGATATATACATGGGATTACCTGGTAATTCAAATAGAAATAAATGTGTAAATTCTTTGGTCATGTTTATTAAATATGCAATTTTCCATTCTAGGCTCAAGGCCAGGTTCCTTCATCTACGAAAATACAAAAATATATATAGCTAGTTGTATAGAGGAAGAAAAAAATCTAGCAACGAAGACAGGGAAGTTACATTTACACTTACAGAAATGGGAAGAACTGAAAGTGAATAAGGATGTGATTGTGAGCAGGTACGATGTGTCTAGTGTTGTGCGTGTGTAAATCTTGGTATGTTTGTTGGATGTTAGTGAGTGTGAATGTGAATGCTGAGAAGGGGGGGGGGGGGGGGTAAGTAGTGAAAGGGGTAACAAGGTATACCGATACAGGGTTTATATAAAAATATGCATTATGTTACTTTTCATGAATGATCATTTTCCCCTTCTCTTGGGTAAATTGTTAAATGCACATCTTATTATTTATGATATGAATATAACATGAAGAATTGTATTTCATTTAATTATACCGTAATTATACATTTTTGTTTACCCCTTTATTCATTTAAAGGAGATCTTTATATGAACTAGGAAAATAACAAAAAAAGAAAGGAACATTAACATATTTTGAATGAAAGATCATTTACATTGAATATTATACATTGTGGGACATAGGGAGGGGGTATAGGGCGTACGTTAGTGTTTGTCAATATATTATTTACTTAGTGATTTCATTCCAACATTCTTCCATGCTTGTCTTGTGAATAATTTAACAGTATGGTATGAAAACGAAATGAAGATTTGTATTTGTTTGAAATCATTTACATTTATTTTATGTAATGATCTATTTTGAATGAAATCTCTAATAAAATATTTTGAAGAAAAAAAAAGTGTGTACACCATAGGCATAGATATGATGTACACTATGTATGGGCACACCCAGACGGTTCATTGGAACATGATGCAAGTGCAGTGAGGTGTGAACTAATATACAGTATATAGGGTAATGATCAGTGCACATTCTACAGAGATCATGTTGTAAGGAAGGTTTGGAGGCGATCGTAGCTCATTTAAAAAATTTCAGGATATTTTTTGAAATTCCAGGAATTTTCAGTGTTCATTTCAGGATAATTCATTTTGAAAAGTGGAAACACTGGTTATAGATACACTGCGAAGGCGAATCTAGATCGAGAGTCAGATCGACGACGTCGACATCGAAGCCGAAATAGAGCCGTACCCGATGTCCGATCATCGTTGTGACTGAAATTCAGGTGCTAGTTGTACTTGTAGTTCTATATTCAGGCGGGATGTGCATTAGCGCCGGCAATTTCTGACTGTTGGAACAATTTTCAGATTAGATCTAACGTTACATTCACTGGACGGAAACACACTGAATGAAGGCCGCTCGAGTGCAGTGTAGATCTAAGCGCGAGGCGACGGTTCATTCATCAGCATAGCCTTAAAGGGAAATCCAACCTTATTAGCAAGTTGCTTTGAAAGAAAGAGGAAAAATCAGAGAAGCAGATTGGTGAAAGTTTGAACGAAATCGGACAAGCAATAAGAAAGTTATGAATTTTTGAAAGTTGTAATCACTATGCGTATGGGAATTTCAAATTGGCTGAATAGGTAATGTCACTGTGATGTAGCTGTGGACAACTCCCTCATTCGCTCTAACACACAAAATGACTAAAATGTCACTTTTTTTCAAAATGCATTACTCAGTAGGATTTTTTCGTTCATGAGGACCTGTAACAATATGCTATCTCCATCATATTTTGAGCACTGCCCCGAGGGTAAAAGCGCCTCGAAGAAAACCGCAAATTAATGATATTTTTGTGTACGACAAATGGGAGAGTTGTCCACAAAAAATGTCACAATTGACTCACCAAATTGCCAATTTGAGATTCGCATAGATGTAGTGATCTCATTTTTCAAACATCAATAACTTTCTTAGTCCTTGTCCGATTTCTTTCAAACTTTCACAATCTTGTTTGTCTTATTTTTCTGCTTTCACACAAATCATCTTATTACCAAGGTTGGATTGCCCTTTAAGCGTACCGCACGTGAAATGTATGCCTATGTAATTTCGCTGACCCGAAAAAGGTCGAAAGGACTGGGAACTTCGAAGCTTTTCTTGGGGCCTGCCAAATAAAGTTACGAATTGTAAAAACCTTTTGAAAAATGCGACCAAAATACCACAAACAACCCCTTTCATGATAATCTGGGAACAATATAACCACGTTTACAAAAAACCCCAGCTCGATTGAGTGCAACATCACCGAGAAAAGCGCCGTCAAACAAACGGAAGGACAGACACAAGATCTGAGCTTAGCCAAATTATAGTAAGGATTACATACAGTCCAGATAGCAAGTAAGGCCAGGCAGCTCAGATTTTATCAAGCCTCTACAAAGTTACCAAATCACTTTAATAATCATGGTTGCAGTACTCTATCGAATTGAAAATAAATACCTCAAGAGTTCATTTTTTTTCTTTTTTCTTTGTTAATTAAAAACACAGATGTTTCTCATTCTCTTTGTATGATTACATTTAATTTAAATGAATGGAAATGTCTCAAAAGGAGGCATTTTGGTCTGCATGGTAGTTATAATATTTGCCAAGGCACACACAATCACGCTTTAATTTTTCAATCGATCTTCATTGTCAATTGTCAAGTTGAGGTGCCGTGGTCCAGTGGCTTAAGACGCTTGACTGGAGATGCGAGGATCGGGCGTTCGATCCCCGACACGGCACTTATGCCCTTGAGCAAGGCATTTTATCTTCATTGCTCTTTTATCATACGTCAAATCAAATGAAGTGCTAAAGGCATATTGATACCAGGGTGTGCGTGTGTTATTTAAAAAAAAAATTATGTCTTATGCCTCAGGTATATTAACTATCATCATTCAATATAAATAAATGTGCTTGAATTTGACTAACTGCATCGTTCAGGGTGAATGTATTTATGAAATGAAGCCGACCGTATTTTAAATTTCAGAATAAATAAACTAAAAAGTTATCTAATTTTCCTTACAAACAGCCCATTCCCGGTATGCCATTCATTTACAAACAATGGTTGAGTTAGAGCTTTTAACATTCTCTTAAAACATGCGACTTTCGCACATCATTTTTTGAAAAAGTCAAACCGTGAGAGGGGGATACCCCCCCCTCCCACACCCTCCCTCTCCACTGGCGCCCCCCCCCCCCCCCCCATTTCGAATTCCTGGATCCGCCACTGTACATGATCTCTTTGCTCAATACACAAGTTACCGTCGTAAGGCAGTGCAAAGTCGAGTGACAGACTTCCTTCATAACCACAATACAATGGAAAGTATCAGGTATCAGTATCTGGTTATATATAAACAGGAAACTGTCATTTAAATGAGATATCATGAAATGCTTGCTCGCTCGCTCCACCAGTTCGCATAAAGTGGGGTGTCGCTCTGAGACTGAGTAACGTTTCTGTTTCAATTTATCCTTTCCCGCTCAGTCCGATTTCTTCCCGAAATAAGTACCCTGTTTTCATATTTTTGCTGTTATATCCCCCCCTCCGTAACACAAAAGCAAGGACCTACAAAAGGTGGTTTCGTTTGCTAAACTATATGGATCACAGCTAGCTAAGATGTTTTGCCTCTCGCAGGGAGGAGTATCCGGCCCCCCCCCCCCCTCCCCATCGGTCCCGATACCACCGCTTAGGCCTATCCCTGGATATTTTTTCCCCAACTCCCAAACTCAATAAGCAAGGTGAACAAACTAAGTTCCGACATGAATTACCTTAACCTATCTCTCTCTCTCTCTCTCTCTCTCTCTCATAGAGGGGGGAGGGGGTGGCCCCATCGGCGCCCATCTCTAGGCGCAGTTCATGTATGATATTAAAACTCTTGTAATATGCTATGTGATTGCAAAAAATAAAACAAGAGTAGGTGGCTGTGAAAAGTGTCCCCGAAATTCAATGCAGAGAAGTCTCTAGTCCGGATTACAGTTAGTCAGGTCTGTTAAACCCATATTTTTCAGTTTGGGGGACAGAGTTTACAAAAGCACCAAAGTTAGCAAATGTACTTGTTAGGACAATAGCTTCATTTTTCCCCACAGGAGCCATCGAATCAAACCACATCTTCATGCAAAAGTATGCTAATTTATGCGATTTACATGCATTAAATCAGTAAGTCCATTGACAAAATCAATGTCTTAAAAATGTTCCAAACTTTCTATATGTATTTCTTGTGGCAATAGCTTTATTTTTATTTTTTATTTTTTCACAGGACCCATCGAATTAAATCTCATCTTCATGCAAAATTACGCACATTTATGCCAATTATTGTACTATAAGTACCTAGACAAGGTAAAAATCAAAGTACTTGAAAATGTACCAAACTTTCCATATGTATTTGTTGTGCCTAAGGCTATACAGATTTATTTTTCCCACAGGATTCATCAAAATAACACATCTTCATGCAAAAATTTCCCAAATTTATGCAAATTATGGTATTACATGTATCCAAAGTGTTAGTATTATTCGTATTGTACGTATTTAAGAGCTTCAGCTCTGCTATACGTACAATATTTGCATTAAAATTAATGAATATACTCTGAAAATTGCAATTTAACCCTGTTTTTTTCGTTTACCTGACCTTATTTACCAGTGATTATCAAAGTGGAAGTGCTCACGGTATAGTCGGTTAGTGATATAGCATTGAAATGTTGTTTATGCATTTATATGCATAAATTATAATAAAATACTCAGAATATCACACCTAATATTGTCATTTAATTAACCTTACCTTATTCACCAATTATGTTACAAAGTTGAGGTGCAGTGTATAGTCATTTCTTGATACGTCATTGGAAATGTTCATTATGCATAAATATGAATCAACTATAATAAATTACCATTAAAATGAATAAATATTACAATATTATTGCATCTGACTAATTGTTCTAACCTGTGTGGTAGAATATGAAGCCCTTCCACATTTATTTTGTGAGTATAACATAGAATATGTATTTTATGCATACATTAGCATAAATTAACATTAAGATAAAGCAAAATTAATTTCATGATTTCAGCAGATTCAGCTGGACATGAAAAAATATGAAACTAGTTTATACATTTCGATGCAAACAAGTGAATTTGTGTTTTTTGCATAAATTAGCATTTTGAAATAGGGTGCCATTCACCGATTTCGTGGCATTCTGTCTAAAATCATATACATATGACTCAGAGGCAAAAAAATGCGCTTTTGTAATTTCTGTCCCCAAAAGGCTTTGGTAACAAACCTGGCTAAGTAGGCCTACCCGGAATTCAGTGGAAACTTTCACATAAACACAGTCTAGACAGAATCTTCCATGCTTCCGAATCAAAAATAATTATTCAGTGCGGCCTCAAAATGACAGATTGATCTTTCCGATATGAACTCCGGATGTGCAACGTATACACAATACGCTGATCAAGCAGATTGTTATATAGCTGAAGACCAGAAAGGCTTGGATTGTAAGAGAGTGCTTACCCTGTTTGTATTTGTAGTATTCGGAGCGCAATTGATTTTACAGCTGCTGTGAACTGTCCGGAATTTTCCAAGCTTCTCAAAAAGCATCTGACGAACTTCCATCGGGAAGGCTGCCCCTAAAGAGGGGGTCGCTTCTCTACCCCCCCCCCCTCCCGATTGTACCAATTTTTTTCAGAGGAATGAAATACTGCTGTACATCATTCTTCAATTTTTATAAAAGAAGTTTTTTTTTTTTTTTTTTTATTCAGTTCTCTTCAGTGAAATCAAAAGCCTATGCGAAAATATGAATATTACAATCATGAATAAAGTATAAATAGAAACTTTTATAATTTTAACAATGATCTGGAAGAAGAACAAAGAATTGATACATACATGTACTTCTAATTCACTTTAAATCTCAGCTTACTTGAATTATACAGATATACAACTGTGAATATAGGCTGCTACCTTAAATATAACTGTTCCTTTTATGTGTTTTTTTTTTACTGAAAGAAAAATTCATAAAAGTTAAAAAGGAGAAAGAAAGAAAAAAAGGAAAAGTGAAATATGAGAGAGAGAGAGAGAGAGAGAGAGAGAGAGAGAGAGAGAAGGGAAAAAAGATAGACACACCCGCACATCCCATGCAACACAATACCTCACCCCTTCCAGCCTTCCGCCCCTCCTTCCCACCCCAATCCCTGAGCGCCCTCTCCGCACGCTTGCATGTATAAGGCGTGAGAATCTGCAGACAACCAATGACATACATGTAACAAAGGCAACGTTCCTTGGGAAGGAAGTACAATCCATTTATAGTTGGGCTTAATTAACATGTTTGTCCATTATACTTCGCATCCAAAAGACTCCCCCTTTCATCTGAAATCAAGTTCTATCAGACATTAAGGGGCTCATGTGAACCCTCCCCCCAAGAAAAGTCCTTCGACTAACCTTCGTCTTTGCCACCACCCCCCCCCCTCAAAAAAAATGATAATAATAAAGAAATGAAAATAAATAAATAAATGATAGGTAAAAAGCTGTAGGTATTTGTTAACTTCAACTTTCAGAACTCCAAAGTGCTTGATTTGACGAGTCTTGCAACTTTTTCTATGTGCAATTAGGTGACAAATATTATCTCTACTGAGTTACTGTAATATCATGGTGAATAGCAGGGGCGGCGCTACAGGGGGGCAGAGGGGGCGACCGCCCCCCCCCCCTATGATTTTTCAAGTAGTGAAAAAAGAAAAAAAAAAAAGAAAAAAGAAGAAAAGGAGGAAGAAAAGGGAAGAAAGAAGAAAGAGGAGTATTAAAAAGAGAGGTCTTAAACATATAACTCTATATTACCCCTGTTATTTAACCCTTTCAGGACAGGGATTATTTAAGGGCTAAATTTATCACATTTTGTTCTTCAAATTGGCAACAGTAATATTTTTCTTTTAGTGCTACATAGTTCAAATAAGGTGTAATGTCTTTGAAAACAATATACATGGTTAGAAATTTGTTGAATAGTTGAAAGAAATTGCCAATTTTGATGAAAAACAATGATTTTAAACCTCTCAATGTGTTGCCAATTTAAGGATCTCAAAGCTTATTCTTGTTTTAAAAATTCCTGGCATCAAACGCAATATTGTCATGCAATAAAAATGGACATAGTGTGTGCAGAAAATTTTGCTCTTTCTACTCGTGCATCTGGTAAATTTTTTAGAGCTCTGGATCAAAAGTTATTGAGCCAAACCACAAAATGTGGAGAAAAAATATGACTTCATCTTTATAGGTCGTCTTGCCCCTCCTATCAAAATACCCTGGCGCCGCCCCTGGTAAATAGACCTCTTGACTGCGCCCCTCGGAGAGTAAAACTCTTGCAATCGCCTGAAGCCCATACGTTTAATTGGGTCTACCAATACAGTGAATATTTGTATGATTATGTCAAGTTAGGATAGAGTAGACCGGTACCGGTACTTTATGAAAATTGAAGGGGAAAAAATGGAAGAAAATGATACGTTACCCCATCACTACAGTACACATTGACGTACCATTCCGGTAGCTGTACCTGGTAACGTACTACCATTCTCTCTGACACGCTTAATTCAAGTAGTTTATCTTGTCATAGCGTAGGGCTTTAGTGTGCGTCAAAATTTCTGACAGGTGAGATTTGGCAAAGTTTGTTTTGATCTCGAGTTAGGGGGTCCGAATGTATTTGCAAAGCTGGACTGTGATCAAATATGGCCTTCTTCATCTCATTTCATGATAGATGTAGATCCAAGACTTTCTTAGTAATATTTGGAGGGCTAATATTTGTGTCTTTGCTGAGTTTTGCCGGTTGTGAAATTCATCGGACTCGAACGTCGCGAGTAGCGAGGCCAAATGCGAAAGCGTACCCGGGAACAGAGGCCTCGGGAACGATAAAGGGCGACGGTGAACAACCGGTGTCGGAGTCACGAACTCAAGAAAATACAGCAGAGTGGGAGACAATTGACTTACAAAATGAGTACTCCCAAACTGAGGCCTGGATCTATGCTATATCAGCAACTATTCTGGTTGGTCTAACCGGCATATTTCCTCTATTTTTGCCAATTGAAATCGACCCATCATCACATGATGAAAGAGGTAACTTGGTACTTAAATTCTTGTTACTAGTCTAGTAGACTCTACTTGTTAGTGTTTCTACTTTCTTCTTATTAATTTTAAAGCTTTTGTTATGTTTATTATTTGTTTTGTGTGTTTTGTTAATGTTGATGTTGTTTTGTGTGTTTTGTTGTTGAATGTTGTTGTTAATGTTGTAAAGGGATGGGACTTGACTCCAAAATGTATGATGGGGAGCCCTATGTCTGCGAACCTAAGATTTGACCTAAAATTGAACAAGAATTTCTTTAATATTCCACTAGTGCTTAATTTCATATTATTCCTGATATTCTGAGGAGTAAGAGTGCAAAAAAAGCTTTCATGTTTATTATTTGTTTCATGTGTTTTGTTAATGTTGATGTTGTTTTGTGTGTTTTGTTGAATGTTGTTGTTAATGTTGTAAAGGGATGGGACTTGACTCCAAAATGTATGATGGGGAGCCCTATGTCTGCACACCTAAGATTTGACCTAAAATTGAACAAGAATTTCTTTAATATTCCACTAGTGCTTAATTTCATATTATTCCCAATATTCTGAGGAGTAAGTGTGCAAAAAATCTCTTTAAAATTAGAGCAAGAACTATGCCATTTTCACATGAAACGGCGGCCGTGTCATTTTGACGTTGAAAAAACATTTTGACGATGAAAAAACAAAGGGGTCGGGCTAACTCAGCACTAGGCTGAACTCGGCACTGTGCAGTGACTATGTTTTAAGAGTTGAATTCCACGCTACGCACGGTATTGTTTTTTAGCCTTAAATTTCATGTTTTGTATAATTTTACTTTTTGAAAATTTCAACATTACTTCTTTGCTTTACCAATTGATATTAAATAATTTGGAATTTAAGTGTTTTGAAATGTGTAATTAATGCGAAATTCAACACAGGTATTTGCGATCAATTCAACTCTCTGGGCTCACTTGGCCACGATTTTCCGCCAAGGCCGAGTTCGCCCTAGTGCCGAGTTAGCCCGGATCCGGTCACCAATATCCCACTTTGACATGTTCAAGGATCAGGAACAGGAACAGAACAGATTCAGATTCAGATTTCTTGTTTGTTTTGTTTTGTTTTTTTGTTTGGGGGGGGGGCACTCACGGAACCATCACTACATGTATGTAGGACTGTGTCAATTTCGGCACGGTCACAACCTCTAAGTTGAAGAGGTAAAAAGGGCAATATAATCAGCCAAATTTTGAGAAAATACTTTCTTCTACATTTTTGGATGATCCTATTTCAAGCCAGATTCTTCAATAGGATCTTTGTCATTTTGATCAAGTGAAATTTTCAGGCTGTTTTTGGTTGGTGATCTTGCTCCTCTGCTGCACACATATGTGCAAGATATCACACGCTTGCTATGGGAGGCAATTGCTCATTTTATGAAGGTACAGAGTGCGAGGTTATCTACAATAACCTCGCATACATGTAAGTGTGAGTGGGGGGGGGGGGGTTAACTCAGTCTCACCTTTTGACATAGACACCCCTGCATCATGTATGCAGTAATTATAACGGGGTCGGGCTAACCCAGCACTAGGGTGAACTCGGCACTGTGCGGTGACTATGTTTTAAGAGTTGAATTCCACGCTACGCACGGTATTGTTTTTTAGCCTTAAATTTCATGTTTTGTATAATTTTACTTTTTGAAAATTTCAACATTACTTCTTTGCTAATCATTTTACCAATCGATATTAAATAATTTGGAATTTAAGTGTTTTGAAATGTGTAATTAATGCGAAATTCAACACAGGTATTTGCGATCAATTCAACTCTCTGGGCTCACTTGGCCACGATTTTCCGCCAAGGCCGAGTTCGCCCTAGTGCCAAGTTAGCCCGGATCCGGTCACCAATATCCCACTTTGACATGTTCAAGGATCAGGAACAGGAACAGAACAGATTCAGATTCAGATTTCTTGTTTGTTTTGTTTTGTTTTTTTGTTGGGGGAGGGGGGCACTCACGGAACCATCACTACATGTGTCAATTTCGGCACGGTCACAATCTCTAAGTTGAAGAGGTAAAAAAGGGCAATATAATCAGCCATATTTTGAGAAAATACTTCCTTCTACATTTTTGGATGATCTGATTTCAAGCCAGATTCTTCAATAGGATCTTTGTCATTTTGATCAAGTGAAATTTTCAGGCTGTTTTTGGTTGGTGATCTTGCTCCTCTGCTGCACACATATGTGCAAGATATCACACGCTTGCTATGGGAGGCAATTGCTCATTTTATGAAGGTACAGAGTGCGAGGTTATCTATGATAACCTCGCATAAGTGTGAGTGGGGGGGGGGGGGTTAACTCAGTCTCACCTTTTGACATAGACACCCCTGCATCATGTATGCAGTAATTATAACGGGGTGGGCTAACCATGCTAACTCAGCATCGCACGGCGATAAGGTTCCAAGAGTAACTTGTAGATGTACTATGTAGTGCAGTCTACACACTGGACCACCAAGAAGCCATAAATTTCATGTTTTATAGAATTTGATCTCTTGAAATTTTGAGCACTATGATATCTTGAGTAATTAATTTACACATTTACTGTACATCAAATAACCTTTAATGTGGTGGTTTAAAAAGATTAATGCAAAAATAGTATTTGCGATCGATTCAGCTTTCTTGGATAACTCGGCCATGATAAGAAAGATTGAAGGCGTTTGATTTTCTGTTTGAAAAATTCTGTCCGGATAACCAACCTGTCCGCATACACAACGTATGGTTCTACTGGAATCACCATTTAAATTTTAATCCATAATAATACATTTATCGATAAGTAATCTCGCATACATGTACATATACCTATATGTGAATGCTTTTAATCTAACAATGCCAGTTGTATATAACTTTTGACTTGCCCTGTAAGCTGTACTGTTAAAAGGTCAGCTGTATTTTCATTTATTGACAGGAAATTTCATCTGTCCAAGCCCCACAGGGATTTTGAGTCTAAATTACACCAGTTGGAGTGACAGAGTTTTTAACTGTTAATTTCTGACATGCAGTACATGTAGGTCTATCTGAAGTACATGTAACTTAATACACATTACATAAAGATTTTGACGAGGTCTGATGGTCATGAATGACTTTTAGCTGAATTGTTTATTTTGACCATATGTAGACTATATGTATATGGTTAAAAATGTTAAGGGGCTGCAGACCGTTGCAGACCGTGATAGTGGGGGGGGGCTGATTTGATTTCACTCATTAATGACAATTTTCTAGCCTTTTTTCTGAGGTTTTATGAAACTTTTTTGAGTGTACTAAAAAAAGTGGGGGCTGCAGCCCCTCCCCCCCCCCCCCCTGTTCCGCTGCCCATGCATGTTGGTTGGAGTGGAAGCTCAGAGAAACAATACATGTAATGTGAAAGTTTGAGAAAACTCAGACAAAGGATAAGATTTGTCAATGTGGTCATGTCGTGTGAATGTCATGATACACACTTGAAGTATGTACATGTACTTTTATTTTTGTATAGAAAATCACATAAATATACCCACTTTATAGCATCGACATGTTATCACATAACAGAATCATCTGAAAATATCCCCTGAGTGGTCTGATGATGAAAACAATATTTGTGGTGCTCTGTTTCATCATATCAAGATGAGAGAATATTTTTGACGTACTTAATATATTGTCAGCCTACCAAAAAAAAAAAAAAACGGAGAGTTCTCACTGTACATTATACATGTATGTCACACATGATGACTTCAATTGGAAACTTTCATCTTCACAGACTGACAGAGTACATATGTATGTGACAGAATATCTATCATTATGCCTTTGTTGTTTTTACATGATTAATCATTTCAGGGGCAGCCAAGTTCAATTGCGTCTTGAGTTTTGCTGTTGGGGGTCTACTAGGGGATGTCTTCATACATCTGCTCCCTGAAGCCTGGGCTCATATTGCTCCCGGTAAGTCTCTATTATATTTCACCATCAGTGTTGCTCGACGTTCTGATGTACATCGTGCAGTAGCAATGGCATAGCTACAAGGGTGCACAGGGGCACATATCCCTATATTGAATAGCGGGAAAAAGAAGAAAAAAGTAGAGAGAAAGAAAGAGAGAGAGAGAAACATGAAAAGAGGATAATAGAATCCCTACATGTACCATATCCTCCCGCTAATTGGTGTTTGGGTTAATTTGAATTTTAACAATGTACCTGTAGTAAGACTGCTGCCACCCCCATTATGCTAGTACCCCTTAAATAGCTGCTCCCATGCTATGCCACTGTGGAGTAGCACATGTATTCATGTAGATCAGCAAAATTCATTAACATCTAGTATTAACTCTGAACCCTCCTCCCTCACCCCCCCCCCCAAAAAAAAGAGAGGAATTTAAACAGAATCCTGCGCATACAAATCTTAACATTGTTAATCCAGACCCTCCGTGAATAAGTTAGTGTGGAAATTTATGTGAATAAACTGTTGAAGGCCCCTCGTAGAGTCAGAATAATAATTGATTAAATTATTGATTTGAGTGCTGCTCAATGCTTCTGAAACCGTAAACTCTCTTGCTGAATATTGTATTACACTCTCCTCTAATCAAAATACCATCTAATACCATCTGGCTGCATATACTCTTCCTACAACAATCTGACCAAAGATGTGTACATGTAGTTCTAGTACATAAAAACTTGTACCAAATGAAAATACCTGCAAAAGTGAAGCTACATGTACTGTTACTTCATACCATGTACATGTATTATGCACAAAATGAGGAATATCATTACCGTTGTTTAGTTTGAAATTTGTGCTATCCAATTATTTACAGAACGCTAAGTTTGAACTGGGTAATCCAGTGTTATTTGTTATTAGTTGAATATATATAATTATTAAACCCTTTTTCATGAGGGTACAGAGTGCTGAATACTACTGTAAAAGTGGAAATTTCCACACGATTAATTTTTCGCTGTCAGCCGAGTTTAGTGAATTTCGCTGTCATATGTAGTTAGGCAGATAACAGCAAAATTTGGGGTCAAATGTGCACTTTTACCTACAAGCATGAAATTTGGCACAGATGTAGACCATGACATAAGAAACATTTTAAGAAGGGGAGCCACCTGAAAATGGTCAAAGGTCAACCGTGGCGGCCAGTTTTTAAAATGGCCGCCATATCCCCTTTCATCGATCATTAAATCATTAATAATTTGAGAACCATTTGAAAAATCTTATTCAGATGTTGCATAAGTATGCATGACCACCATATGATACATTTCAGAGAATTTTGTATCATGAGGTCAAAGGTCATAGGGTCACGTAAGTGGTATAATTTGAGTTAAATCTTATTCCTCCACAAATTCAACAACAGATAACGCTACTGAAAGAGAAATATGAAGTGCATCTATGTTAAATGAGCCTTTACAAGGTCAATGGAAATAACATATTAAGTTACATACATGTATGTTGTGTCAAATACATGTACATTTTCCTGTGATATATCTCGAGCTAAGAAGGAGACATGTGCAAAAGATTACTACATGTACATGTATATAAAGATATTTGTGCATATTTATTTTCGCGTAAATTTCATGCTGCGCAGAATACACAAAAATTTACACTCTCCGAAATATTCCACATTTGCTGGCTTTAGCCAACTTTGTACATAAGACCTACTGGACACAAAAAATGCAGGACATGCTACATACATGTGTGTATAGATACTATACTACCCCATCATGTACATAAGCTCCAAGTGCAATGTTATTATTACTGCACATCTGTTTTGAAGATGATTGACTGACAGTATGGTCACCCTATACATTTTTCATATGCCACATACTGACCCCTGGCATGCAGGGAGGTCAAATTTATCCCATATGTAATATCAGCCAATTAAAGCTAATCTTGAGTTTCTGGTAACAGTGACAGATCCAGAGGTACATTCTCTGGCGTGGGGGGGGGGGGGGGGCACAAAGATATCAGTTCAAAAATTTTCAAGATTCAAAGATTCAAGGTTTATTTCACATTGCTTTAAAAAACATTACAAGATATATATATTATATATATATATATATATATATATAATATATATATGTATATACATTTAACAAAATACATACATGTAGAAAAAAATGATCATGATAACAGCGATTACAGCATATGATATAAACTTAGGTATGCAGTGGATGTGAGGGAGCAGCAAAGTTCCATTGGCCTGTCTAGGCTGATCCCCTTTATACTGCTTACCGGTATACATTATTAATTCATTATATATACATGTATATATGTACATGTAATGCATGCTAATTGTTATAAAAGAAGAGATCACGTTAAAAGTCGGTATACATATACAGAAAAGGAGGATAATGTCATCCTCCTCGATCCCAAAATTCTCTGATCAGCGGTGAGGGGGGGGGGGGTGGGCATCCTCAGATTTTCTAGAGCTCTGCTGTTTCATGTTTCCTGACAAAATTTTGTTAACATAAAAGTGGGCTATCTGATTTCCAGGTGCCTTTTTTTTTTTTTTTGCCTAAAATGTGTATGTGGGGGGGGGGGGGGGAACATTTCCTATTTGTACTTAATATGTACATTGTAGGCCTACTTAAGATATGCAGATGAGGTATCGCCATGGATATCCATTTCAAGAGAAACCGGATTGAAGTGATTCTGAATAGTTTATCAGAGCAGCAAACTATCAAACAAAGTCGCAAAAGCTTACTTAGAATCACATTCCCTGAAAAGCACAACGCCCATGCACATAATGACCATACATGTAATAGTACCCAGCAAACAGTCCTTTTTTTTCTTTGCAGATTAATCAGCTATTATTAGTGCTCTCAGCGAATTCAGTTTTCTCCATCGACATGGAGGGTTGAATTTATGACCGATGTCGACAAGACACGCGATCGGTAAATTTCATGTGCAACAGTGCAAGTATAAATTACTGCCGCTGTGGAGAGCCTACCGTGGCAACAATCGGTGATGAAATTGAGCATAACAGTAATCTAGAAACGTTGGAAAGCATCTAAAAGGAAGTATTACAAAAATAACAAACATATAAATGTGGAATTCAGAGTTTTCAGACAGATTTTGACTTTATTCTATTGGATAATGTGGAATTCACAATTTAGTATTATGATTATGTCGCCAATATCAGAATCTTTGTGGGCATGTTGTCTTTCTGCCAGAAAGGCATTTTGTCAACAGGATTATTGACAGAAGGCTTGTCGATTACAGCTCTAGCTGTTATACATTTTCTTTCTTTTTTTTTCTACCAAATTTGTTAGCCAGATATTACTCATCTGTAATCTTTAAACATTCAATGTAAGTTTGGTTTGATTCTGTGAAATGTTTTTTTCTGTCATTATATGTGTACCACAACTTAAACAAAAACTTTCAAAGTGGTGTGAGCATTTCATTCTCTGGCCCATGTAATATATTGAGGTCATGTTTAGACATGCCCACTTATTCCCAAGTTTTCTTACATGTACAGTGAAAGTGGGATTTTTCATGTTATACACAAATTCATGAATGCAAATTTTTGCAATATAGAGGAGCTTAAAACAAAAGCAAGCAGTATTTTGTATAATTTATATGCACATGTTTGCATATTAGTAGAATGTGATTGTGCTATTATGATTTATGAATTGACCTATTGTTATCATAATGAAGTATGGGTAATTGCAATTTACTTTTCTCCATGAATAATAAATGGATGCAGTGAATAACATGTATAAGAGCTCTCATGCAGCATGAATTATTCTTAACTCATAAATACTTAAGGGATCTTCATGAAAAAACTAATTATGATGCAAAAAGAATAGCTTTTGCAGTAATGAATGTCATTAATCATTTCAGGCAAGAACCATTAGTTTCTAATGGCTCTGTGATGTACGTGTACATGTATTCTGGGAATTGAAATGACTTTCTTTATATCCCTGATTATCGTATAGCGGTAGTCCTCTTGTTAATGTACATGTACATGTACATGTATACAGTGTAGAGCCTGATCGGTTAGTCACGGACAGACATTTGACAAATTTTGAAATTTTGAAGGCCTGTAGAAAATAAGTATTTAATTGAAGAGAGCTATTTTTTCTTTCATTGAAGGGCATCACTGAAGGAGTTGAAATTTGATAAAATTTGGTTGCCATGGTCGCCTACTAAATTTATAATCCATAAAATATTCAATGTCACGGACCGAACAAAATGCCCACTCTTAACCGATCAGGCTCTGTAGTTCACTATTTCAATGTTGTGTCATCCCATGATATGGGTTTTGAGTTAAAATGATCCCCCCCTAATATATGTTGGAAGGAGTTGTCTTAAATTTATTGTGTGCATGTATGATTTCTATATTTTAAGTGCAATGTTGAGCTGCTCTACCTATATGTATTTTAGGATATTATGATGTTTCATAAAGGGAAAGTTAAGTCCACCCTGGTATTAAGTTGAGTTGAATAAAAGAAGAAAAATGGGAGAAACAGATTAGTGAGAGACTGAGAGTTTGAGCAAAGTCCGACAAGAAATAAGAAAGTTATGATTTTTTAAAGTTGTTATCGATCAAACACAAATTGGCAACTCCATGACGTATCTTGCTAGCTCCTCTCCCATTTGCTCAGTACACAAAATCTCATAAATTTTCATTTTCTAAGTTTTTGATGAATGAATAAATTTGTTTCATACAGGTTTTGTGAAAAAAACATGAGCAATGTTCAAATACATTCCATTTTATGCCTTCCACCATTATACACTGTATCTTTTTTTTCCCCCCAGATGATTATATTGGGCAAATCACGGTTGGCCTGTGGATCATAGTAGGCATGATACTCTTCCTGTCCATTGAGAAAATCTTTGGCGAAGAAGAGGAAAGTTCATGTCCAGAAGAAGACCAAAATGGCTGCATCAGTACAGCTATGCAAAATGGAAATAAGGTATGTACATTTTATTGAGTTTATACTCTTTATGTAAACATCTGAGCTTTGTGCCCGTGGATGTCATGATTTCCATGATTTTTGCCTATTCTAGGGGGGGGGGGGGGAACCGTAAAACTACACAAAAATAACATTATAAAACACATTAAAAAATGAAACATATATACTGCAGGTCTGACACGATACATGTAGTTGAATATCATTACCAATTCAATGAATGATTACACTGTTTGAAATGGCGTAGCTACAGGGGGTATGGGGCATATACCCCCCCCCCTCCCCATGAACGGTGAAATAAAGTAGAAAAAGTAAGAAAATGAGAAAAAGGGAAGAGGGAGAAAGGGAACATAAAATAACCAATAGAACCTCCTCCCATGCCCTCCCTCTAATCAATGGCTTTGTTAATTTGCATTTCATTTTATAAATTCAAATGCCAACAGTCTAATTAATATTGCATACCATTCAAATATGAAAATGAAGAAAGGGTTCTGTCAACAACTAAAAGTATTTCTGAAAGATATAGGTTTTGATGATCACATATGGGACAACAAAATACATTTTCAAAATGGCAACTTATAAAATGTATTGGCAATAAACTGCAAGAAAGATATACATGTATAAGACATTGGCAGAGAATTCTCGACGAAAATGGTGAAGTACCTTGCAAACTTAGAACATATAAGGACCTGAAAAATATGTATAACCTAGAAAACTACTTATTATTAGATATAGACAAGTCACATATATTAAAAACTATCTAAGAATAAGAATAAGCAATAGTAAATTAATGAATGAACAGGGACGCTACAAAAATTTAGAAGTTAGTAAACGTTTATGTCCCACCTGTCAATCAGACGTAGAAACTGAATTTCATTTTATTATGTGATGTCCATCATACAAAGAACAATGAGAAAAACTATTTCATAACATATATACATGTACCATAGTACCTTCATTTAAAGATATGGGCGAACTAAAAAAGTTTAAATATATAATGCAGAGTATATGGACTATAAGCAAGATGTGTCAACTCCATCAGTAATATGTACAGTGCAAGAATAAGAAATACTACAGCCTCAAAATAGGTAAATTATCTGTAAAAGTAGGAAGAGTTTGGCAGGAAGCCCGCATGTATGTTGCATTTTCCTGGTTATAACATTGTACTTTACTCTTCTTTCGTTACTTTTGTTTTATTTTTGTTTTGCTTTGTTGTTTTTCAATGATTGAACAGTGAAGTTTCGTTTTGATCATCTGTAACCTATTTGGAATCTTCCTCTGTATTTGTATGTTGATAATGATCCAAAATTGTGGATTTTAATTCAATAAATTGATTTAATTTGATTTGATCTACCAAGTAAGATCATAGCCCCCCCCCCCCAATGATGCCCCCTCAATGTCTGTTTCCTATGCGTGGTTGATACATGTAGGTAACCGCTTCAATTGCCTTGTTTGTAGATCAGCATTGGAAACTGGCAATGCGGTACTTCATGATAGTATGATTCACTATCAGTAGAGTATACTGTACGGTAATGACCTGTTTCCAGTCTTAATTGGCTATAAAACTAATTTTCTATCATGTCATGTCATACCAAACAATACACACTGTAGAAGCATACATGTGTATGTATTGCAGAAGATTTAATTTTCCTAAAATCGCTCAGTGGGGGGGGGGGGGTTATGGGGTCCAGTTTCCTTCCATAATTCTCTGACAAGCAAAAAAAAAAAAAAAAGGTTTCCATTCTAAAAGGGGGGCACAATGCACTGTTTTCTTTGAAGGGGGGGGGGGGCACGGAACAGGATTGCCCCCGTATATCTGCCACTGCATGGCACCAATACATTTTGCTTCACTTTACCTTCTTCAGACAAATGAACCTGCATGAATAAAATTATAAAATACAACCCCAACACTGCCAATTTGTACATGTAAAAATAATGATAAATTTTACATTTCCAGTTCAATGACTCTAACGCTTATTTTCATTTTAAAAATTTCTTATTTATGAAAAACATATTGTGCTGTCATTCACCTGATCTGTTTAAGCTTAAACAAACACCTCGCTTTTAGACTTTGATTCAATCTTTTGAGTCCAATCAATAATATAGACTGATTTGTTTGGTTTGAACAAACATAGGATTTGCTTGGGCATTGTGGTAACCTTGTAAACTGTTAGCTCTCTGCTTGAGTCAAATGCTAACTACAGTAAGGTTGATGAATATTAAGCTCTTGAAATATTTGAAAATTTGAATACAATTAATGTCCCTAGACTGAATAATACATGTTTAATAATTTTATATAAAATGGGTAATATTAAACTGTGGCATATCAGCAGCTGCATGTACATGTACATACAATGTAGGTACACTGTCATGACTGTAGAAAAAAGGTACATTTACTTCATGTCAGTGAACAGAATACATAGTGGTGATAAATAAAGCTCTAGAAAGCTCCACAAAAGCTTTGGTGTGCTAAAGAAGAACAATATTCCTACAAGGAAATGTCTGAAGATAGTAATACATTGTAAGTAAATTAAAAAAGATCTCCCATGCTTGTACAGTACTTTGGTTATAGGAAACAAATAATCGTCATATTGTCTGTTAAGAGCCAGAAGGGTGTTGTGTCTGTGATTTTAAAGTGTTTTAATTAAGAAATGCCCTTCTGGCTCTCAGCGGTCGATATGTTTACCATTCCTTTGCCTCCCACGTTATCAAATGGCACCATGCATTGAATAATATGTGTAGTTGTATGAAACATAATTATTATTATCTGCTTGTGAGCAGCTCCCCCCCCCCCCCCCCCCCCCCCCCCCCCACGTTCTTTGCATGGCAAACACATTGTATTCAATTTAAAAACCATGGGGGATAATTCAGTGCCTACATGTATATTTGCATCGCATTCAGATAAACAATAGTTATCTTGATCACGCCAAGTGACCTTCTGTGTCTGTGCCAATTGAAATTCATTCCTACAGTCCTACTGAAATTATATTTTCTTTCAGGCATACACATTACTAGTATTTCATTGTTAATATTCTTTTGATTTTATACCAAAGGGGAAAACCCAATATCGCCCACATTACGACACAAGCACCTTTAGCTTAAAAACCTATAGGTAATCACACTTTATACATGTACATGTATGTATGTGTAGACTTACATGGATAAGTACATGTATATGCTTGGTATAAAATTCTGAGCCCCCAATCAATACACTATTTTATTTCAACAAACAAAATAACAAATTTAATTCAATTTCATGGTTTGTAAGACCTAATGCTATATTAGAGACAACCCTGTGACTTAACAAAGGAAATATGACCTGTTTTGATGAATACTAGGTCTTCTTTCATAGTCTATTATATAAGCAAAGGCACATGAAAAAATGCTGTAACAAATTTTCTCAAAGCCAATCAAATGCAGTAACTGTTGTTTCATTAGCTTATAATACCAATTATTTTTAGTTGCTATTCATACAGTTTCATTAAACCAAGGAGATGCCAGGCAAGCTTTCATACTACCTCCTTGGTTAAACAGGGACCCATCTTCCCTACCTGCATTATAAATCTTCATATTTGTACTGACTTTAAAGTGTACCAATAACAAAAAAAATGTTTGCTCTCTATGTTAGGGGTTCCATGTCTCTATACTTCATGTATATTCAAAATATGAGCTTCAGATGTTGATTCTATCAAGAGATATTGCAAGTTGAAATACACTCCCAATAAACATTACAGCGCCTTGTGAGGAGAATAAGGGCCTGCACGAAATCGAACTCAGAGTTGAGTTCCACAAGAGGGGATTTTATGTTTTCCTTCATTTTCATCATACTCCTTAACTGTTACCCTTATAGGCCAGGTAAAGCATGCTGAGGTTAATTTTGTACATTCCAGCTGTAAAGTGTACACAAATTATTTTTTTAGGTGATTGCTACATAATTGTTGGTACATTTTAACTTTGCACCCTCCTACTGTCCTACACTGTACTTCTGGTTTGGCTTGCTACACTTTTGATCTACAACAAAGATAGTGAGCCACTTCAGAAGTGTTGTCAGAATATTTTAATCATTTGTTTGTGTTTACACAAAAATTCTTTGATATTTAAGATTTTCTGATGCCATGGATTGTACTGTAGTTGTTATGACTTTGACCTATATTCCCCCCCCCCCCCCCCAATGATAGTCCCATGAAATTAGATCACTTCTGATAAGGATGGTTAGCAACAGTCGAAAAAAGATTCATGTACAATGTACAGATGTAAATCCACAATTATGTAGAACAATTTCCCTTCAAATATACTTGTATGACAAAAGTGGAATTACATACATGTAGTTATGCATTGGTAGGCTACATGTACATGTATCTGTAAAGTACAAAATAGAGTACAAAGCCTACAGAACATGTGCTCAGTATTGATTTTTGTGAATGGCCATGAACTCATTTTTCATTTCCTAATTCCTATGTCTTTACCAAATACCAATATTTTCCTGTTAAACAATCCTGAGTTTTTCATGAAGGTTAAATTGCAATGAATATGATGAAAAATACATTTACAATGCAGCTTTATCTATTGAAACAGCAATCAAATAAAGACAGGTAAAACCACAAAAAAATATTGAAAATCTTCAGGTGATTGAACAGATTCATATTCTTTACCATGTGAAGAGCTTGTGTGATACATGTATTTGCTACATTGGAGACCTTTATTTTCAATGCAAAATCAATCAACATGTGGGATACTTATTCAATAAAAACCCATCCTATTGCCTTTTTTTTATTTGTATAATTTATTTTTTTTAATTTGAATAGTGTTTTTTTGTTTGTTTGTTTGTTGTTTTTTTTTTGAGTGGTAGAATTAGCCAATATTTACTGTACATGTACAGGCTGTAGTCATACACAGGGAATTGTAAGATTTAGTTTTTATACATGAAATTCAGGTTTTTATCTGGCATTTGATATTATTTTCTATTACATACATGTACAAGCATCATGAAACATGTCTATTCAAAAGTGGGGACTCCATTCCCCCCCCCCCCCCACCCCCTTTAGTTTGGTGGCCCTGTATCATACTGACTTCATATGAGGAGCATAGCAACATTTAAAAAAAAATATTCATGGTTTATGTCAAATGATCTTTTATGATAATCAATTTCAAATGGTATGTGTCGTACATGTAAGTATTGCATGTTATTGAGATATGATCATACATGTAATATGAAATATTTATTCTTGGCAATTCATATCAATTATCTGAAAAAACATTGATAGAAGTTTATAAGTTACATGTACCTCTGCTCGCAACTTTCATTTACTCCCACTTCAGGCGACTATTCTTGATGGCTCCCTAGCAACCATCAGAAATGGAGAGAAAAAACACCATTCTCTGAACAGCTTGGAAAAGAATGGCATGTTAAAGAGACGACCATTGAATGGCAATTCTCATGATATCACAAGTGTACTGGGAATGAATGGAGATAGAAGTATCAGGCAGTCTAACGGAGCCCACAAGCTGGTCCCTTCATCATCAGGGGATAAAAACAAGGATACAAAGGAAAAGAAAGTGAAGGTACACAAACTTTTTTTTGTAGGATACAGGAGGAAATGAACAATAGATGAATGTTTTGTGTGGCTTGACTAGCAAGCATAGTACAAGTAGCACTTCCAACACCCAAATGAGTAAATCAATTTTATGAATTTTCACTGTGTCCCTTTACTAGACATTTCTGAATTGAATTGAATGTGAATATTCCTTATTTTTTTATTATACACTCAGCAAAAAAAAAGAAAGTGGACACTCTTTATTCTACCAAATTTTTATATAAACCGTCAATAAAATGTAATATATATCAAATTAATAAAAATAATACTCTACCGACATCAGTTAAGATCAAGATTGAAACTTTCACGCTTGGATGGGCACATTCATTTAACCGTTAGAAGGTCTGATGAAGAAAATCACGAAAATAGAGCAAGGAGCCATTCACATGTTGATGAACATTTCGATCATGTAGAGTCAAATTGAAACAATGAAATGAAAATCTTGAGAAACAATTGAATTTGTGGTTGTGCGTGTCAAAACTACAATATGCAGTCCTGAGACTACACATCCAGAGCTCATTCCTCCTCATTTTCCTCATTTTTTGTTTTCATTATTGAACAAGAATATCTTACAGATGAACATGTTCATTAAAGTTTGAATGGCTACTTGCTCTATATTTGCAATTTTCTTACTCAGACCTTCTACCTCTCCATGTTTTGTACACAAAATTTCATATTTTCCCCATTATCTCTCAAGGTGCAGCTTGTCTCCTTCTTAGCTCAAGATATATCATGGGAAATTGTATTTGACACAACATATGTTGAGTTCAGAAAAAGACAAGCAGCATCTTTAGAAATAATAGAGAAAATATGAAATTTTGTGTACAAAACATATTGAGAGTTGTACTACTAAACCTGCCATTTTGAAGCAACATTGCCAATGTGAGGATCGCCATAGAAAGCAAATTGGGACTTTTCAAACTTTCATAACTTTTTCATTTCATAACGGATTTTGATAGAACTTTTTAAAAATTGCTTCTCTCTATCCTCTCTTTTCAATAAAATTGATATTTCCCAAGGGTTTCATTCTCCTTTAAATGAATGTGCCCATTGAAAGCTTAAAGCTTGATCTTAATTGATTTTGGTAGAGTATTAATTTTTTCTTTAATTTGATGTATATTTTAATAGATTCTATTGATGGTTTATATGAGAAATTTTGAACAATAAAGAGTGTCCACTTTCTATTTATTGCTGAGTGTATATCAAATACTTCATATTTCCCCTAAAAGTCAATGCTGGGTGATTCTCAATTGATTTCTGTTTTCTTTATCACAGTCTTTCAGCAGTGATTTTCATCCACAAAATTACTGGTAGATTGCATATGTACAGATATTAAATACAAGATAAAAAGCTGAAATATGAGCATGCCAGTATCTTTCTTCCATTTAAGATTCACCTTCAATCTGAAGTTTATGTTTGTAAGATTATTTTTGAAATTTAAGTTTTATAGCCTCTCTCTTTTCCACCTACTTCCCTTTTGTGTGAACAGGTTGTAGGATATCTGAACCTGTTGGCCAATTTCATTGATAATTTTACTCATGGCATAGCTGTTGCTGGGAGCTTCCTCGTGAGCAAAAAGGTGAGTTACGATTGCATTATTAGTTCATACATGAATACATACTACACATGACATTTGATAGATACAGGTCTCAAAACATTAAAGCATTATCAAAGTAAGGTGTTACTCTGGTTTAGTATGAACGGGTATTACAAGACTTGTCTTTCATTGAGATGTACCATAATATCATAGGGAAAGTCTGCCCTGGTATTAAGTTGATTTGATTAAAAGAAGAAAAATGAGAGAACCAGATCACTGAAAGTTCGAGCAAAATCTGATAAGTAATAAGAAAGTTATGAATTTTTGAAGTTGTAATCAATCAAACACAAATTGGCAACTCCGTAACTTATCTTGTGAGCTTCTCTCCCATATTTGCTCAGTATAGAAAATCTCATAATTTTTTTTTTTTTAGTTTAGTTTTTGATAAAGGAATGAATTTATTTCATACGGGTTTCGTGTAAGAACAAATGAGCAATGATTATATGTAAGGTGCATGTATGATTTAATATTTTCTTAAGAGAAAATGGAAATTAATGATTTTTGGGGTACAGGGCAAATGGGAGAGGAGCTCGCAAGATACTTCACAGAGTAGCCAATTTGTGTCTGATTGATTACAACTTCAAAAATTCATAACTTTCTTATTTCGTATCTGATTTTGCTCACACCTTCACTGATCTTAATATTTCTGCTTCTTTTCAAACTAACTTGATATCAGGGCAGACTTTCCCTGTAAGTACTTTGGAATTGTGTACCAAAGAGAAAAATAGAAAATTTGATCTGGAAGGATGTGAGAGAGCCTTGTAAAATATATTTTCTAGCCAGACAAATATGATGATAACCTTGCCGTGACCTTATCCTCTTCCTCATTTGCAAAATTTGTGATGAAATCAATATCATTGTTACAAGTGTCATGATAAAAACTCATTGTCTTTGTCTCTCTCTCTCTCTCTCTCTCTCTCTCTCTCTCTCTCTCTCTCTCTCTCTGACTGCCTTAGTGTCTGCCTTTCTGCCATTCTCTCTTTCACCTAATTTTGTATTTTTTCTGCACCTTTGTTGAACAGGTTGGTTTGCTTACACTGGCAGCCATTTTGTTACATGAAGTTCCCCATGAGGTAAGAATGTACGGACAATGACGTTTCTATCTGCATATGAGAAAGTACAGTTAACTTTGCATAAGTCGAATTTGTTGGGACCACAGAAAATACTTCAACTTATGCAAAATTCGACTTAGGAAATGTAAATAACACATGTTTTGCATAGTTTGGTCAAACAAATTGACTCGACTTACGGAAAGTTCAACTTATGCGACTTCGAGTTAAGCAAGGTTAACTGTAGATGTTATCTCTAAAAGAGAAATGTTTGCTGTCCTCCCAAGATTAGAGATTGACTACGCAGTCTTTAATGAAATGAACAATGATATAGAGTTAGATCAGACTTTGTATTGAACTTGAATTGAAAGCAAGTCATAAAAGCCTTTGTTTCTCATGCAAAAAAAAAAAATCATATTAAACAAATAACAACTCAGAAAAGCTTTTAAAGGGTGTCTGAGGCTAAAAATTATTTGTATACATCCAGAATGTATAAAATTTACCCCAAATAACTTTACCCAGCATTCTATGAGTTAACGGTTAATGAGTTTGAATGAAATGGAGAATTAATATGAACGATCGACGCGGGGAATTCAAGTCTGACTTGAGCCCCTTTTTATGAGTGTGCGTTTTTTCATGTGTGCACGTTCATTGAATGCTGAGACAGGATAGAGAACTACTAGTTTACGCTTAAGTCTTGCTTACATTAGTTTTTAATATTTTATTTTCAAACATCAGTATCTCTTGTTTGCGGTCACCACTAAATGCTGTTTTAGGTTTTGGGGGTTGATTTTATGTGAGCTAACTGTACACAAATTATTTTTTCTTGCCTCAGGTACTCTTCAAGAATGGAAACCTTGTCAGAAACATTTTTTTTTTTTGGTGCTTTTTATAGCCACTAAGTCATACACTGTAGTCCCTCCAAGATGATTCAAGTATGAATATGCACTGTGTATTTAAGTTATACCACTGATATGCCTGATATGCATATATGCTCACATATGTATTTAGATGTTTATTTGCAAAGGATTTGTGTACAGTGTACATAGAATATATGGAGAGTATTCTGGGGTTTTTTGTCCTTGCAGGTTATGTAAATTTTGATTGTAGGTCTTGTGCAAATAGTTATAAATGTTGAAATACTTTTATCCTCAATCCGCACAAAAGTGGGGCTATTCATGTATGTCAGCTTCAACACAATATTTTAAGCTAATCAAATTAGAATCAAAGTGGAGTGGATTCGAACCCACCCATTATTTATCTGTTCAACCAACTGCATCAAATAATTTGTAATATCCCTTTTAAAGTTGGAACTATTGTATTTTTTACTTCTATGGCATGAATTGAATTTTTATGAAAAGTGTGATTTATTTAAATGTTTACTGTTTTATCACTGTCCCATTCAGTGTTTTTATGAATTTTTGTGCTCTGACAAATTTGTTATGGGTTTTATTTTGTTGAAAACAAGGGTTGGGGTTACAAATGGGTTTTCATGATGGATTTAGGGTAAAGGTTAAGGGTTAGGTATGCATAGTGACATAAAGAATTCTTCTAGTGTAGGATATTTACCCTGGAACATATGTCATGCAATCATATTTTGGCTTAAAGGGTACCAATCACCAAAAATAATTTCGCTCTGTATGTTTGAGGTTGCATGTCGTTATACTATATTAAAAACATGGGCTTCAAATATTATTTCTATAAAGAGATATTACAATTTTAATTACCCTCTCTATAAGTATAAAAGAGACTCGTGAGTAGACTACTCGACGCACCCGTATGTGCTCATCAAGGTGAAGGCTCGCACGAAACCAAACTCTGAGTTCGGTTCCGTGTGAGCATTTTCATGTTATCCTATATTTCCTTCATACTCATTAACTTTTGACCTATATAATACCAGACAAAGTTCTTTGAGGTTGATTTTATACTTTCTAGCTGTACACAAATTATTTTTTCAGGTGATTGGTACACTTAAAAGGGTACCAATCACCTATGAATATTTTGCTCTGAATGTCAGAGATCCTATTTTGCTATACCGTATTCAAAGTTTGGGCTTGGAATGTTACTTTTATAAACATATATTGCAAGTTCAAATACACTCTCAATAAGCGTAAAAGGGACTAGTGAGTAGACTAGTCGAGGCACCCGTATGCGCTCGCACAGAATGGGGCCTGCGTGGAACAAAAATCCAAGTTGGATTCGGCGTGAGCATTTTTGTGTTATCCTTTATTTTCTTCATACTCTTTAACTGTTAACCCAAAGAATGCCAGGTAAAGTGTTTTCAGGTTGATTTTATGTACATTCTAGCTATACACAAATTATTTTTTCAGGTGATTGGTACAATTCAAAGATTAGACATTTCCTATTTGAATTGCATTTGGTCTGTCATTTTATTTCTGATCCATGATGATCTTTATGTATTTTTATGACAGGTTGGGGACTTTGCCATCCTATTGAGATCAGGATTCGACAGAGTGCAAGCAACTAAATCCCAGATGTCAACGGCTGTAGGAGGTCTCTTTGGTGCAGTACTTACTCTCCTTTCAGAATCAGCACAAGAAACAGGTCTGTGATTAAGACTAGCACTTAGTGTGAATCGAGTTGTGAAAATGAGCTGTTGTGCAAATGAGCTGTTGTGCAAGGGAGCTGTTGTGCAAGTTATGCGTACAAGATATGTATAAACTTTATTATGGAAATACATTTGACATTCAAATTGAAGGGAAATTATGATTTCCTTGATGATACATTCAGACATGGTTCATGCATTACTGTATAATGTTCTTGTACTTTTACTAAAGCTGCAATTACTTATAACGTTAATTCAAATACTGTACCAGAAATACATTTTCAAAATCAAAATCTCATTTAAAGCCTTTCACGTTTAAAGTGTTAACATGGGTGTCGATCCTTGGCTGTGAGGTTGGGGGGATGGCCTGTATTATCATCCCCCCCCCAATATTTTTACATGAAATAAATAAGAATTATGATATATTAACTTGAAACTAATAATTGTCCAAACTCAATATGTTTGATCTTGAAGTACCATCACATTCTTTAATGATTAGAAGTAAGGAAATGAGAAATGCCATAATTTCAATGCGAAAATATCGAAGAAAATTTGTTTGCTTGCATTGTTATTCTCAACTAAAGGTGTTCCATCCTTGGCGTAGATCCGTGCATTCCTTCTTTTCATTTGGGGGGGGGGGGGGGGGGTGGCTTTGTTCTCCATGAATTTATAGCACACATATTTAAATATCTTATGTTATGATTATTAATATTTTGTTGTATTTGGTGTGACTTTAGACAACATTTAATCACACAGAAAACCATTTGGGATGCTCTAAAATGCAAGTTTATAGACAGATTTTTGAAAAAGTCCCTTTTGTGGGAGGGGATACCCCCCTCCCACACCCTCCCCCCACTCGGTCATCCCCCCAATCATGAACACAGATCAACACCCCTGAGTGTTAAACTCACCCAGTTTGGGTTGAAATACTGGCCTCTTGTTTGTACAGTTAATAAGCGCTTTATCTCAGAAAATCTAGAGTTAGAGTAAAAGTACAATGTTTGGAATGTTGTATATGTCTGGTATGTGTTATATGAACACAGTGTGCAGTGTGTACAGTAAGTGGCATTAAAAGGTGATTTATAGAAATCTGGCTGTGTAAGCCAAAGTTTGGGAATAATGTAAATGTAGAGATGCTGGTACGATAACACTCTGAGTAGCCTAATACTTGTATGTTTGATTAAATGGATTTTAAACCACATTGAGAGGAGACGGATTGCAGAATGCCAATCACATATATACTCTTTACAGTATCTTCTTGCATGTTTTGTTTCCTATAGGTAACCGAGCTGCCTGGATTCTTCCATTCACTGCAGGGGGTTTCATTCACATAGCTCTAGCTACTGTTCTGCCAGAACTCCTGCAAGAGACTAGTTGGAAGTAAGTTCACACCTTTGTGCATGGTATCATCTCCTGAGAGCCAGAAGGATGTTAACTATCATTTTACATACAGTTAATGCCCTTTTGCCTCTAAGCAGGCCTTCTCTGATTAATAAAAGTTAAGGAAAGGCCAATATACCATGTAGAGACCTTTTAAAAAATCAAGCAAAAATGCCCTTACGATGGAAACACATTCTTTTTATTCAAGCAAGTAATCTCTATTCATAGTGGCATGTTTTCTAATTAGAAGAACATTGTTTCTTTTGTTTGCTAGGAAGCACTAGACTTTTTTTTTGTTTTGTTTATATGGCTCATTAGCTCTAGCCGCTGTCTCATACCAGTAGTGCATGTATGTTAACTTTCTGGTATGTATATCATCTTTTTATTTACAACTTTGTCTTTATTTCAGAGAGTCCTTGAAACAGATGATGTGTCTTCTGTCCGGTATAGCTGTCATGGGTGCTGTGAGTGTCTTAATAGAATGACTTCAAGGTGAGTGCACTTCTGGCAATGATAAAGACAGACCAGGTGATTGATATATTCATGTGATGATCCAACACATGTTCTGGTGACATTTGCTCTGAGCTTTATTTTTGTCAAAGATGTAGGGCTAGGATTTAGGTTAGATTTGGAGGTTGGGACTTTGGTTAGTGAAAGGAATTGACCAAGGAGCTATAGTCGCCAGAGCGAGTGTCATAGAATCATTCCATTCACACTTATAGATGATTCTTGACACAGCCCTGGTTGGTCCACGGAAGGTTTTAACATGTAACAGCGACTGGTTTCGAATTTTTAAACTACAGGTTTGAAAATCAGCCACAGGATTAAAATTCTCTCAGTTCTGTGAACAATCATTCTCAAGTAAATTATTTATGATTAATTAGTCATAAAATTTGTTTGAAAATGCTTCTACTATGCCTCAGATTGCACCAAAGAGCATAAAGAACCCTAGAGCTTCCAGGACCCCCATTGTAAGGGACCCCGCAGTTTGGATACATCAGTTCATACTCCTTTATAGTTCCAATTTTACATGATTGAAATAGAATTTTGAGTTGTGGACCACCCTGCACAGCCCCATTCAGTTAAAATATTCAATACACCTGTTACATGCAGTAATTAATTATCAGTATGGATAGACTGCCCCATGCATACAGTAGTTGTTACTACATTGGTCAAGCTTTCTTTAAACCTTTGAGCTTTGACTGATCTTCTTGTGGCCTAGTCCGAGTAGTACATGTAATATCCTGGCAACTTTCTGCCTGTTATACTAATTAGATCGTGGTTTCATATATTTATTTTCAACACAACCCTCATCTGAAATCAATATACCTCTCTGTTCACCAGTGCAAAGACAATCTCAGCCAGCTGCTGACATTGGCCATGTATTGATGTAGCATAAGCAGGAGTATTATAACTGTGTTTCTTAATTTCTCTTTTTTTTTCCCACCACCAATAGTGTAATTAATACTTGTCCTGCCTGGTAGCTGTGACTGGGTGATGCTGGAGCTATTCTACATGGTTTTGGACAATCATAATGGATACAAAAGCACAAGCAGAGCTACACACACTAACACAGCTGATAGCGAGTAGGCTAAATTTCAGGAGAAAATAAGTGGATGGTGTTGTCTATTTGTAAAAGCTTACTGTTAGTCAGGGAATGCAGTTTTCAAGCTATTGTTTGACTTCAGGCCCTGCCGCCCTGGCTACTCTCTTGTTATAGGTTTTTCATGTTTCATATTTTGCAATCGAGCTAAACCAACAACCAATCAAACCTGATTGATAGCATACATGGAATGCTATTTCTTTTACTCTAAGATGCACAAGTAGATCTGTGGTATTCTTATTAAGGTCCCTGTCCACAAGGAAACCTGCCAAAAAAATGAGAAAGTTAATTGCAATACTGGGAGCTTCTCAGTCATGTAAGGACTTATTTCTGTATGATCGGCAAATTAGCAGCAAAATAGTTGTTCTGTGAAGTACTAAGTGCTGGTGTGCAGGTAATGCAGGGACTGTAAAGTGTGGTAGGTAGGATCAAAATTTGAAAAGCATATTTGACATAATTTTTTCCCCCCAGGAATGATGGAGATCCTTCTCATTTTTTTATTTATCATGAATAATAAGATGAATAGGGTCTTTCTTTTCATCATTCCTGCAAAATAAGAAAAATTATGTCAAAAACATGTTTCTTATTTTCATTCTTATTCACCCCTCTTTATAGTCGAAATTATTGGCGATAAAGTCACAGATCAAAAATTTAACCTGAGAATTGCTGAATTTCTATATTTTTGTATACCAAGTTGAAAGAATGAATTGCACTAAATTATTATACTTCTCACATGCACTTTGTAGTTCAGAATATAAAAGATATAATATACTTTCTGATTTTTTTTACTATTTTGTTTGTTTGTACTTGAACTCTTGTCATCAATCTTTTTTATCTTTTGTAAGATAGAATCCGAAATCTTCAGCAGTGATCTTATTTGCTCATGAACAATATGAAATGTTTCTCTTTTTACATGTAATTTATATTTTGCTTCTTTTATGAAAATATACTTGCCTGAAAATAGACTCATATATTAGCGATTTATTAGAGATCATTAGCAATTTTTTTTTTTTTTTTTTTAATTGAAGTTTGCTTTAGTTTAGCAACTACTTTCCTATAAGAAAGGGATTATCTTCAGTACATACAGAATCAGTCATGTTGATGTATTAATTGTTTTACATTTTGAATCAAATCATATAATGCAGTTCTGACAATTCCACTCATCATCCAAAATTCGCCCATTGGTTTGAGATTTGAAAATTTGTAAAAACGAATTTGGGGTTTTTACTTTTGTACATCTGAGCCTCACAGTATTTCAAAATATTTTATATTATTAGTTTATTACTTTTTACTTGACTAAATAAACATTTTGAACTTAGAGTATTACTTAAATGTGTAAGCATTTATTGTTCCAAATTAATTGTTCCAAATTAATTGTTCCAAATGGTAAAAGGCTGCAAAGTAACTTTTCTTTCAATGATGAATGATCATATTAATTTTATTAAATATTTTAAAATGTTAACAGCAATGGAATGAAGTAAATGCGCTCCTTATAGCATCTACGTATATAATGAATCAAAATTTTACATTTTTAGTAAAAATTGATCTTTTAGATTCGTCTGATGATGCTATTCTGTTGTATGGTAATCTTAATTCAGCGATTTGTTGTGTGAAGAAATCTTCAGTATTAAAACTTAACTTGAGCAATGATTTTCCATCGTTTCATAGAATCAGGATAATTTGATCTTGCAGTATAAATGTAGGTAGCTCATAGATGTTAAAAGTTCTCCTGTAACCATGATTTCATGCATAAGAATAAGATGAATGAATAAATAAATCTCATTCAGTATTACTTAACTCAGATCGAAAAACCATGAAAGCATGTAGATAGATATATTAAATAAAGCAGGGTGCTATCAAGCTTTTTATGTGTAGTTGCCATATGGCCCTAAATACATGGTTTAGGACAGGATTATTATTTATTTCCAGCTCCACTTGCCAATGTAAAGAGATATATTTTCTGAATGAATTTGTCTGGCCCGCGCACAAAATACTCCTATATTGAATAATAACAAAATATGTCTGTTGAGATTGGAGCATTTTGCTCACAAATTGTTTAGGTCAGAATTTCCCTTTTTATTTCAGTTTGAAATATGTGTTATCTTGAATTATTGTGAGACTTAGGCCTATGCTTCTAAAAAAAAAAAAAAGGTGATATTTAGTTCTTAATCTCAGTTTATGTCAAGTTTGAATTGTTTTAATAATCTTGCATCAAGAGTTTTTTCCTTATCTCTTTTTTCTTTTCCTAAAAGTTCAGACAGGCTGACTTGTGATGAATGATGTGCTACGATGTGTCTTAATTTTCCTAATTATTTGAATTACCATCTTAGAATTTATTCAGTACTTGGTTGAATTCGAACATTTGTATAATATACTTGACCAACAAAATAATCTGCTTGCTCCCAGATAGTAAAATGGTATGTTGGCTGAGAACTTGAGATTTATAAAGGAAACTGAACAAACAGCCTTTTGTGCTCAGCAGAAGTGCTTTGAAACACAGTTGTTTGGTCTTTTCTATTAATATGCTGAAGTAATAGGCTGTTATTCTGAACAATGTAGATGATGTGCATATTTAATTGTGTTGTATCATTGTACAGGTACTCAAAAGAACAAAACTTTGAAATGCCCGTTTTTGTTTTAAATGCACATCTGTTGTCTGCATACCCCTTCACATACGTCCTTCTGCCAGGCCTGTAATGATATCTGAAGAAACAATTGTATGTAAGAAATGTGAAGAAAAAAAATAGACTTAGAATACATTCATCTCGCAGTATATTTTTCGCACAAGAGCTTCCAGCAGGGCTCGACACTAACAGGGGGTGTGGTACGTAATATAGAACCCCATATTTCTCACAGGACCCCTTTCTGAGTGTGATCAGGGTCCATTACATACATAGACCCCTAAATTGTCACTCCACAACCACCCCACCTCCCCCCCCCCCCCCCAATAAAAAAATAATTCAAAAAGTTAGTGTGGAGCCCTAGCTTTCAGTATTCTTCATATATGCGGCTTTGATTCCAAAGAGAAAGAAAGAAAAATATATTTATCAATTTTCTCCCAACAAATAATGTCTTCTTTTCAGCTTAGATCTTAGTTTATGTAATTATGAATATTTTGTGTACCGGTACTTAAATTGTAATATCCTGCCTCTACAAGTGCCTGTCTATAAGTTGTGCTTTTCTTCTGTGATAAATAAGAAAATTCATTTGATGTATTATGTACATAGTAATTATGTTTATATAGATATTTTTGTACACACTGCCAAAGTGATGTTGGCAATACAAGTACTGATATGGGTCTAATAGATCGTTCGATAGATCGGGTCATCGGGATATTACCTGAAAATCACTTTGCTATGAATAACGTCATATTCTAGTTAACAAAATAAACAGGAAAAAGGTAAACTAACAGATATGTGTATAACTTTGCTTTATTCATTTCACATTGTTTTATAAATTTATTGTGCTCGTGTGTATTTTCATGCCTCTAGCTTCCACTGGAGGCATAACATCTACATATATCTATCTGCCATCCTCTTTTTCTCTCTCTCTCAATTTCTCTCTCCTCTCTCTCTCTCTCTCTCTCTCTCTCTCTCTCTCTCTCTCTCTCTCTCTCTCTATCTCACCAGTTATCTCTCCCTTGTAGCTTCTTTATAATGAGAAATAAAAACAATGTTGGCCGTTTGATGCTAAGTCATTACTTTTTTCAACAGACCCGTTTTATTCCCACATTTCAACACACTAGCATTCTTACATGGCATTGAAAATTTGCAACTTGCGACATAATATAAAGCCCGGTCGGTGATCCTACTTTTGCTAGGTTTAGGGTAAGGATGAGATTGGGTAAACTTTAGGTTTCAGGTTGGGATCAGGATTAGGTATAGTGTTGGGTCCATGGCTGCAGCTGCAGTTGGAAATTTAAAGGGAAAGTCTACCTCGATATCGGGTTGCTCTCTAAAGAAGCAGAAAAATGAAAGAAACAGATCAGTGAAAGTTTGAGCAAAATCCGATAAATAAGAAAGTTACAAACTTTTGAAGTTGTATTCAACCAAACACAAATTGGCAACTCTATGACGCAGCTTGCGAGCTCCTTTTCCATTTGCCCTGTGCTTCAAAAAAAATCATAAATTTCACTTTTTTTTCTAAAGAAAATAGCGAATCATACATGCACCCTAGATCAAATCATTGCAAATAGTTTTTTTTACACGAAACATGCATGAAAGTAACGAACGTATTCTTTCATCAACATGATCAACAACTGAGAAAATGAAAATTCATGAAATTTTTTGTAGCTCGCAAGATACGTCACGGAGTTGCCAATTTGTGTTTGATTGATTACAACTTTAAAAATTCATAATTTTCTTATATCTTTTCGGATTTTGCTCAAACTTTCACTGATCTGTTTCTCTCATTTTTCTTCTTCTATTCAAATCAAGTTAATACCAGTGTGGACTTCCCCTTCAATGAGAGTAGTTAGGACCAGATGGTTGCTGTTGGCAATAGGTGTCCTTGTCATTGGTGGAAAGATAGAAGGACCCTGTGGCAGAGCTCTGGTCTGCGTTGTAACCCATTTCCTGACACCCAGCTAGCCCACAGCGGCTGCATAGACCAGCTTGGTATTGGTTCCAGGACCCGCATGGATACGCAGTGAAGGCACAGTCGGTTGATCGGATACTTTCCTCGAAGTAATAGACGGCTCGGAAATGATCGCAGGCGATCTCACGAAGGGGACATCCTGGCATGTCGTCACCTCCATTGGGGTAGAAATCGACGTGCCCGATCTGTTTTGAAGAAGAAGAAGAAAAAAAGTGCCTCAATTATCCTGCAGTCAATTATGAATGAAATATTTTGGAATTGCCCTCCACTTCTATACCCAAGGGGGGGGGGGGGCAGGAGCAGAGTGCCCCCCCCCCTGACAACTTTTGAAAACAAATTCTTGACCCTAATTTTCTCCAAAAAATCTCTGACAATCAGAAAGAAGGAAATAATCAGATTTCCAAATGCCTTTTTGAGCCAAATATTAGAAAAGAGGGAGCAAAACACATTGAGGGGGGGGGGCAGATTTTTCTTTTGTGTACTTTATACGATCATATGCTTGCAGGAAGCGACATCAATTTTGCACCCCCCCCCCCCCAGTGGCGGCACCAAGGGGGGCATGGGGGGCATTTGCCCCCCCCCCCCCCAGTCAGAAGCTTTGCCCCCCAGTTTCTCCCCCAATAATTTTCGGAGTGAAAAAAAATAAAAGGGTGGAAAATGAAAAAGAAAAGAAAAGGAAAGAAAAAAGTGAAAAAGGAATGGAGAAAAGAAGGAAAAAGAAAGAAAACGGAAACTTGGAAAGCAGTGGCGGCATCAAGGTGGGAGGGGGGGGGGGGCATGGGGCAAATTTGTTCGCTCAGCTCGTGTAAATATCCTCATATTTGGGTAGTTTTATAGCCGAATAATTTCTGTACATTTTCACCACAAAAAGTTTCAAAATTTTTGCCCGTTCGCAATGTATAACTACCACCTTATTATCGGGCAGCAAGATGCTCAAATGTCCTCATATCTGGGTAGTTTCATAGCCGAATGTAATTTCTGTACATTTTCACGACAAAAAGTGTTCGCAATAAATAACTACCACCTCATAATCGGGCAGCAAGATGCTCAAATGTCCTCATGCATATTGGGGTAGTTTTATAGCCGAATATGTAATTTCTGTACATTTTTACTACGAAAAATGTCAAAAATTTTGCTCGCTCGCTTCGCTCGCTCGCAGTATATAACTAACACCTCTTTATAATCGGGCAGTTCAGCTAGATGCTCAAAATGTCCTCATATCTGGGTAGGTTTATAGCCGAATATTCTGTACATTTTCACTACAAAAAGTGTCAAATTTTTTTTTTGTCCGCCCTTGCCCCCCCCCCAACATTTTCTTTTGCCCCCCATTTTCCCCCCACTTTAAAAATCCTGGTGCCGCCACTGCCCCCCCCCCCTTCTTCGCCCCTCAATAGTACTTAGTAGAACTTAGAGTTTATAACTTACTGCTTCAAGGATCCCCATTCCTGTAATTTCGTGAGTATCCGTGTGAATGTTATCAACGAAGAGGGCGTCAGACGGATCCAATCGGCACTCTTCATCAACCCCTCGGAAAGACGGACCAGCTGGGTCAAGACCTATAAACGTGGCAACAGTGAAAACCATGAGCGGAAGCTTGATAAGCTACAAGGAGACAGGGGTGCCCCCCCCCCCCGTTTCGTAGCTACAGGGGCATGGGGCACTCCCCCCTCCCCCCCCCCCCCCCCATCGAAAGGCAAAAAGGAGAGAAAAGGACGAAAGGACCCCTTCCCTCATCCTTCCTCTAATCAGTGACGTCGTGAAGTCGATCGCATTGAATTTTCCGAGTAAGGCCGATGCCCCCCCCCCCCCAAGATGCCAGTTCCCCCTCAATGGCTGGACCCACGCTACGCCACTGCCCCTTGAATGGCGAACATGATTCAAAATGATTACATTATTGCACTAAATGATCAATACCGAATGGCGAACAAAAGAAAAAAGAAGAGAAAATAGAAAGAAAGGGAAGGGGGAAAGAGGGAACATGAAAACAAGATAAAAGGATCTTTCCCAAACCTTCCCTAAGATCATAAGCATATACAACAAGAAGAACAAATCGGCTTTTTTTTTTCTTTTGCATGTATTAAAATGAGAAAGGGTCTATATCCTTCCATATCTAAAATGCAAAATTCATCCATTTTGCAATGTTAACACATGACTAAATTATTGCCATACTACTAAGCACAATGGTGCAGATATCTATGCTGCAGTACGTGGTAATTATCTTTATAATCATTTTGTTAATGCTAAGCTTAATGAGTATGATAAGAGATATTTTGTGATTAATTACCGGTAATACGACCGAATCCAGCTTGGAAGGCCCCGGCATAGCCAGCTGTGTGAGCTCCCAGGCTGTGGCCGATTAAATGCATGTCACCGAAGGCAGCACCATGGACTCTGAAAGAATGAAATGTTTGAAAATTACCACACTCTGTAATTCGTTCCATCAATACAGTATTTCATAATCATGTTAATTTTAACTTCATGTTTTCCCCAAAAGACATTCAAATTAATACTGTACATGATATTATGACCCTTAACTGTCTCCAGACAGTTCCTCTCCAAACTATCCAGAAGTATCAACACCATAGGCGTAGGAAGCGGAAGGGGGCTTTGGAGGGACTGCAGCCCTGCAGCCCCCCCCCCCCCCCCAATGAAAATCTAGAAACTTCCTTATTCGCACAACATCTGAGCTTCGAGGTCGTCTCTTTGTATCTTTTAACATACTTTGCCTAATGACAAATCCAATGCTGTTATCATGCAACAGAGGATATTAAAGCAATATCTTGCTTGCTTAATTCGCATGCCCGCTTAGTTTTAGAAAATTCTTATTTTACAATTATTGTGAAATGGACGACCGTATGCCGAGGTAATATTGGGCCCTTATTCCCAAATTTAAAACAATTACACAATATTGATCTCTCAATTTGAATGATTTCATTTTTCATTTAAAAAAATGACAGATACTGATTGAAAGATATACTATATGTATAGTTTGAGGTAAAATGAAATCCATTGAAGTCAATGGATACCCATGTACCTGTTGAGAGTACGGGCAAGCATGGCTATTTCTCGCCCAACCACTCGGGTGTTCTGACGACAGCGGTTGTACCCTCCTGTAGCGCCGTCATTCCAGTCAACCATGATGACATTCATGTTCTCCTGTGACGTAGAAACAACATTGATTGAAGTTATATCGAATTACAAGCTACAAAAATAAATAAAAACAAATCTAAGGTTGACAATGATCATTGTTTCCTTTTCTTCTTTTTGTTTCAATATTATGGCTTTTCAAAGTCTTGCGAGCAATTATCACAAATGATTCACCTATAACAATTAATTACAATCAAATCATCATTTCACATGTCTTGTTATTGCCTATTTTTGTTTTCATATCGTGGTCATTGTGTCTCCGCCTATTTCCACTTCAGCCGGGTCTCTGGTCGGATATAAATTATAAGGCCCATATTACATTTTCTCTTTCTCCCTCCAATGTGATAGTGATTGTAAAATAAATGGCTAGGAACTATAACTATCTTGGTACAAAATATTGCTCTTCTATTCTTCAACTTTGCAAGTCCTAGCTTCTTTAAACATTATCCTATTTTAAAATCATATGGACTATACATGAAATGACTTGGACAAGACTGACATACCAACAACGTATAAGGTTAACCTACATAATTGAAAACGTTAAATTATCAATACTGATACATGTATGACTGTTTTATGATTATTCATGAGGATTGTGGAACTAACTGAAATAAAAGGTACCTTGTTGAGGAGGGAATCCTTGATCGTCTGGAAGTAATCCGAAAAGATGGTATCGGTGTAGCCATGGATAATGAATTTGGTCTTGAGTTGACCATCGAAGAGCGACGTCCTTAGCTTCTCGTCGTCGGTACGGTCAATGAGACGGTAGTCGTTCACTGCTTGGTTGACCCGCGAGTAGAGGTAGAACTGGGTGTTGACCCCGGCAGGCGAGTTGGGCGGGAAGCGAAGCGAGTGACATGAGGCCGAGTCATCGAAGCATTCGAGGTCGCCGTAGCAAACTTCACGTGAAAGGGCTTGGTGTTTAACGCGTAACATCAAAGTGAGAAAAGAAGAGATTTAAATGATAATCTTATAGCTTTGACCAAAAATTTACTTACGACAACATTGCTGATAGCATGTCTAACAATTCACGAAAGTAGACAAGGCGTGGTTCTGATCTGTTCAGTTTTAAGTTTTGAAACGTTTAGTTTTAGCCTGATTACAAATTTTCCCCTGCAACATTACAAGACAAATTCTTTACTGGGATATACCACAGGCAACGAGGAAATAATGATATTCAAAACAATTTTTTTCTATAGTTTATACACTTTGAAATTGTTCTCTTAATGAAATCGAGCGATTTCTGATGAGACTCCCGGGGGAGTGAAAACAGAGTGAAAATTCACTCCTTTTTTTTTTTTTAAGAGAGCACCTTATTTAGATAAATTCCACTTAATATATGCTGAGACACTAATCTACAGGCAGATGGGTCTACTTTGTGGTCATTTTAAAAGGTAGAATAGGTATACTCCGTAGTTCCCAACACTGTAAAAAAATAATATGCCCATTGGTAATTTTTACTTATTTTTCCCATGTAGAATTTACTTCAAAACATAAGTTTTGCCACTTACTTACTCGATTTAAGTCTTACTAACTCAAACTTTCAATTTAGTAGAATATACGTGAAATTTTAATGTAAAATAAATAGAAAAGAAAATGTAAGTAATTTCAACTTGTATCAATTTAGTAATGTTAACTCAAAATAAGAAGTTATACGTATTACTCAAACAATTTATGTTGATTGTACTTATCTTTTTTATTTGAAGACTGATGCAGTGCGTAATATAAGTATTAACATAATTCATGAATATTCATTAAGACCATATTAATCTCTTTTTTTAAATAAAACAATTCTTTTTTGTGGTTGAATGAAAATTTAAGAAGTTTAAAATATTTCCTAATTCATTTAAGCAAAGATAAGAAGATAAGACAATTTTTAATTGTCACTCAATTCAAAACGAATCAAAACTTGATATTTCAGGAAAATTGTCAACCAATTTTCTTTTAAAGATGATACGACCGAGTATATATAGAATTCGGAGCCCATTCAAATAGTTGTCAAATTAAAGCGTAAGTAATAGTGTTTGTTGGTGATGATGATAGATAATAGGTTAAATCCTAAATCATGTAAATTGAAAAAGTGTCAGTGAATGTTAGATGGGTACAAGTTTAAACATGTCATAATTTTTTTTAATTGTTATCTATCAGGATTCCAATACTTAAATTATCTATGTTAATGTAACTCAATTTAACTGAGTAAAAATTTATTAAGCAAAATAAGTAAATTCAACTTAAAATTTCCTGTGACAAATACTTAAAATAATCAAGGCAATCTGTTGACGAACATTTTTTGAGTAATTTCAACGAATTTTTTTTACAGTGAAGTTTTTTTTTTTTTTTTTTTTTTTGTGTGTGTGTGTGTGTGTGTGTGTGTGTGATATTTTATTGAGGAACTTCATTGACATTGACATCAATATTTTGTTTTAAAATACACAGCCTTAATATAAAGAAAGTTAACAATTACATGGAAATGAAATAGAAAAAAAAAGAGAAAAATATAGCAAATCATAATAAGACTCTCAGATTTAACATTGTGACAAATTATAAAATATTATCAAATTGGACATCATATTGATAAAAATACTAAAATAGAAATTGTTTGTTACACAAACAATGAATAATGTTCTTACCCGTATGAAGATACAGCAAGGTAGACAAGATGACTACGATCCGATACATCTTATCTTCGTGTTTATTATATCCAATAATTTCTCTTTTGATTCACCAGCATATATGAGTGTTGGTGAGTCACAGAATAAATCGCTTGCGAAAGTAACAACTAACTGATATATACGTCTTGATAGTTATTGTCTTTATCATTAAAAAAATCAAACATTAATGGGAAACGGAAGATCGAAATGCCGTAACAGAGGGAAGAATTCGTTGATGTCTTCAATAAATCGTTTTGTTCAAAACCACTAATATCTTGTGTCCCTGTTCTTACAATAATCGGCTTAATTAAGTACGGGTAGACTTAATAAGTTTTGACTTTGTGCAAATGCACCTATGTATTATATATAATGCAATGACGTCAGAATATCTTCTTTATGGCGACGGAGATGTTATAGCCGTTTAAAACTAGAACCTTTCGATTAACTTTTCAACATCCATGACCCGCATCAAGAGAGAATAAAGTCTTACATACTTTATTCCTCGAATTAATGCTCATTTTTGTATTTTCAGCAATTTTCGATATCATATTTATAGGCTATTTTCCTGAAGGCAATTAGTGAAACAAAACAAAAAATAAAATGACAATTTTCAAGAAATATTTTGTATTTATGAATAATTAAAGTTTTTCTGTGAGGTTGCAGATTACAGACAAAAACCGTGATCATAATTTTATCAGATATATAGAAATAACGTTATTGACTTTATGGGGTTCTGATTTTGTAACCAACGTGTTTTGTTTTGTTTTGTTTTGTTTTGTTTTTTATTTCGTAAAGCAGACATTATCACCTCAAACACTACCGAGAAAGATACGAAAAAGAACGTCATGCATCCATTTCTTCCTTTACAGATTTATCTTATCGAGAAATAGGATTATAAAACCAGCATTTCCGAAGTAAAGTATTATCGTTTTACGTAACTATTCAGCACGGCGATGAAAATCCAGTTGCCTTTTTTATTCGTTAAAGGCTGCGTATGGTATTTCCAAAACTATGGATGCTGTCCTGATAGTGCTTCTCTTTGCCATTGGAATTGCACTACAAGGTAACTATATGGCAACGTTTCTACCTCCAAATTAGATATTCTTTCTTCTTTTGTTTTGATCTGTTTAAAATGCATTTTACAGGTGAAGTGAAGAAGTCAGCATGCTCGTAATGTGCGATTGATGTAGATACATGTATATTATTCGTCGCTAAGATTAATCATCTTTGTATGCAGGCCCAGCCGCCCATAAAATTAACCTAATTTGTCAGCATATATTTGGGTTTTAAAGTAAATCAACAAAGAACACATAGAATTTGAAAGAATGGTACATGTTATTTTGGAAATATATATATCTTTTGGTATATTTTCTAATCTTTTAAATATGTTGTTTCATTTTGATGGCGTGTATGATAACGGTCCATTGTCTCTGTCTGTCTGTACATTATTTTCCGTCTGTTGAATATTTTTCATGTTTCAGATAAGTCTGTGAATGGGGTATGCCAATATAGCCTGATTTATTTAATACTGTAACAAAAGAAAGCTAACCCCAGAGACATATACTGGTATTTTTGGCATTTTCTCCCAAGTCTTTTACGAAACGTTCTTCTATGACACAGAAAACCAAAGAGACAAACGTCTCTCTTCAAACAGTGTAAAGGCAATTTTTTTTCCTCATAGTCCTATTCGATATGCTTCTTAAATAGATTTATACAAATTTCAATCACCTAATTTCTTGTATCGTGCTGGAAGAATTGTATGACCTGCCATGGGTCAAAACAAGAACCCTTTACCTGATGAATATGTCAACAGGTTATTTTACTTGAAATAAAGACTTGGAAAAAAAAATCTTTTGTTCGAATTCTTTAATTGCTCAGCTCATGCTGAAGAGGTGTGCTTCGACGATGTCGGCTGCTTTGCCGACGAGCCGTGCCAGATCCCCGGTTTCCCTCCGCGATCGCCCGACACCATCAACACCCGCTTCTTCCTCTTCACCCGGGTCAACAGGGACGATTACCAGGAGCTGAGCCGGCACGATGTCGAAGGTCTTCGAGCGTCGAACTTCGACGCGAAGAAGAAGACGAAAATGTTCGTGCACGGCTGGTGGGCGGATGGTCTCGATCCTGAAGAGCTGGAGAGGAAGGATGCCTTCCTTGAAGTGGTCAGTGATGCCTTTTTTTCTCTTCTTCTTTCTTTCTCTCTTTTTTTTCTGATGGGGAGAAGGGGGCTTTTATAGCAAAGTCTTTGATTTCTAATGCGTCGGGTAAATTGGATGGGGGGAGGGGGGGGGGGGGGACATGTGAAAATATCCCTTCATAATTTCTGTCCCTTGGTTCGTATAGTAGTTCGCATTCTCATTGACATTGTTTTCTCCCTCATCGGCAAATTCAAAAATAAAAAAAGCCCAAAATGTTGAATCCAAGAAATAAAAATTAGGCCTACCTCTTTTTTAAAGCGTGTCGGGGGAAAAAAAATCTTAACTTTTGTGGACAAAATTTACCCTTTGAAAAAAAAAATTTTCGGCAATCTTGGGGGTAAATCATCCGATACTCCCTCCCTTTTAAAATGTGACGCCCCTGATATAATCGCGTCAAAATTTATATTTTTGAATATTAAGATTAATAAAGTAATGCATTTAACATAGTTATAAAGGATCCTCACTTACTATCTTATTTTTCATATCTTATCCAAACCAGGAGGATGCTAACATTATCATGGTTGACTGGCAAAGGGGTGCAGCCGAGCCCCTCTATGGGGTAGCCCACCAGAACACCCGGGTAGTAGGGCGAGAGATCGGGCTACTTGCTCGGTTCCTCAACCTCGAGACTGGCATGTATTACAAGGATGTCCATTTGGTAGGAATGAGTCTCGGGGCGCACGCGGCGGGGTATGCCGGCGAGAACCAGCCTGGATTCGGCCGAATTTCAGGTAAGGTGGAATCCGAATTTAATGGGTTAAACAATTACTTGAATGCAAAGTGAAATAGAGGGTTCTTCTTTTAAATCTTTAACTGTATTGTCTAGGTTATTGTGTTCAAGATTATCTCATAATCAATTTTGGTTAACAAATAACAATCAAATTTCGACAAACAAAATCGTTCGGCTGCTTTATAGGATCAAGAGCCTATCGTAAGTTTGGAGCCAGAAGGGCGTTAACTGTGTGTTAAAGAATATGACTTAACGCCCTTCTGGCTCTCAACAGACGCTATGTGATATTTGCATCTTTGAAGAATAAAAATTGTTTATTTTAAATGTATTATCATAAAACGTTATTTAGTGAAGCGAATAATATTACATATTTCTGAGACTGCAATACAATTGAGCGGCTACTGAGCACCGGACTGAGCATCGATAAGATGGCGTTGGGAGTGCCACCCCAATTTTAAAAAATCGACAAATGTTGCCTGTTGGATTTTTTCTGTGGGGAGGGGGAGGGCTTTGTCGGTAAATTTGGTTCGACAATCGACACCCCTTTAAAATTGTAAATTAGCTTATTGACCTATCACTCACAGGTTTGGATCCTGCTGGGCCGTACTTCCGCGACGAGGGTTTCGACTTTCGGGACAACGGACCCGAGTGTCGTCTTGACCCCACGGACGCCATCTTTGTCGACGTCATCCACACGGATGCCAATGATATCACCGGACTAGGGCAGATGTTGCAGGTGATAAATTGACTGTGGTGTTATACATTTTGGCAAGAACATTTATAATAAATATTTTGGGGGATATTTTTTTTCATGGTCGAACAAAATGCGACTGATAGTTTTCTTGAATGACGTCGCAATTTTGGCGTCGATAAACTCATGATTAAGGAGCATAGTACGCATTCACTGAAAAATAAAACATTCAATAAGATAATATTAGGGCCAGTTGTCCTGCCCCATGCAACCGCCCCTCTCTCTCTCTCTCTCTCTCTCTCTCTCTCCTCTCCTTGAATGTTACCCTAATAAAACAAACGTCTAAGCTCTGCGAGTCTGTGGATGTGGATTTGGAAAAAGATTTGGTTCAGACGATGTTCCTTGACAATTTTCTAAAGCTATCAAAACCTGAACGTGAAGATTACAACGCAGGTTGATTTCGGGAACATTGATACAGCATCCAAGATGATTGTATCCAAATATGGACTTGTCCTTTTCAGGTATCATCTTCTTATTTAATTCAGAAAACAGTTTTCATTGCAATGAAGGAAATGGCCTGTTATCTTGATGTGTAGAATATTCATGGAATTGGTCTGAGGGCGTCAGTTTCGGGGGAGGAGGGGGTATGAGACAGCTGCTCTTTAATAAATCCGGAATAAGTACATCCTGTATAAGATATTTTTCTGATTAGCTCGTTTGCCCCCCCCCCCCCCCTCCCCCGCCAAAAACAGCAACAAAAAATATCCTGAAGAATGACTGACCCCTCCCTTGTTGGCATACTCCAAATCGAATTTTTAATCTGAGCTGTTAAGAAATATGCTTGGTAAAGCATGATAAAACTAACATACTTATACTTCCCGTTATTCCAATATCTCTCCTGGCAGTTGGGACATCAGGACTACTACCCAAACGGTGGACGTAGGCAAGCCGGGTGCAACCGCGTGGACCTCGTCTCGGGATGCAGTCATTCTCGAGCGTGGAAACTCTTTACCGAGAGCATCCGTTCGTCATGTAGTTTTACCGCGTATCCTTGCGACAGTTGGGCTCAGTTCGAGGCCGGTAACTGCGTTGAATGCGGTGCACGCGGTTGCCCTATTATGGGTTACCGCGCCGACCAGAATACCGCGATTACGGGCAAATTTTACTTAGCCACAAATGGGGAGCCTCCATATTGCATAGCTGACTAGTAGGCCTATGAGTGTTAAGCCTATCAAAATGACAATTTTGCTTATTGCTATAATCTAGAGGTTTTTATTTTTTGCCTTTTATTTAATTTGTTTGAAAGCTAATTTTTATGAAATTTATAAGACACAAAGAATTATTCAGAATGTCTCAATATGGACATTCTATGACATGTTCTGGTAAGCCATTTTCTTATTATGGGTACGTTGGTTTAATAATCCTATCTTGTTATAGTTAGATGAATATGTCTCTGACAGTGAGCATAACGGATTTGCCAGTGTTCAGACAGAAGAGAAGTCATCTAGAATAAAAATTGATTTTTATTAAAGCAATATTTGTTTTATGAATTATGTTTGAAAGTAAGGTATGTTGGGAAGAAAATGAATATTTGTCGTCCTAGAATTTTCGTGTATGATTCTTGTGTGGTGAATGTATTATAATCACTTTAAGTATCTAGTATATCATTTTTTTTTATCTAGCTGAAGTTGCTCAAACAGAGAGGAAGGAAGGAAAACTTAAATTTAAGAGAAGGAAGAACAATAAAAATGAGAGAAAAGAAATAAAAGAAAGAGAAGGACAGAGAGAAGATGAGAAAAGAAAAATGAAGCATTGTTTTGAACAGATACTGGGTAAGAGAGAGTCAGGAAGAGAATGAACAGAGTAAAAGTCAGAGGGGCATTGGTAGTTAAATGAAAATTTCCCATAACGTATATGTAGCTTTAACTACATAGAAACAAGTTTTCGTCATCATGACCATTCTCAAAGTTATGAGTCATTCTTCTTTCAAGGAACGGCGACGTGCTTTGCATAAGTAATCATCAAACATACTTTGATACACTTTTCATGAACATTTATAACTATTTTTTTTTTCTAATATCATAATCTATATACGTATAGCATTTGACTTCCGCGAGAATATAATTATCTCATTTTTTTAGAAATTATTTCTCACTCTGCCCGTTTGTATTTCTCCCCCCCCCCACCCCACCCCTCCCTACCCACATTCCCCTCATCCTCCCCTTTCTTTCTTTCTTTCTTTCTCTCTATTTCATTTTCTTTCTCTCTTTTTCTTCGCTCTCTTATTGTCTATCTTTCTCATTTTATTTGTTTCCTATAGCCTCTTGATAAGGTTGTTATACAGGTTTAATCAAAAGCAAATTGTGACGATTAAAAGCCTCTCGTGTTAGACTTTGTTCAGCTTGGAGATTATGACGTAGTGTAATGGGCTATTTGTCAATCTTAGCAAAAACAGCTGCGAACTTTCGCATAGTTAACAACAATAGAATAAATTAATAAATATACAATAGTCCTTGAAATTATTTTCGATAATACATTAATTAGTTTATTGTTGATTAATTAGTTCATGAATTTATTTCAGCAAAACGTGCAATGAACGAGGGAACTTGGTTTTGATATTTCCCTGTTATTTTGGCCGACCGGATCGTTATTAGAGTGGTCATTGTTAACCATGGCTTTTCACATTTTGCTTTTGTTCCTGCTCAGTTTTGCTTCACGACAAGGTAAGACACAAAAGAGAATGTTATCATCAATCAAGTATAAAAGATTACCCATAGGGGATGGATATGTTGTATGTTTAAAAAGGGTTCTACAACACAATGATCCGGTGCCAGTAACCGACTTCCTATAGCAAGTGCCAAACGCTATACCTATCACTAGCCGTAGCCCTAAACCTAACCTAAAGCTCTATGGCAAGTTGGCAACCATAGCCCTTTTATTTGAAGAAATAAAGCCTGAAGCAGCAAATGTCACCGGAGATTTAAAAGAGAGGGAAATGGACAAAATCGTTTTGTAGTAATGTCACTAATTCGTCAACACGGGCTGAGAAAACTTCCATCGTTCACTTTGAAGGTGATGATCCGAGGGGTGTGGACCCCTCCCCCCCCCCCCCCCCCTCCATATTTTTGTTATTGTGCCTGCCATTTCCGGCGTCGAAGACACATTATCGCCGCCCCTGCCTATTCTTTAACGTTATCAATTTAGGTAATTACCAGAGCGCTGACTCATTGCTCATGAGGAGTAAAACATTGACGCCTACTCTCGGATAGATGACTTGAACGCCGATAATATTCAAGAGCAAAGGACATCGATGCTGATCTGTGAAGTTGCTAAAAGGTTAGATAACATCGTAGTTGGCGAAAGGGCTACTGTAACTGACGCCGATTTTTGGGTAGATTGAATTAGCGCCGACTTATAGATGAAAGGTGCACATATATATATTCATCGTTCTTAAATTCAGGGTATAAATGTAAATGACATTTGCACTACATACGGATATTCCAAGTCCATCAGAGTGTAGATGTCATTAATGTCGACGTTCACGACACCGGTGTTGATATATTATTGTCTAACTGTTTCCTTTCAAAGTTTTATCCGAGGAAGTCTGCTATGACGATGTCGGGTGTTTTACCGATGAAAGTTGTCACTGGTTAGGCTTCCCGCCAAAACCACCATCCGAAGTCAACACCCGGTTCTTCCTCTACACGAGGCGTAACCAGTTCGAACCTCAGGAGCTGATACGAGGCGACGTCGATGGACTTCGAGCGTCGAACTTCGACCCGAAAAAGAAGACGAAGATCTCTGCTCATGGATACACCGCGGATTCTTTCAGGCCGTGGGAGCTGGATAAAAAGGATGCTTTTCTTGAAGCGGTAACGGTCAAATTCATAAAAATCAACAAAAGCCAAGCAATTGCTGTTACTTAACTTTTATTTTAGTTTTCAGATATTCCTACCAAGATATTGCTAGCATGAAGAAGCAACAACTTCTGCCAGCACTTGTTTCCACAAACTAGCAATAGGCCTAGCTTACATTTCTAATTAAAGAATAATATTAAAGTTTTGTAATCAAAGGTGACATTATTAGTTTATTAGTTTTATTAATTCGGTCCGATGACCATTAAAAAAAAAAAAAAAATGTAATCGTAACCGTGACTCAGCCTTAAAGACGATGCAAAATGGCAGAATGTAACCCTGTTTCTTTTCAGCGTTTGAGTTTATTGAATCACAGTTATTCCATGAAGCTTCTCCAACTATGTTGATAGATACCAAGTTTTCTTTCCGTTGAATAACTAAATTCCTCCATCATGTCCACCATATCCCATCTCGTGAAATACAGGAAGACGCCAACGTCATTTGTGTTGACTGGTCCGATGGTGCTTTTGGTCTATACAGCAAGTGCCACCAGAACGTTCGAGTGGTGGGACGAGAGATTGGTCTACTTATCCGTTTTCTCAACTTGGAGATGGGCATGTACTACAAGGATGTGCATATTATCGGCATGAGTCTGGGAGCACATGCAGTAGGATATGCCGGCGAGTTTCAGCCTGGGATTGCAAGAATAACAGGTATGTATAGGCCCTACAGAGGAGGGTCTTTCCTATACTCCCTTCCCTATACCACCAGTTGATATCCAGTAGAAGTAACCTAGCAATTAGATACCATGGATAACGTTAGAACTGGTCCAAACCATTATCTAAATACCGCTATGGCCTATGTCTCTCCCAATAGTCCCTAAACGATCTCTGACCATGCTGACTCATCCTTCGACAATAGTGCTCCAGGAACTTGAACCAACTTTGAAGCGAACCTGAGCGGTCCTCAAGGCAATGCACCCTAGATTTCTAAACCAAATCTAATATATGTTCCTAAACTTAAACAGCCACGCAAGTTCCTGAACCGTCACTGAATCTCTACCTGAAAAACACTTGAATCGTGAATTATACTCCTATATGTATCTTCAAGTTTGTCTAAAAAGGCATAATTTCACTAAGTTTTTTTGTTGTTCCAATAGGACTCGATCCCGCTGGTCCGTACTTCCGAGACGAGGGTTTCGACTACCGTAACAACGGACCTGAGTGTCGTCTTGATCCCACCGACGCCATCTTTGTTGACGTCATCCACACCGATGCAAATGACATCACAGGAGCAGGGCAGATGTTGCAGGTCAGAAGGCTGTGTTAATGAAGCTTTAGCAACTTAGGCTAACTTATAATTAAATGTGTTCTGCTCTTTTCAGATGTTTGTTGGCCGTGACAGCTTGAAAGGTTCGTCGTAAGACTACTATGTATGCTCGTATTCCCATGCACACCTGTAGCTCGGCTACCCCTCTACAATAAGAATTAAGAATGATTTCTCATTAAATATATATATATATATATATATATATATATATATATATATATATATATATGTATGTATATATATATATATATATATATATATATATATATATATATGTATATATATATATATATATATATATATATATATATCCGTAGCGATATCTTCCTCTGTCTCTTTCCACCCAAATCCTGAATTTCATCTTATTATTGTTCAAAAATCAATGTTGTTCATGTGATGATAAGACACTCCCTCTTGCGACATTTGCTTTATTTCGTTAAAGATATACATGTAGTCTTATAGGAATTGGATTTCGATAGGGTTGTAGGTTAGGATTTGATGTGATGTTTGGTCCAGGGGGTTGTAGATATGAATTCGAGCAGTTTTGAAATTAAGCACGCAGCAACTGTTCCCTTCATCAATGTTTATTCATTTACTAAAATGTTATTATGGATTTTTTTTAATCTGTAAATATCTATTCATAGCTCGGCCATCAAGACTTCTACCCAAACGGTGGACGCAGGCAACCCGGTTGCGACGGCATAGACCTCACGTCGGGCTGCAGTCACTCATGGGCATGGAGGTTGTTTACCGATAGCATCCGCTCAACGACCTGCAGTTTTACCGCATACCCTTGCAGGAGTTGGGCTCAGTTCGTGGCCGGTAACTGCCGGGAATGCGGTGAGCGCGGTTGCCCTATTATGGGTTACCGCGCTGATCAGAATACCGCGGTTACGGGCAAATTCTACTTGGCTACGAACGCGGAGATTCCATATTGCATACCCGAATAATACAATGAGTTTGATTTAAACTGTTTCTACATTGTGAATAGTTTTCCCCCATCTTGGAGATTATCAGGGGGTCTCTGTTCTATGACGTTTACAAGAATTTAGACCTTCTAGGTAAATCGCTGCGTGCATCCCTATTTGTGCTTGGCTACAGCCCAGTAGACCGACAGCACAAGAGACCGACAACCTACTAGACCAATAGCCCACAAGACAGACAATGTCCGGTTTATATAGTGAACCATATATGACAAGTTGACAGAAGACCCATGAGACCGACTTTCGGTCTCATGGGCCTTTTCTGAGGGTTCACTAGATCGACATTTTCGGTCTCATGGGCCGTCACTCTACTGTGCTGTCGGTCTCTTGGGCTGTCGGTCTAATGGGATGCCCGTTTGTGTTTAGTCAATCAATAATTAGTTATCTTTGCTTTTTATGAAATATAACTTCATTTAATAATGTTTGTACGCTATAAAGTTATTGTATGAGGAAAAAAAAATATAGTATTTACATGTATCTCTCAAGCATTGTTTTGAAAGGAAATGAATAACATGTACATTGTTTCGAGGTATATCCATTGAAAAGGCGCCTTTTTTCCACAATAAGAGAATCATTGCCGCATGTTATGCTATACCTCTGCAATTAATAAATGTCCTCATATACATGTATGGTTGGCATGTTTGACTTCAAACGTTATCGAGAGACGAGGCATTGTAGGAAATGGAAAAGGAGAAAGACAGAAAAAGAATAGAAGAGACGGAAAGAGGAGATGATTTAAGAGAGGGAAGAAAGTTGAGGAGAGGAGAAGAAAAGATAATGAATATTGGGAGAAGAGTGGAAAAGAGAGGTGAACATAAAAAAGACAGGAGTGAGGAAAGAAAAGAGAGGAGAATAAAACATAACACATGTGAGGAACTTGGAGAACTCTGTTCAGCAAAATTGAAAAAATTGTTTATGAGAGAAAGAGAAAATGTTAAGAAATTGAAGGGTATCGTTGTTTCTTAACCTCTTTACCCCTTCTTTTTCTCCCCGCCCCCTCTACCCCCCCCCCCCCCCCCTCTCTCTCTCTCTCTCTATCTATTTTATTTCCCCCCCCCCCCTCTTTCTCTATCTCTCTATTTACTCATTATCTTACTATCTTACCATGCTTACTAATTTGCCCTCTTAGTAGACTTTGTTCAGCTTAAAGATTATGACGTAGTCTCTCGACCTTTCCGCCAATATTATCAGAAAACAGAATGCGAATGTACCCGATAATACATGTAAAGCTATTTAGATAAGTAAATCTGTACTTAAATATTGATAATCTTTGAAATGTATTTTGAATCAGATACTTCAGTGCCTGAAATGTGATTATTATTCTATAAAATTGTGTTGTCGAATAGTACATTTGAGTGGTGTGTTTTCTTGCTTGCCATGGATTTGCAAAATTTGATATTGATCTTGCTCGGTTTTGTTTCAAGACAAGGTAAGATATTAACATTTCAGGGGGAAAGGTCTTGTTAATCCAGTCTAAGAGTTTACCAACAAATGGGAAGCTATTGATTAGATTGAGTTATTGCTGGATGAACATGATCGTTGCAAGTTTTAGAATATTTTATCCCTCTGAATTTCTATTCAGATATCATTTTCGGCTAGATTATTACCCTAGGTTTTTGTTATAATAGTTTTGATAATCATGGCGATGACAACATTACATCGCAATATTCTGACCATTTTAGATGTGTCGTGGACTAGTGGATACGTCACCGGACCGTGGATCACATGGTTAGCGGTTCAAGTCGCGACATTAGTGTCCTTTGCCTAGACATTAAGTTAAATTTATATGTGCCACTCACCACCCAAGTGTAGTAAATTCGGTACCTGGCAGGAAGTTGTTCCTTTGAGCGCCTTAGGGCAGCTTGGCTAAAGCCAGAGTGATAGAGGTACAAAAATAATTTGGCTGTTAAAAAATGGAATTGAATAAAGAATAGAAAAGGAAAAAGAATTTGAACAAAGTACTGCCATTACGTTGTCAGAAAGTTCTAGATGAGAAACCAAGTACGATATAGACATTCCTAGTAATCAACTATTGAAAAGCTAATTGCGTCTACATCTTCGTTCTGCCTCCTTCCTTTCAAAGTTTTATCTGAAGAGGTTTGCTACGACGATGTCGGATGTTTTACCGATGAAGGTTGTCACTGGTTAGGATTCCCTCCTAAACCACCCTCCGAAGTCAACACCCGGTTCTTTCTCTACACAAGACGTAACCAGTTCGAACCTCAGGAGCTGATACGAGGCGACATCGACGGACTGCGTGCGTCGAACTTCGACCCGAAGAAGAAGACGAAATTCTCTGCACATGGTTATACTTCGGATTCTTTCACCTCGTGGGAACTGGATAAAAAGAATGCCCTTCTTGAAGCGGTGAGTACAATTTTACTTCATTTCCAATACAAGCTACAAGAATTATTATTAGTGTAAACAATTCGTTGGGGACATCCCATAGACCGACTTCCCACGTGACCATTGTCGGTCTCGTCAACCATCAGATAAGTCGTCAGAAAGCCCGCGACACCAACATTTCGGTCTTGTGAGCTGAAGCAAGGTTTGGGTTCATTTGTTGACGCATTGACATTTAATTCTCGTTGGTATACTTTCCAATGAATTACCCCAGTCTATCTCAAAGAATTAGATCTTCATATAATAATGATAAAGTACCTGAGTCCGTGATATTCCACTCAGTGTCATTATTCATCATGTTGTGTTTGTTTCTTTTCTTTTTTCTTTTTTCTTTCCCCCCCCCCCCTTTTTTCTTCGTATCTCTCCCCTACCAATCTGACCAATACAGGACGACTCTAACGTCATCTGTGTTGACTGGGGTGCTGGTGCCTTTGGTCTCTACAGCAAGTGCCACCAGAACACCCGGGTGGTAGGGCGAGAGATCGGGCTACTTGCCCGGTTCCTTAACCTGGAAACCGGGATGTACTACAAGGATGTGCATATCATCGGTATGAGTCTTGGGGCACATGCTGTGGGATACGCCGGCGAGTTTCAACCTGGGATTGGACGAATCACAGGTGCGCCTCAACTGAGTTTCCCCTTTCGATATCATAATTTGTAATTCACATAGGCCTACATGATGTAATACCAATAAAACATCAAAAGATTAATGTTATCAGTATACCACCCATACAACCTTCTGGACGGTATCCATCCAGGACAATTTGAGCCGGCCCAGGGGAAAAAATCAGTAAATCTTCAAATGGGCCTTACTGAAGGGGAGGGGGGCTATCCAAACAGATTAACATGCTTCCCTGTATAGGAGAGGATTCTGCCCCTTTTTCATCTATTCTGTCCACTGCCGCAACCGTCCTTTACATGACAGCCCTTACACCACTGCATGCTCAACCTCCCCGAACCCCATTCCCCAACCGCCACTTAAACAACTCTTTACAAACGCATCTAAATTGCTTTTAATTTGCTCCTCCGAAACCGACTAACGCACAAGAAACGATCCGAGTAAACTTTCTTACCAACTGTTATTTTATCCTTGTTATAGGACTCGACCCCGCTGGTCCGTACTTCCGTGACGAGGGTTTCGACTTCCGTGACAACGGACCCAAGTGTCGTCTTGATTCCACGGACGCCACCTTTGTTGACGTCATCCATACTGATGCCAATGATATTACGGGACTAGGACAGATGCAACAGGTTTGTGTCTTCTGTTCTTGTTTGTCTCCTTTTTCAGATAAGAACACCCCCCCCCCTCGTCTTTGCAACATATCTGTAAATTAGTTAATTCATTTATTTTGTTCTTATCTTTTATTTGTTATGACATTTCAAGATGTTCAAACAAATCATATATAAACGGCACTTCCTCTGCTCTGGCGCATTTTCCTTGCGGTTACAAAGCGCTGGATGTATTGCTCCTCCACATGTCTTGGCCACTGTATCAAGGACGATGGGAGTTGAGATCTCACTACTTTAACAATAGGCCTAATCATGCTAATGTATCACTTTAAAGAGGCCAGTCCTGCATTATTTCTCTTATACTTACATTGAATGCTTAGTCATCTTAAGCATCGTGTGCTTAATGTGGTTGAAATATGAGAGTAAAATCTCTATCTATCTCTCAAATAAGACAACTATTTGGCTTCTCTGTGCTTCACGCTCATTCCCTTGTTCCCTCAATCTAACAACGTCGTGTTCCCCTTTATAGATGGGGCACCAGGACTTTTACCCGAACGGCGGTCGAACGCAACCCGGTTGCTCCGAGTCTGACCTCCTCTCCGGTTGCAGTCACATGCGAGCTGTGGCAATATTCAGCGAGAGTGCCCGGTCAACCGCGTGCAGTTTTACCGCGTATCCGTGCGACAGCTGGAGAAATTTCACCGCCGGTGAATGCGGGGACTGCGGAGAAAGCGGTTGCGCCGTCATGGGTTACCATGCCGACCAGAATACCGCGGTCACCGGTAAATTTTACCTGCAGACTAACTCGCGGTCGCCGTATTGCTTTCAAGAATGACGAAACAGTAATGCAGTTTCAATATGATAATGAACAGACCATTGTTCGTCATATGTGAAGAACAAAGTGTAGGACAGTAGAGGATTGCGAAATTTAGATGGTCGAGAATTTTTTTTTTATTTTTTTTTTTTGGTTGTTGTTGTTTTGTTTTTGTTTTGTTTTTTTTTGGGGGGGGGGAAGTAACAATTATATAATGTCATTCTGACAGAATACAGGCTATTTCATACGTGTTCTCACATTCTTGATATCTATTCTCATCATGATAAATAATTAGGCCTGATTCTGATTTAGGTTGATTTGATCATAATTATTTGCAAAAGATACATATAGAAAACAAAAGAAAGGGGAAGGAGAAGAAGAAGAAAAGAAGGAAAAGAAAAAATGTAAAGGCAGGACTGTGTAACACGAACTAAAGTCTTTGGCCCGTATTTTGAACTCCCGTTTAACTTAAACCATGGTCCAAATGTGTGGTTTTACTATGGGCAGCCAAATGTGACTCAAATCTCCAACAGTAGATATTCACATTATCATCATTTTTGGTAATCAAACTATTGAAAACTGTCTGGGAATGATAAGTGCAATAGTTTTCTTGACCATCAAAGCGTGAGACCAGAATTCAGTTAAACCGAAGGAACATACTGTGTAAACAAAGTTATGACATTTTTGGCTACCCATAGTTAAACCACAGATTTAGACCATGGTTTAAGTTAAACCGGAGTTCAGAATACGGGCCTCTGTGACCACCTGTATACAGGGTTGTAGCTATTATGGTTCCCTCGCTATAAGCTCAAATCAGAGGAGTTTCATATAGATCGACTGTGAAGTTACTTGATCAATCTTTATTCGTGCTTATTCTCATTACATATTCAATAAAGAAAACAAGACACATTCAAAATCTTATCTGCTTGTAATGTTTTATATTTTGTTTTACTATTATTGTTGGGGGAGGAGGGGGTGGTTACAATTATTGTTACACTCATTTTTTTCTGTTAATTTGTGATTCCTCTGTATCCCAGAAATTATAAAAACGCATTTTACGTCAAGGTTAATGGAATATTAAAATATTTGTTTTCGTACTCAGTAAAGTTAAATGATAATCCTTCAGGTGCACAAAGATAAGAAGAGTATTATAGCCATCTTCTTTCGCAAAGAAGTGATTATCGTTTAGTGGCTTGGCAATAAAACATCTGCGATTTCTCCCATGAAACCTGTTGCAAAACAACTACTCGGAACGGGATCAATTTATTTACAATTTCATCACACTCATAAAGAATTGGACCCAAACCTGGTAGACACTTCCATTTTTCTCAGTGCTGCATGATTTCGAGAAAACAATGAAAATCGTCGTTCTACTCTTCGTTTTCTTCTCTGTGTTTCTTGGTGAGTAATTCCCCTAAATTGTATTCAACCTAAAAAAATTCTAGCTCAAATGATAAATAGTTTACTATAATTACAACAGGTCAAATATGTTCGTAGGCATATTGAGTTTCTTTCGTTCATGTGATAGGACTTGAGTGATTTCTCCTTCACTCAAAAACAAAATAAACGAAACGAAATCACCGGTCGCGGATTTCTCTGACAAATGCATATATATCCTATCAACGCCACTTATATATTTATATAGAATATGTTTTTTTTTTCTTGGTTATTCATTTCAAGCCAGTCGGAAAACGTCTGTATCGTCATGCATATTATGCGACTTAAAATGAAAAAAGGGTGATTAGTGACAACAACCCCTCCTCCAGAAATTTGTTAAATGATAAGGAATGACAAAGTCATGTTCCAGTGACTGACTCTCTTTCCGCTCAGTTCAAGCCGAGGAGATCTGCTACGACGGCTTAGGATGTTTCACAGACGACCTCGAATGCCATAAATATCGTTTCCCGCCACAAACTCTGGAAGAAATCGACCTCCACTTCTACCTCTACACGCGTCGGAATCGCGACACGCCCTACGAGCTGTTTTGGAACGATGTTGAGAACATTCGCAACTCGAACTTTGACCCCTTGAAGAAGACGAAGATTTTGACGCATGGATTCCTGGGGAACTATTCTGAACCGATCTACGGCGAGTTCAAAGATGCCTTCATTGCTAGGGTAAGATGTTTCACCATGATTTTTTTGTCCGTTGCACACGAGGCGTCATTGAGCTGACGTACGTAGGACTGCGTCATCGATTGGCGCAGCCTATGACGCACCATGTTACAGTGAAACCGTACAAAAAAATGAATGCAAAAGAAGCAGTATACAAATTTCTCTGAATTACTGGCATAATGGGCTGATTGCCATATGAGGCTCGATTAACGCAGGTCATGACGCAATCGAAATGACGTTTCTTGAGCAACCGGTATTAGTAATACTCCGTCCATGTTTAGGCAAAAACCTATACCATTTTCTGTTATTTTTTGTGTTTTTGTTTAAAGGCACATAATTTCGTTTTCAGTGCAGCGCAACAGTTGTCAGATGTCACATATCAGAAACATATGGACAGCAAAATATCATATTTCATGATGTATACGGTTACAATATAAAAAAAAATAAAACAAAAAAAAAATTCTGGACTCAGGCCGACTCTGTATGTATGTAATATATGTGTCAGAGGGAGCGAGAAGATAATTTATGTGACAAAGAATAGCGATAGCTACGTCTACTCTAAAATATCAGATATCTCCGCATTGCACAGAGCATACGGAGCGATATTACAACATCTTGTCTAATTTTATCATAATCAACTCATATGGGCTGCATAAACTTTGCATTTCATTCTCACAAGAATGAACGCAGGAACTCAACTCCATCTTAAAAGTAACTCGAATTTAATGCCGTGGTTATCATTTTCTTCAACACGTACCAGGAGGACGTAAACTTCATCCTTCTCGACTGGCGGGAGGGAGCAGTCACCCTCTACCCCCGAGCCATGCAGAACGCCAGGGTGGTGGGTCGCCAGCTCAGCCTGCTCATCCAAGCCTTCAACAAGCAATTCGGTGCCTTCTACCGTGATTTCCACATCATGGGTTACAGCCTAGGCGGGCATGTCGCGGGGTACGCCGGGCAGGAGATACCTGGTTTAGGAAGGATTACTGGTAAGTACTTTTATTTCACGTCTTCGATTTACAGAACAGTAACAAAATTAATACAAATCTTATCTTTGAGAAATATCGATAGCATTGCTTGTTTTCCATGCAAATATTGATAAAATCATCAGTAATCAATGTTCTTGGCTATGATATTTGTGTGGGTATGGGTGTTGGTAATATTATTTTAATTCAAACGTTTTGGATTTTTTTTAAACAAAATAAAAATGATTAAAACGAAATAAATAGATCTAAATTAAACTAAGAAATATTTTGCAAAAATATGTAATAATATAAAGTGTTAATACTTATTTTTCCTCATTAAAAAACCACAACGTCGAAATATATACATATATACGAATAAGGATTAAAACGGCTGGATGGCATTATTCAAAGCTATTAATAAAAGAGCTCTGTTCTCCCGCGGAGAATTAAAAGAGGGATAAAATGTGTTTGGAATATAGAACGGCAAATCCATAGAAAGCTACAGTGCAACTTTATTTTTAATGGGAAACGCAGTGGGAATTAAAAGAGATGAAGAGTAAATATATGGAAGATTGTATTCAAGCAATTAATTGAATGTCCTATCTTGCTCCTCAAGGTCTAGACCCGGCTGGTCCAGGTTTCCAGAACACTGACATCCCTGAGTGTAGATTAGATAAAAGTGATGCGATCCTGGTAGATGTGTTACACACAGATGGAAGGCCGGCGGGATATGGGACACTTACACCGGTATGAAAATCATTTTTTTCACACTGGGGATTGACAATTTAAAATAGTTCAGTAGCGCATCTCCGAGGGCATTGGCACCCCCCCCCCCCCCACCACCACCATTCAAGAGTTGGAAAAAACAAAAGCAGAGAAGAGGCAAAAGGAAAGTAAAATGGATGTGAAAACGCAACATGCGCATCATGAAAAGAATAGTCAATGCGACACCCTCCCCTCAGTCATGGCCATGTTTTATCCATCTAATATTCCCGGTGTCCCCAAACATCCAGGGACTCTTAATTAAGTAGCTGGGTCAACGCCATTCCGCCTCTGGTACATGTAGTACTGATGTGTCGTGGATCTTGAGTATCAATAAGCGTATAACTGATGTGTTTGTAAACCCAGTGTTGTCTTCCAAGACCACCACCATTTTCGTATCCGACGATGACAACAACACCCCAAAATGAATTGCAATACCTTGAATGAATACATTGTTTCTGTGCTTCCAAACCGGGGATGCGCGCCTGCATTTTTATCATCATCATCAAAACGCTTAATTTTTCCGGCAAATTATGAAGAACTATCTGATCGTTATGAACTGGTTGCTCTCTGGCAGGACTGGAGAGTCGTTGTTTTGAGCGGGCATATTATTGCATAACTAATGAACTGTTTCTTGAAACATAAAACGTATCGTCTTCATCCATAAATTTGATGCTTATCATTTTTTTCCAGTTAGGTCACATGGACTTCTACCCTAATGGAGGTCTGGACCAGGAGGGGTGTGCTGTAGATACCGTCTCGGTGTGCAGTCACATGAGAGGTAGAGACTACTTCTTGGAGAGTTTAATCAACAAGGATTGTCAGTTTACGTCCTATCCGTGCTCAGATTGGAACAGGTAGGAGTTAGAACAGAGAGGGGGAGAGGAGGAAGTGAGGAAGGGGGTGATGTGAGAGAAAGAGGAGAGAGGTGGAGAGTTACAGAGCGAGAGAGAGAGAGAGAGAGAGAGAGAGAGAGAGAGCTTGGACAACAAGGATTGCCAGTTTACGTCCTATCCGTGCTCAGATTTGAATATATGTTAATTAATCTAGAGAGGGGGCTGAGAGAGGGGTAAAGATGTTGGGAGAGAGAGAGGGGAGAGGAATCAGAGGATAGGAAGAGAATGGGGTGGAAATGCAGAGAGGGCTAGAGAACGGAGATATAGGAGAGAATTAAATAAAGGGGCAGTGGAAAAAAGGGGTGGAGAGAGAGAGAGAGAGAGAGAGAGAGAGAGAGAGATGGAAAGATGAGGAAAGATGAGTGAAGAAGGGAAAAGAAACAGAAAAGGTAGACAGAAGTAGAGAAATAATGTCAAAAATAAAATGACAGAATGTATGAAGAATTGGAAGACGAAGAACCGGGGAAGGATTGAAAAAGGAAGAGCTATTAGTCATGGTAGTAGTAGATTTCCTACATTTGAAATAGACCCAATTATTTCTGTTATAAACTATATTCTGCTCTTTTATTCATAGAATCAGGTAAAATAAACGTACATCAAAATAATGTCAGTCTTCTTCTTGTTCCTCGGCAGATACCGTCTTGGTAGGTGCAGCTCGTGCGGTGCAGAGGGCTGTCCGTCGATGGGTATCAATGCTGAGCTGAACCCGATAGAAGGAACATTCTACTTACGTACCAACAGCGAATCTCTTTTCTGTGTAGAATAGATCTTTGAACAAGATCTCTAGAACAATATCCTCCCGGGCAATTTCCTTGGACAATTGTCCCTGCGACAACAACCCCAACTACCTCCAAAACAATAACCCCTTAGGAAATTGTCCTATAGATAATTCTAATATACGGTTATACCTCATGACAATAACCCCAGATTACAATTTCCTATAGGTAATTGTCCTATGGGTAATTTTAATCTGGAGTTATTGTCATATGAGGTATAACTGTATAAGGGACTCTTGTCAGGGTAATGATGGCAATCATCTGGATAACTGATTATTATGATTAATGCACTGTTCATAAACACTTCGAAGGATCTTTCAATTAATCGCCTTGTTAATCAAGACATTTTCATGATTGATTGTATTATTCTTTCACCTGATTTATGATAAATATAAATATTACAATTCTAAACTGATTCGTACATCCTCCGACTAGTAACAAATGTAACTCTATATTATTTCTTTCATATTTTAAATTACGTATATCTATAATGAATCCTACGTGATTTATATAATAAATATGTTGTTTTAGGATCTTTTTTTTTATCGTTTTCATTATTATAGCGTCGTTATTTTTTTATTTTTTTATTTATTTTTTTTTGGGGGGGGGTTACAACATTTAAAATATAAAATTGATTTTCTTGTGTAAACGGCTAAATTGGATAGTAAGAAAAGAAACATTCAATTGCTCTCTCGTTATAATGTTTCCATCAATAGATGGCGCTAGACTACTTATTTGCTGCAAGCAACTCTGAACGTTATACTGTGCATGAACACCACAGAACTCCTAAGTTCTGTGATGAACACTCAATTTTACAGTCATTGTAATGTTTTGAACAAGAGATGGCGCTAGGCTACTTGGCTAGCGCCATTGACCATTTTTGACGTACTACTTATGGATATTAATTTTATGGATATTTATTGAAGCTTCTGAACGCAGGCTTATTTCAAGTTCTGCCGTCGTTTTTACGTTGGCTGGATCATGACCGGGTGGGTCAGCGTCGAATTTATACTTGACAATTTCACTTCTCTAGTATTTGTCCAGACCGGCGTTGCTCCATGCTTTTTGGTCCTACATACCCTAGATTACACACTTGCGGATTCATTCATAGTTATAATAAAGAATATGATTAATATTTCCATTTGTATACCATATTTGATGCTGACGATTATTTTACTAGCTGTAAGCAACTTTGAACTTTAGCTTGCATTGAATCCTTTGTGAAATTCAGTATCTTACTGGAACCACCAACAGACAGAAATTGTGTTTTCATTATGCCTTTTTTTTTTTTTTTTTTTTTTTTTTTTTTTTAGCTGCCATCTTACTGTTTTGATGAATATGACCGTGAGAGGGAAAATGTACAGATGTCTCAGACAAGTTATTCCTGTGTTACTGGTTTTAACTCTATTCCTGTAGCGTATGCTAGTGAAATTTGGGATTTAAAAATTGTGTTTTTAAGTTGTGGAAACTCATCGTTGGTCTGAATGCACAGAAATGTATGCTTGATGGAATAGTTCTGCAGAAAACTCATCATTTAAGCTGTTTATCATAATACTAGCATGCAGGATATCGTGGTTGATGACCATCATAATATCGATAAAGATTGTGATGATGATGATGACGATGATGCTGATGCTGATGGTGACGATGATATGATAATGATGATGATGGTGAGCATGATAATGATGATGATGATGGTGACCTTGATGATGATGATGATGGTGGTGGTGGTGGTGGCAGGGGCGGATCCAGAAGGGGTGCCCCCTCCCTGGGGAAAAAAAATCACCCCAAAAACTCAAAATGCCGAGGACCTTTTTCTTTTTTTCTTTTTTTTTTTTTTTTTTTGGTTGTTGTTGTTGTTTTGTTGTTGTTGTTGTTGTTGTTGCTTACTTCTTGTCAGAGAATTCGGAGTAAAGACACCCAAAAACGTATGACTTTTTCTTAATGAAAATTTTCAGATCATTGTGCCCCCTCCCTCACAAAATCCTGGATCCGCCACAGGATGGAGGTGATGGTGATGGTGATGATGATGAAGCTACAATAAATATTTATAAAGCTGCATAGTAAAATAGTCCCTTGTTATGATTATTGTCCCACTTCATAAAAACACAATCGGTTATTGTATAGAAAACTAAGGTAGGGCCTATAGTCCCTATACCTCTAAAAACAGAGAAAAGTGAAGAATGCATAACTCGTAATCTCGTAACCCCCGGGGGGGGGGGGGCACTCGAATTATATTTTGACGGGGGTGTGCCTCACGAATCCCCGAAAAGGGGGTCTAAGGAACTGACTTCAAGGTGTAAAATACGGGTTCTTGGGAACTATGATCTATTGGGCAGAGTGAAAAACAGGGTCTAGGGAACTACAAAACTAACCGGGGGCCGCGCCGGGGGCCGCGCCCGCGCCGTGTAGCGCTAGTAGCTAGCTAGCTGGAGTAGTTTTCAAGGCTCGCGCGACGAAAGGGCCTAGGGCGCGAGACCAGGTCGAGCGACCACTGCCTCCGCCACGCTCTCGGCCGCATGCGAACGGATGTGTTTCATAACGGGGGTCTTCAGAGCGGGGCTGAGCGGCTCCTGAGCGGAACTGAGTATCTAGAGAACGGAAATCGGGGTCTGAAAAAGGGGGTCATCAAAGCGGCACGTCCCCGTACCACCAATATACGTGAGTGCCCCCCCCCCCGGGTCGTAACCATGTATAAATTTCCTTGAAGAAAAGGTAAAGAGTAAGCCTATTTTAATAATTGAGAACATTGTAGAAAGACAATTATAAGAGTGGACTCGTGCTCCCGTGCCCACCTCCCCCCCCCCCCCCCCCCGATCAAGTATATGCATATTGCAAATTCCAGTTAGCAGTGAAAGCAGACAGTGTCGCCGTCATCAAAATCGTTTAGCGCCATCTACTGTTTAAAACATTATAACACGATAGTGATTGGCTTGTTCGTGTACTATTCGTATTGGAGAGTTGTTTACATCAAAAAAGATGGTTTAGCGCCATCTCTTGTTTTAAACATCACATTGAATCAAGAGTAGACTTGCGTCGTCGTGTATCTTTGCGTCTTGAAGTTTGAACTTGCACATCTATAAGCTCACTCTAGTCTAGTAAGTATGCATAGTGTTCAGTTATAACAGTCGTAATATCTGTGTAAAAAATGTTATTTTGAAGTATTTAATCAAAATGCGATGTAAACTTTGGATTTATACTGATTTTTGTTGTAGTCTTATAGCGGTTATTTTATGCTCAGTCCCACCCGTAGACCGTTATGCTGTAAACGGTAATACGGTATTTGTGTTCGATTGATTGCGCAGCCGCAGGCGCAGGGACCCGATTGGGCACACCCATCACACACCCACTTATCACACACCCTTGTGACAGGCATGATGATGAGACAGGATATTATTGCCAAACTAAATTAAGAACTGACCTGACATGCCTGATTAGTCATTGTAGAATTCTTGTGCCGGAAGAGGTGACATGATACTCAGGGTTCTCCACTGGTCTGTATTTTGTCCGGGGGCTCTTGTGTTCGTCGGCCTCCGAAGTCAAATTTGCGGTTTCGCGACGGCGTCAAATTTGCGGTTTCGTGACGGCATACGTATTATAGTGCACTGCGTCGAGATGGTGCATTATATGTGGCCGTGATCGCAATGAGAATTCGACGTGGTTCATGCAAAGAGATAATGCGTTCGTGCGGGTTTCCGACATGATCATGCGAGTAAAGTTTTTTTTTTAAGTCGATGCTTGATTGCGCAATGCCGCGCGGTCTTGATGCTGTCTTGTCTGTGCGTGAAAATATGTCAATTTTCATATCCGGGCGCATCAAGTTTTTTTCTGGGCTGGGAAATTTTGTCCGGGCGCTAAACTGGTTTTTCAAATTTTACCCAGGCGGAGCCCCCGGGTAAAACCGCTAGTGGAGAACCCTGGATACTTTGTGATAGGCCCACTCATGGGCCCTTTCCTATGTGGGACTGTGTCTAACATTCACTGTTGCAGCAGTCAAAAACAGACAACAAAATTGCTCTAAGCAAGATTTAATTTTCTTAAATTTGCTAGATTACCTGATTTATGGACTCTTCCATTCTTACTGTGCCACAAATAGGGGATTCAGAATTGAAAGTGAAATTCTAAATAATTATTTTCCTCTCCTGTATGAATGATCTAGCCTGGAAAAGGGCCTGCTGATACACACAATAGCTATTGAAGCCTATTCCCCATAAAAGAGCTAGTCTGAGTACAAGGTTATCTTCAGATAAGCTTGTACATGTATAAGTGGGTCAGAGGGGTGATTTCCTACAGTAGGCGAGCACTCTTCTACAACTCAGGATGGAACCACTTATACATATACAGTCGAACCTGCTTTAGCGACCACCTGTATAGAAAGACCACCTGTCTACATGTATAAAGACCACAATTTTTGTTTCCCTTGAACGTTTCTCATTGATATGTGTATTACAGGAACCTGTCCATAAAGACCACCTGCTCATAAAGACCGCTTTTCTTGTCTCCCTTGAGTGGTCTTTATAGACAGGTTTCACTGTACTAGCTTATCTGGAATTGCATATACTGTAGTTGGGGTTGGGCGAACTCGGCACTAGCGGAAAAGTGAGGCCGAGTTAGCCCAGAGGGTTTAAATCGATCATGAAACACTAATGTGTAAGGTTTTGTTGTGATTACGAGCTAAGAATATGTTAATTGACCATTCTTTTTGATAGAATTATATAAAATATATTTTGAAGAATTTTCTTGAGCTAACATGATATTAAAGTGACATTTTAGACAGTTTAATTCCGAGTTTAATCACTCGATACAGCTCGCAATCGCCATGCGTGTATGCACTGTGTTTGTAATTGGGTACGGTGTTCAGAGCGAACTGTCGATCGGACACAAAACTCAGTCTGTAAAAAATATATATCCATCATGAATTTATGGAATCAATGAGTTGTCAGTTTCAAAATGTTTCAGATATGATTAATATCTACAGAATTTTGCAGAATTTTTGCATTTTCCTTCATCGAAATGTTTCCAGATAAGAGTCCGAGCTGTACCAAACACATGCAGTCACTGAGTCAGTGAATGTAACGCACAGCGATTGCGAATGCGAGCTGTGAATTGTGATTAAACTGCCTAAAATGTCACATATGATATTAGCTCAAGAAAATTGCAAAATTATCTTCAAAGAGAGTATTTCATACAACTCTATGAAAAAGAATGGTCAAAAAGCGTATTCTTAGCTAGTATTTAGTAATCAAAACGAAACCTCATGGATTGGTATTTCATGATCGATTCAACCTCTCTGGGCTAACTTGGCCTCGCATTTCCGGTTGGGCTGACTTCGCCCAAGTGCCGAGTTAGCCTGGATTCGTTCTACATGTTCTAATAATAGAAAGTTGCAATAACCTCGCATATGTGTGAGTGATAATAACCTTGCATATGTGTGAATGTGAGAGCATGCAGGTGCAGCTGCAGGCAAGGAACTGTTGACTAATCAGCTTGATTTTTTATCTGTGATTATGACAGACTATTTGCAAATAGTCTAGTCCTACCTTCATTAAGTTCCTTCTTTTTCTTCTTCTTCTTCTTCTTCTTCTTCTTCCTTTTCCTCTTCCTCTTCCTTTCTTCTTCTTCTTCTTCTTCTTCCTGTTCCTCTTCCTCTTCCTCTTCCTCTTCCTCTTCCTCTTCCTCTTCCTCTTCCTCTTCCTCTTCCTCTTCCTCTTCCTCTTCCTCTTCCTCTTCCTCTTCCTCCTCTTCTTCCTTCTTCCTTCTTCCTTCTTCTCCTTCTTCTTCTTCTTCTTCTTCTTCTTCTTCTTCTTCTTCTTCTTCTTCTTCTTCTTCTTCTTCTTCTTCTTCTTCTCTTCTTCTTCTTCTTCTTCTTCTTCTTCTTCTTCTTCTTCTTCTTCTTCTTCTTCTTCTTTCTTCTTCTTCTTCTTCTTCTTCTTCTTCTTCTTCTTCTTCTTCTTCTTCTTCTTCTTCTTCTTCTTCTTCTTCTTCTTCTTCTTCTTCTTCTTTCTCTTTATTTTTTCTTTTTCGTTCTTTTTGGTTCCATTACTGATGTCACCGGCAACTTTCTAACTATCATAGTAGATCTATGTGCAATTCCAACATGAGCTGTAGGTGAGCGCTCATCAATTGTAGGAAATCACCCCTCTGACCCTGTTATAGTTGTCTGTTGTACAAAGTAATCCCAGATAACTTTGTATATATATTAAGAGTTTGATTTTCTACTTCTTAAGAATTTGTTCTAGATTAGTTCTACTTTATGTTTAGAACATGAATTACATGTATTTCTGCTTCTACTGATTTTTTTACCTCAATTTTTCTTTTATCTTTTTTAAAAATATTTTCTTTTCTTTTTTCTACTTGTACTTTGAAGTGTTCTGCTCTTTGTACAGATCTGCTTTTCAACATTTTCTGCTTCTTATTCAACTGTTTCCATCTTTTACCTCTTTTGCTTCTTCTAATTATATGTTTTCTATTTCTATTTTCATTTCTTCTAGCTCTTTGACATTTTCTTTATAAATTCATTTCAGTTAAAGTTAAACTTTGAGAAAAGGGTTTTAACAGAAAGAAATGAGGAAGGGAAAGAGGAAAGTAGAAAAAAATATTACAATGACAGTCTTTTGGGTTTTCTCTATTTGTTCTTGAAAAATGACCAGAGAACATCCTAAATTCATCATACACTTACAAATTTAAATTGTGATCAATTTGAAAGTGCGAAGTCTACTTTTTTACATTCCAAATATAGTTTTGATCCTTCAACACATTTGACAAGCTCGTAATATATCTGAAAACCAAGATGGCCGACCCTGGACAGATGATGGAAGCATCAGAGCCTGCTGCAGCAGCTAGGCTGAATCTTGATGAACCCATGTTTGATCAGAATTTATACATGGGTAGAGCCAAGCACTTCCTCATGGTCACCAATCCTCTGAATGTACTGCTATCCAGTGCGCAGTTGGACGAGGCCAAGAAACTTGTTCAGTTATACAGGTACTTTCTTTTCAATGAATCTAGGGTTGACTGACTTTTGTAAACAAATGATGTGAATCGCTGAAAAGGAGTTTACCCAGGAACAGTTTTTTATATCTGTAGTACATGTTACGTGTATACAGATCCCATTTGTTTCCCATGTTAATTGTCAACTGAATTTTTCTTGACAGACTGTGTAGTGCGTATCTATTCTATCATGATCATGTGCATGTCATTTTTTGACTCATTATGCCAGCAAGTTAGCCAACTTTTCCAAATTGAATTATTGAATATTTCCCCTGAGCTTTTAAAAATATGTTTCAGGACCATTCAAGCAGTGGAATGTATGATTCTTGATTGTAAAGTTGTGCCTTTGTTAGGAAGCCTTTTGCTAACCTATTTCTTTGAAAATTTTATATAAACAGAGAAAATAAAGAGCCAGCAGGAACAACTGACGAGGAGGTCTGGACAGCAAAGTACCGCTATGACTCGGCATTCCATCCAGACACCAAAGAGAAGATGATGCTGATTGGTCGAATGTCCGCCCAGGTCCCCATGAATATGTGCATCACAGGCTGCATGATGACTTTCTATAGGTAAGACTTTGAGGGATCATAGAAATGCCTTATCACTGACTGTCTCTCACTCTGTCATTGTCTGTCTGTCTGTCTGTCTGTATTTCTGTCTCACTCTCAAATGGCTCCCTCCCTCTCTCTCCCCCTCTGTAGGTGAAAGGTTTATGAGGAAATCATGAACACACCCCCATCCATCCCTCCCTGTTCGTCTTTCTCTGCTTCTGTCTGTCTCTCTTTTCCTTTTTGTTTGATCTTTCTTTGTCTCCCTCTGTCTCTCATCCACTCTCCCCTCCTTTTAACGTCTCCATCTTGTTCTCCCCTTCCCCTTTCCCCCCCCCCCCCCTCTCTCTCTCTCTCTCTCTCTCTCTCTCTCTGTATTTTCCTCTTCATGAAAACTTGAACAGCGGAGTTGGGTGAGGTCTTCTCATTATAACCATGAGGAGAAGTAGTTTCTTTTCACCAGACTCGTTTAAACTTGTTTTAAATTAGAAAGTAGATAGATCACTGTCTGCAAGCCAGACTACATGTAACTTCTAGGCGGAGACCCTTTGACATCATCCAAAAGATCCAAGTTTAGTCTTGTTTATTTATTTGTGTTATACTTATTTGTGTTATACTGGTACTAAAGCATATCAAATGGATAGACATTACCAGTTCCATTTTACCAAATGTTTCTGAATGTTATTTTTTATTTTTTATTTTTTTGTTTTGTTGTTTTTTTTGTAATAGAATTGGAATACAAAATTTATTTTGCTAAGTCTTTTATCTTATATGTCATAATGTAACCAAGATTATTTTGTATTCTATTGTTTGAATATTTATGACAGTGTTATGGAGTAGTGCATGTATCAATCTTTTGTGAATTAATTGGTTATAAATGATAAAAGCACCCCGTGGAAGGGTAAATATATATTTATATATAGTTTTTAAAATTACCAGCATATTAATGGTGAATTATGCAGGTACCTCATCATTTAATGGAACTTTGTTGCAGAATGTGCTCTGTAAAAGTTAATTATGATATGTGGGTTGATGAACTTGTGTCAGTATGACTATTCACTGCAGTGAACAAAAGATGAGAAAAGGAAGTAGATATCTGTAGTCACTAACCCTAACACTACATGCAGCCCTAACTAACTTATTACAGGGTTCCCAGCTATCCTGGGGTGGTATTCCGAGATTCATTTTATCTGAGATAAAATCTGAGATTTTCAGTCAGTGAGATAAAATACTCTTAAAGTAGAATTTCATTGATTTTGAATATTGATTTAATTTTTATTATTGCATAGGTGAAGCTTAGATTGAACAAGGTTATCAAAATTCAACGCTTGGAAACATTTGAAGTAATGATTATTATCAATTATAAAATGATATAACACAGCCCCGCTATAGCACCTATAGAGCTCTTTGAACGCTGCTGAGATATGTGACGTCATACCGGGGAGCAATCCTTCCTAAGCAGACGATACCCCATAACATCTTATACATTTTCAGTGCCTGTTTTGTCATCTCATCTTCACTTATTTCTCTTACTTCACTAGCGTCAGTATGAATGCTTATTTGTTGCCTCACTCTAAATTTCCTGCATGGTATTATTTTGATGAAAAATGCAGCGTTAAAAAAAAATAAAGGAATCAATCGCTTGTAAACCAAAAAAGATGCTATTGTATTTTCAGCTGCATGCACCGCGGCATGTCGGCGTTTCAAGAGGGAACGAATACCATCCATGCTATAATTCAGCGGGCTTTACAATTCGAAAGTGTGATTTCTTTGATTGATCATTGACCTTTATCATGACTTTTTACAAACAAAAGATTTTAGTTACTAGAAACGGTTTCACTTCCCTATTAGAATGATGTGAAATACGGTCATGGCGAAACAAACCAAACTCTTTATAATTTAAAAATAATTGCATTGCAGTTACCTTCACTTGATATAGGACGTCGTCTGCTTAGGCAGGATTGGCACCTGATGTGACGTCACAAAAACATGGTATATTTCTGGCGAATCGCTCGGATATCCCAGATGCTGAGAAGTGTTTTTATTTGTGTTATTTTTTAATCATCAAACACGCAGTTAACGTAAAACTTATACGATTACCATCTGCAAGCTTTCTAGTTTCTAGAGATACATTATTGAGCATATTTGTGATTTGCTTTGAATATCTACTTTAATGAACCTGATCAGTTTGTCGCAGACAGACATTTTACTAATTTTGAAATTTTGAAGGCCTGTAAAAAATAAGTATTTAATTGAAGAGAGCTATTTTATGTTTCATTGTGAAGGGCATCACTGAAGGAGTCGAAATTTGATAAAATTTGGTTGCCATGATCGCCTACTAAAGTTATAATCCATTAAATATTCAGTGTCACGGATGGACAAAATGCCTACTCTTAACCGATCTGGCTCTAAAGTCTTTTTAAATCGGTATTCTTAGAACCAGTTAAGCGAGATTTTATGATCTCCTGTAAGACACGCCCATTTATGATGCGATAACCAATAAGAAATGTTGTTAGATTTCACTTTCATCATGCACAGGTAACTGAATTGCTCTCTGCCACTCTCTGGGGCAAGAGAGTGCGAAGGCATTATTTTTACAATTTTCACTATACATGTGCCTTTGATTTCTTTGAAAATGACTGAAGTACTTTCAGAGAATTTAGAACACCATCACTAGCATCAATGCAGGTATGATATTAGTCGGCAAAAATCTTGAAATAGAATTAGAATCAGCGCGTATTATGCGTAAACTGTATAGGCATGCGAGAGGTAGGAGACAAAGATAAGATATGAGATACAATCTGAGATAAAAAGTGGTCTCAGAATACCAATTCTTTTTAAAGATAAAATAAAAAGTTTTAGAGATAAAAATGGTGCTTAGAATACATGTACCTCTTCTGGAAATAAGAGAAATCCTGGAAAATTGGTTCCCTTTTTTTCCAGTCAGGGCAAAGTCAGGTAATTTCAAGGAAAAAAAAGCATCACTCAAATGAGGGAATAATCGGGGAATGTCACCGACCAAAAAAGAGAGTTTAAATTTTGTCTCGTGTCCAAACAGTGTGTCCTCTGGACGATTAGCTACAATGTCTTTTTTTAAGTGCATGTAATGATCCCAGAATTTTGAAACTCTATGAGGGTAAAAATCAAGAAAATATTATGGAATTTGTTTTCCTGAAATACTGGGAAACCTGCAGCAGGTGTATTTTTCTCCTATATAAGTTTTCTTGTGTTATCTTATTGTATTTCCAGAACCACTCCAGCAGTTTTATTTTGGCAGTGGTTTAACCAGTCCTTCAATGCCATAGTCAACTACACAAACCGCAGTGGAGATTCACCGATACCTGTCTCGTAAGTTCAAAACTTCATCGGCTGAATGATCAGAATAGATATTGCCAGTAGAGGTTCAACACTTATACCTGTATATATACTAGTCCTCTTAATATGAAAACTACACCATATCCCTCATTGGCATAAATCATCAGGGTTATGTATTGTTAATAGTGAAGGCTGATCTATTTCTCATCTCAGAAATCAGTATCTCACTATCAGTAGACAAGTGTTATGTCACTGACATCTTTTCACCCTCTCCAAATTTCCTTCTGATTTATTTTCTTCATAGAATTTCATTGTGTAAAACTGGCATTGATGGCGATTGTGATATCATTAGAGTAAGGCAGATTGTTTCAGCTTCGTATAAGAAAGAAGCAAGTGAAACAAAATTAAGTACATTTTAAGTGTTTTTCTTAACCCAAAGGTGATAGTAAAATAAAGGCAATTAGAGCCAGTTATTCATTTAAAGATTGTATTCTTGAATTCATTGCAGTTTTGGGGATTTAGGATATTAGTAGGGTGTTTTGCAAACAAAAAATGATACTGAAGTAATTATCATTTCGTACAAATTGAAATGATTGTTCATTTCATGAAGGTTGGATCGTGCCGTGTGTCCAATGAACAGTTTTATCAATGATTAGATGTTTGTCATTTTATTCTTGCTCTGTTCTAGGCAACTTGGGAAGTCCTATGTACTAGCCACCACAGGGGCAGTAGGAACAGCCATAGGTCTCAACAGTCTAGTCAAGGTAAGAAATGTAACGGTATTACCACTAGACAGTGTTCGTCAAGGTTATGGATTTGGTGAAATGCTTTTTTCTTGGTGCATCTAAATGCTGTCAGACCAAAATAATAATTAAGTTTTCCTAAAAGGGGTCAAAGGGCATTGAAAGCGAAAAGAGATTTGAAAAATCTTTGGGGTTGTAGGTCTGGTTAAACAGTTCTGTTTTCCACTATAAATTGAGTGTTCTCGTTAGGGAAATTTGTGCACTATTTGCTATTTCATCAAAGATAAGAGGTTATGGATTTCGGTGTTAGGTTTTAGCTTATGTTAATAGTTAGGGTTAGGGTTATGTATAATGTTGGGTCCCAAGTTGAAGCTCGGAATTCACCTCGTCATAGAAATTTACCACAGAGTAATTGTTGTTGACGTATTTTGTGCACAATCACTATAGCATGTTGTATTGCATATTGTCTTCAGGGATTCTCCACTTTGGTTCTGTATTGAAAACAGTGGGAGAAATTCTAGTTTTGGCTGAGACCGTGCAACAGCATACAATCTGCTTGTTATTCCAGGGAGTAACTAGCTACACTGCACTTAATCTGTATGTGCTAAAGGATTGAATTCTTTCTGCATGTTTTATTGTGTCACAGTCAGCACCTGCTATCGTAGGTAGGATGGTACCATTTGTTGCTGTCGGCGCGGCAAACTGCATCAATATACCCATGATGAGGAGTGCGGAACTCGCCAACGGCATTCCCGTCTTCGATGAGAACGGTAACAGGGTCGGGAACTCTAAGAAAGCAGCGAAGAGCGCCATCACACAGGTTGTAATATCGCGAATCTGCATGGCCATGCCTGGCATGGGTAAGTCACAGGGGGAAAAGAAGACAAAGGCTGGGGATTACAGATACCGGTATAGTGAAACCATCGGAATTGATGAAAAGTGGTCTCGAGTGATCCCAGCCAAAAAATATGGTTCAGGGGAAAGGAACATTGTTGGATTAGCCATGGGGAAAGCGGATGGATGACAAGCTCAAGTAGAGTAATATACCATACTGATTACTGGGAATAATGATGTAAAATTTGAATTATAGCACAATCAACTTCATGTATGACAACAACAACAACAACAAAATAATGCTGTCTCCTCTGTAAACTATATTTCATACATGCTGTATTTTTTGTCATGAGAAATGAGCTTTTCACTTGTGCATTCATGGTTTGGTGTGATTATAATTTATAACCATAAAGTATAAAAGTATTTTTTTAAAAAGCATGGAATCTAATTTACGGCTATGATTAGATACCCTTAGACATATTTTTGTGCTGTAGACATAAAAATAAACAATAATTTACTATATTGTTATTGTGCAAAGTCTTGTTTATGTATGATATATAATCATATAGTGGTAATTTATGGCTATTATGCTTGTCTACTTTTGTAATAGGTGGACCGTATGTATCTGTGTACTAGATTGTTATCGTGCAAAGTCTTGTTTATGTATGACATGTAATCATATAATGATAATTTATGGCTATGATGTTTGTCTACTTTTGTTATAGGTGGATCGTATGTATCTGTAATACATCGTTTAATATTTCTGTGTGTTTTTTTTTTTTTCAGTAATACCTCCATTCATAATGAACAGATTGGACAAGGGTACACTACTCAAACGCTATCCATACCTGAATGCTCCTATACAAGTATCATTGGTTGGTCTCATGTAAGTATGGTTCATCATATTCAAGAGTGATGCTAGGATCCACTTGACATAGATGTTGGATGCTGTATTATTCAGGATTCTCGGAAGGGATTCATTTACCCTTGGTCAAAATTCAGTGAAATACGTCCCTCCATCATCCCAGGGGAAACTTTGGGGAAGACCAAAGCAATTTTACCCCTTGAAAGTTTGCTTTGACATGTTTACCATTGCCGATATCCTTGAAGGGGAGAATTTGCCTTTAGCATCTGTTTTTTTGTGCAATCATCCATGCTTGGTACTTGCACGAACTGTGTTCTGCAAACTGTGTTCTGCACTACCAAGAACCCTTGTATGTTATTCAAGCCTTAATACAAGAAGTAGAAAGAAACTTTTGCTCAGAAGTTCTCAATTTCATTAATTCAGAGCAGATGCTTAGTATGTAGGTACGTGTATCTGCACTGTATGCTACTGGTGTGATGTTAGATACAGCAAGAATCTGTGATTTTTGAAAGCGGTTAAAATGATTTCTTGAGAAGAAGCTTGAAGTGTGTCCATTTTCTGCTTTGTAGTTTTATGGAATGATTATGTAGAAGTTGTTTAAGTACATTTCTAATTTGGGCGTATTTGTTGTTCATGTTCTACAGGCTTTTGTTTGCTACGCCGCTGTGCTGTGCCTTGTTCCCACAAAAAAGGTATGAATCCTCTTTACCCTGAAGCATTGCTTGATTTCAAATAGAAAGAAATCCAAGTGAAAAATTCACTAGGGATTGTGGGGGAGGGGGGGGGGGGGGGGCCCTAATAGATTCTGTTAGTACTTTTACTAGTATTTAAACTGGAATCAAATTTGTTCATCCTCTATTTGAGTCCATGTTCAAATTCAAAACCCTAGTGCATCAACAATGTGCATTTCCTCTTTCTCTTGTTTTTTATTCTACCTTTCAGAAGTCAGTAAATACAATTTTAAGTATGTCATTGAATGAATACGATGAAAAACTTGAAGTGTTTTTAGAAGAAGCATATTATGCTTTGTTCAAGTTTCTTTCAAGTGGTTATTAATTCTAATCCTATTATGCATGTTCACTTGATACACATTGATTCCAATGTTCTGTCTTTAATCTAAAACTTTTAATCCAGCTCTCTGCCAGTAAGTAGTCTAGAAGAGGATCTACAGACTGAGATCCAGAAGCGAGGTGGAGGTATAGAAAGGGTCTACTTCAACAAGGGACTGTAAGCAGGCTAGGCGTTGCCAATTTAGTACCACAGATAACGATTCGATGCCAGTCTACATTGGTTCTATAATTCACTCTATGTGCTTGCTCCGATGTGTGAAAATAAAGTATTGGGTGACAGGTTAAACTAACAATTGTCGCTGGTGGACAAGGGCAAGTTGGTTATTGTAATATCTATGAATATTAACACCTGAAACGAATATATTTTAATAAATGCTGTGATATTATATGTCAGTGTGTTAGTATTCTAATTTATTGAATACATGCAATGAATCTCTTCCTTAATACGCAATAACAGGGTCATTACCGTCTTGATTGAATAGCCAGTATTGTAGAATAATCAAATGCTGATCAGCCTTTAATAATCAGACCAAGAGGGGATAGTATGTGACTGTGCATACTAAATTAGACTAAATGTGCATTTGAATTTCACATTAGCAGAGAAAAGAAAAATGGGCTTTTCAGAATACATCAGTAATTATACTGTAGCTCCTAACCTTGTGACATGCATTATATAATTGGTCTACATGTACACTTCTTGTAAAATGCTGCAAATTATATTCAAGTAAAGATGTTTTATTGCATACGTGTGGGTAATTCATAAGATTGATATTTTGTGGTATGAGTGCTAAAATACACATGCATTTTCTTGAACTAAGTGAAACATGCTGTACTGACTGTCATTATTGAGCTATGATATCTATTTGTTTATTAAAAATCAGTCTTTGTAGCTCATGTAAAAAATGCAAGGTGCCAAAGACGCATATTTTCCATATTTGCTGTAAATCCTATTGGCTATTTGAAGCATTTACAATTGATTACTAATTTACTAGCAATTTTTGAGAAGCTTATAGTATATCTTAGATTACAGAATTCCATAATATTTTACATTGAATGTAACACCTTGTCATGTTATTCTGTACATGCTTGTCAAATTTTCACAAGCACATTTAATGTTTGAATGGTACATTTCGTACACCCCTTCTTGTATTTCCTCCAGAGACATTGAAGAAAGCTTCTAAGAAGAAACTTCTAGAGGCTGAATTCGCTCCAGTTATATCCAGGCCTAGCTATATCTAAAATCTTGTAGTGATGTAACACCTTTTATAATCTTGCCATTGTGGTTTGTAGTCATTGAACAAAGAAAATAACTTTACATGCGTAGGAGTGATTTGTGGAGATAGACAACAAATAAATAAATATATATATTTATTTTTTTTTTTTTGTTGTTGTTAATGTTTTGTTGTTCTTGTTTGTTTGTTTTGTTGTTTGTTTGTTGTTGTTTTTTTGGGGGGGGACAATTTTTGATCTTTTACATCCAAAAACATTGTATATTGTTTTGGGACGTATGCCCCCGTTCCTCTATTGTCTCTTCTGATATATTTTGTATTGAGTCACAACTTGACTGATGCACTTTAATATTCAAAAGAAATGCTATGCTGCCGTATGACATTTACTCGTCCTTTGGTTGGTGATTGTGATGTTCTTCAAAGTGTGTGAAAAATTAAGTTTGAATGTTTTTGCTGTTTTTATTGTGTACTTTATACTAAATAGAAATGTCTCTTGAGTCTTCTAGCGAGTATTGCAAAACTGAAAACTATTTGTGTGGGAGATAAAGGATTATTGTGCTCATTTAACCTGTGGAATATGTTTTGATGTTGGCATTGCGTGGTATTTCCATTAGACGCCCACCCAAGATACCTCAAGCATCGTCATTGATTGAATTGGATAAGCAGAACGTGTATTCAACATCTGTATACATGTAGGCCTATCATTATGTTGTATTAACTCAAAGATATATGCTATGATGTTATTATTACATTTACAGGAATCACACAAATGATGTAAAGCTATCAGCCATGCCAACTGGAAGATATATCTACACACTTTGATTATGATTGATTTAGAAGAGTGGTTTTTATCTGTATTCTATGTTTTGTAATATTTTTATTTTATTTGACAGAGGAGGGTTGGTTGGGACATAAATATATATCTGTCGAATGTGGTTTAGATTAGATTGTTTAATTAATGGTAACAGTATGTAGTCATTCATTATTGAATGGTGAAATTTATGTGTGCAGTTTAATTCTAAGTTTGACAATTGTTTGCTCTTCTTTTGTTGTGGTGCTGAGTATAATTTGTAAATATAATATCGTGATTAAGGTGCAGTAATCTTGCAAAGAGGGTGATGTTCGGTAAGTGTTTTCTTTTTCGATGAAGTTTGAAAAAGGAAACCACTTTACCCACAACCACTAGTATTCTAGCGATCCCTTTTAGATACTCTTATCTTTTAATATTCAAATTTTGGGTTTCACATATGTGATTATTGTGGAAATGCACATTGTCTTCATGGTTTTGATTTATGTGAAATGGACGAAAGATGAATTATTGTATTGCTAATATATTTGTATTTTCACAGTGCACAAAATATTTTCATTCACTGCACATAAATCATTGTGGTATGGATGAAACTCTTCCTAAGCCATGTTACATGCTAGAGTTTTGAATCAGTTGCTTTGAAACTGAAAAGACTGTATATGTAGAATATTGTGGAAGACATTGCTAACTAGATTTTTAAAATCTTTTAATTCAGATATATTTGACAATAGATAATCAGACCAAAAAAAGGGCAACTTAGTATATAGCTGAGCTTTTAACCCTTCTATTTTATTTTTTAGTATTTGAAAGCCATCTCACTGCCCTCTTCTCAAACAGCAATTATGTAAAGGGTTTTGCTTTTGCTATTTGCTATTTGCTTTTGCTATTTGCTTTTGTTATTTTTTGGAACTATTTTGTTTTTGTTGCAAAATAGTTGCTGGGCTTTTAACTTTCCTATGCTATTTCAGGATTTTAGAATCTTTTATCAGCAATTATTTCAAGGTATTGGTTTTGTTGCAGAATAGTATTTTAGATTATAAATGATAATATGTATATTGAATTTATCTTGTTTCATTTTTTTTTTTTTTTTTTTTTTTGGGGGGGGGGTCTACTAGTGTGATAACTTGAGCATTCATCCTGATTTAGGGTGAAATATCATGTAAAGGATGTCAGAATATCAATTGTTAAAAAAATAAAAAATAAATCAGAGCATGTATTTATGGTAAAGAAATTTGTCATAAAGATAAAGACTCTCCGAGATGATAATCTATTGTCATTGCTCTTTCTATTTTCCTAAACTTTATTATGAAGTTTGCATCTGTTTTTCTGATGCCGATTTTAGTAGTAGTGATTGTGAAAATGAGGATGGTGATGCTGATAATAGAGATGGATAATGATGATGATGATGATGATGATGATGATGATGATAAATGATGATAATGATATAAATGAAGATGATGATGATTGTGAAAATGAGGATGGTAATGATATAAATAAAGATGATGATGATGATTGTGAAAATGAGGATGGTAATGATGGTGATGATGATATAAATAAAGATGATAAATAAAGATGATGATTGTGAAAAAGAGGATTGTAATGATGATATAAATAAAGATGATGATAATGATGATGATGATTGTGAAAATGAGGATGGTAATGATGATATATATAAAGATGATAAATAAAGATGATGATGATTGTGAAAATGAAGATGGTAATGATAATATAAATAAAGATGATGATGATGATGATTGATTAACTGTTTAACATTGATTGATTGATCGATCAATATTCACCATCCAAATTTTTTTTTACTACAGCCTCCTCAAATTATTTTCTTCATTTCTTCTTCCTTTCTATTTTTTTCTTCCTTTATTTTCTTCTTTTTTTTCATCCATTTTTATTTCAATTTCTCAACTACACTACACTGGTACCATGTACATTCCTTTGAATTTGTTGGAAGGAAAAAATAAAAGGTGAAAACGGAAAATCGGGAGGTCATCGCTTTCAAAATAAGATATTAGCATGGAAGAACATGACTCTGAATCAACAAGACCGAGTCAAACACAACCACAAAATGATAATTCAACAGAAAATGAATTTGAACTCAGGAGGAGACGTATTGCAAAGGTTTTCTTGGAGGCTTACGGAGGGGGTGAGTTGGCGTAATTTCGAGTTGTACAGTCCTAGGCATTTGTATTTGTGTGGTGAGTGGTAGCCATAGCCCATACGCTTGATGTTTTATGAAATATGACTTGAAACATCAAGGCTTCAAGCCATACACGGGAGGCAATCTCCCCTACGGAAAGACAAGTAAACAAAAAAAATCAGTAGGCAAGATTCATCCATTTCCACGTATGGTGAACCTTGCAAACCACCTGAGTTTGCTAAAGTAAAATCTTCCTCTTTATAGTTATAGGTTGGGGCGGGCTTACGTAACTTCCGGTTAGCAACCCTTAGAGCGATGAAAACAATATTCGTGCTTGCTCAAATCCTGCTCGAATGCTGATCACGCAACCTGGTAACAGCTTTTGATTCTTATCAGGCCCATGATAACCTCGGCATTGTGCTGGTCGATGATTCGGTCGAGCGAGCCATGTTTGATGGTCTGCTGATCATGCAAGAATCTCTGTGTTTTCATCGGTTGTCAATGGCATTGAACGAAAGTACCTGGATGACCGCCCCGATCTATACTAATTAAACTTTAAAGTTTAAATTCAGCTCATCCAAACAAATTACAGCTATTATTGGCTACTGGATCATGAGCACTCAGTCATAGGCCCTTGCCTATGTGGGACTGTGTCCAACGTTCACCGTTGCAGCAGTAAAAAACAGACAACAAAATTGCTCTAAGCAAGATGGCATAATTGTATGATGGGGGGCCCCTTGTCTGCGCACCTAACATTTCACTTGAAATTGACAAGCTTTTCCTTTGGTATTCCTCTATTGACTGACCTCATTTTAATCCTCATATCCTAGAGAGTAACTGTGCCGAAAATCTGATTAAAATTAGAATAAGAACAATTTCATTTTCACAAGAATAGGCGACGCTGTCATTTTGACACTAAAAAAAGGAAGGTTCCCTTGTCTGCGCACTCATTCACTTAACACGCAGTTCGGGATATTTTGCATGAAAGGTGGCATTTTCAAGGCATGTGAGTAAAAATGCATAAAATAGACGTTCTTCACCAGTTTTTCCTCATTTTTTCGCTGATACATATCATTAAAATTGATATGAAGATGATTGTGTTCATTGCGTCTTTTGTGATGTTAGAATCGCGCAGTTACGCGTATGCGCAGACATGGGCACTGCGCAGACTTGGGCACTCTAGCCATACTTGATGCCCCCAGGGGGCATCTACGTTTTTACCTTTTGAAACTTTCTTGAATTCAATGGGAACACTCACGGTCGAGACTTTTTCTTGCTTCAAAGACATCGAGAAAGTAGTTCCGGTTGACGCATGCGCATTATGAGTTAGAGAACAGGTGTTATCTATCAATTTTTGATGTTGTTGTTGTGATTGCTATCAATTGTTGTTAATGATTCTTACCTTGTTATTAGAAGTCGAAATCATCGTCTGCTTCATCATCCCACACAAAGTTGTCTTTGTTATACGGATTGCTCTTTTTCGGTGCTTTTCCTTTGCCTTTCCCTTGTTTCTTTGGCGGCTCGTCGATTGGCTCGAAGTTTGTGGGGCAACGTGATTTCCGTGAATAATGTACTTTTGTGTGAGGTGTGCTGATGCGATGCTGATATCCTGAGGAACTTCCTGCCTCAATTCCTTGCTCAAATAAAGCATAGTCTCCAGCAATAGTTGTGGTGCTGGTAGAAGGAGAAGCATCTTGATCTTCTGTTCCCAGAATGTCGGTTTCATCTTCGCATCTAATGATTGAGTCATTATCCCGATTGTCACCATTAAAGTCACCATTTCCTTTTGACCAAGAGTCAAAGAGGGGGTCCGAACAATTAAGCACCGCTGATCGTTCTAGTGGATAGTAGCTTTTGATGAGATCAAATGTAGCGGTGATGGCATTGCTCTGGTGACTCATACGATTTCTCCAAATTATTTCAGATAGGTGAGCTTCGAAATTTGCAAGAGATGTACCGTTTATTCTTCTGAAAAAAGGTGATTTTGCGTGCTTCCATGCACCCTCAATCCAATTTGTATTCACGCTGATGACTTCTCCAGTAATCACATTCCTGTAATTTTTCTTGAAAGCATATTTATGACACACCGTGAAGTGTTCATATCCCATATTGTTCAAATTGGCATAAGCTGACCAGCCGTCACTGAAAATTCTCGCACCTTTCTTAACATGCCTCTCGATCAACGCCAGCAATGTTTGTTCGTCTCTATGATCGACGGGATACAGAATGATATTTTTTGTGGATCGTTCGACAATTCCAAAAATCCAAACTTTTTGGCCAGGGTTAGGGTTTCCGCGATGGTATTTACAACGTCTTCCAAATAAACTCTCGTCTATCTCAACATCCCCGGAGAACTTGTAACTGTTCCAGCTGTTGTTATAATACAAATCATAAACGAACTGGCGACACAGATCACGAAGATAGTTTGCCCAATTGACGGGAGTATGACCGTAGAACATTCCGGACATCAACGACGCAGTTCGCAAACTTACTTGTATTGCCCAAAACCAGATGAAAACCAAGATGTCTCGGACGTCAAAACGGGTGTTCTCGAAGAAGGAGAATCTAGTTGCAGAGTAACTTCGATCATGCGGATTATTTGGGGTTCCTCTACATCGCCACACATATCCTAAACGTCGATCTTCCTTCGTCATCATTCTGCAATCACCGTTGCACACCTCACATTTCATTGCACTTGCGATGAATCCATTGCCCCGCATCCACTCCGCCAAATGATGTTCGTTTTTGTCTCCAAAAAGACCCCAAAAATTCCATGGATTTTGGAAATCCGCTGTAGTTGCCGTCTTGGGATCTTCCAATTTCCCCTTGAACGCCATGGTGGACTACCGTGGAATGATTCAAAATTTTCAACTGAGACAGTAAAGGCTTTCTGATGTTTTTCTTTACGCGAAACTCTTATAATTTATTGGCTAAATACAGCGCATATCACCCTCTTTGCGCCAAGACATAAGCGCCCAGGGGCAAGGTCAAGCGCATCTCTAGGGGCAAACTCAAGCGCATCTCTAGGGGCGCACCATGGGGCGCGCCCTTGCCTCCTCCATCCTCCTCCCTTTACGCCAAACTCTCTATAATACTTGCACTTGATGCCCCCAAAAATATGAAGAAAAAAGGTTCCGGCGAGTAGAAGAAACTGTGCAAGCAAAATCAACCTTGATAGCTAAAGATCGTCTCTCAATTATATACTTGCACTTGATGCCCCCAAAATCTACGATTATTCAGCACTTTTATTCAGATGTTTATATTCCACTAACCCCGTTTTCCCCTCTTTTTCTATTTCTAGCCGCGCAAGCCTTCATTAACATCGATGACAAAATTAACCTTGTAGGCAAAATCAACCTTGATAGCTAAAGATCGTCCCTCTATATATACTTGCACTTGATGCCCCCAAAATTTTCATTTATTCAGCACGTTTATTCAGATGTTTGTATTCCACTAACCCCGTTTTCCCCTCTTTTTCTATTTCTAGCCGCGCAAGCCTTCATTAACATCGATGACAAAATTAACCTTGCAGGCAAAATCAACCTTGATAGCTAAAGATCGTCTCTCTATTATATACTTGCACTTGATGCCCCCAAAATTTTCATTTATTCAGCACGTTTATTCAGATGTTTGTATTCCACTAACCCCGTTTTCCCCTCTTTTTCTATTTCTAGCCGCGCAAGCCTTCATTAACATCGATGACAAAATTAACCTTGCAGGCAAAATCAACCTTGATAGCTAAAGATCGTCTCTCTATTATATACTTGCACTTGATGCCCCCAAAATTTTCATTTATTCAGCACGTTTATTCAGATGTTTGTATTCCACTAACCCCGTTTTCCCCTCTTTTTCTATTTCTAGCCGCGCAAGCCTTCATCAACATTAACCTTGTAGGCAAAATTAACCTTGATGGCTAAAGAACCTTGATACCTAATGTAACCTCGATAGCTAAAGCTCGTCACTCTATATATACTTGCACTTGATGCCCCCAAACTTTTTTTCTTGCGCGATCAACTGAATCACGGCGCGGATGGATATCATACTTCCCTATCAGGCTTTGAGAGTTGACTCTCACATGTTCCACCAATCTCTTCATTTTCCAATTTTTCCAATTATCTTTTGGGTACCAGACATCTTGAAATATGGCAGGATGGACCGCAAGAAGTTGGAGGAGCTGCAGAAGAAACGAGAGGAACAGGAGGAGGCGAAGCCCAGCTCCCCGTACAACTTGCAGACAGTCTTCTGGATTCTAGCCTCCATTGCCATCTTCAAACTGACCGATTTTCTTCCTGCCATGTTGTACGATTCAGCTGTCAAAAGGTGGGTTGTTGCATTTTCTTTAATTCTAAAATTTGCTCATCAATTTTTGGACAGTGTTTATGTATATTGTTCAGAATAGTGAGCATTGATCAGAGTCCTTTAGGAAATCCAAGGTTGATGTAATTTAAGTAGGCTATAAGCATAATTTCAATTCACCCATAGAGTACTAACTTGCCAGAGATAACTCTGAGACCCATGGACTATACATTCTAAATAGAAAGGGAAATCTTGTCCAGTAGTTACTATTTTGCTATTTAAATGTTTAAGTTTGTTAAAAGTTTTTTTTTTTTTAAACTATAATCCTATTTAGTTTGAATAAATGTTTCGCCTTGTTACTGTATACGCCATATATTTGGTTTTATTTTCGCAAATTTCGCGAATCGCGAGTGGGTCGCGAATTTAACAACACACCAAAATATTGCCAACATAAGAAGTCGGATGAATTTGTTGTCTCCTGGTCAGAAATTCACCACTTCGCTTTGCAAAAGTACATCATCACCGCCGATTGTAGATTTGAGAATTTTCCGACCGCAAATTCAACCACTCGCGAAATAGTCTGGTTAGTCCTATTCGCGAAAATTTATGGGCGCGGAATTTATGGCTTATACAGTGTTCAAAAGTCTAACACAATGCTTGTGGACCAGTTTGAATTGATCTCATGTTAGAATCATCAGAGGTATTGCCCATTTTTCTCATTAATATTTTGAAGTCTTATCCCTTTTCTTTCAGGACGTGGTTATACGTCGGTGCGGCTTTCATCGGCCTGAATGTGGCTATCGCCCTCTACCTCATTGTCATCTGTTCATGGATAAGAAAGATCACTGATTGGGAGAAACATTGCCCTAGCGCCATTCCAATAGCAACCTGTGCGTTTGTATGTGGGACTCTATGGTAAGATCATCCGATGCATCTCTGTCAGTTGTACAACACATGCTTGGTGACAATCGCTCCACAGACGATATCTTACACCAACCCAAATTTTGACTCCAACCCTAGAAAAAAAAAACAGTATACCTAGTCCTAACCCTATACCTAAACCTAAACCTAACCTAAAGCCGAATTGCAGTCCTAACTCTAACCCGGCATCTTTGATGAAATAAAACCTGGAGCAGTTATCGTTTGGGCAAATGTCAGGGTACCTCTTTCTCAAAAGATTCCATTTGTATTAGTTTAATTCAGGGTTATTTCTAAGATTTATTTCATTTTCGATCTTAAAAAAAGACAGATTCTTGACAGTTTTGTTCTATATATTATCAGGAATTATTTAATTTTCACATGTTTACCCTGTGCTTGAAAGAGTATTGGGGGGAAAATGTCCATTTGAATTAAATTTAAGTCGCACTAAAAGAATAATCAAAGAAGCAGAACAGCAGGTAAATGTCATTGCAGAAGTTTTTGGAACTCATGGTAAACAGTTGATGAATGATTTTGTTATAATAAAGAAAAAAAAATAGTCATAATTATTCTCTTACTGTGAGACATTGTACATGTATATTGATCAATATTTGTTATTGAAGCGGAAGCGAATTGCAAATAAGTTTTATCTTATTTGATGTATGGATGTTGCCGGCCAAAGGAAAACAATTCCTTTTTCAATCTCTTCATATTTTTTATGGCTACCTTGAAATTGCCTCAGGAAAGCACAATGAAGAACAAAGAAGTGAGCTGCATTGTTAACATCTATTACCTTCTGTTAGCATCTAATTACGTTGAATTGTCAGATCATCGAGTTTAACTTCTCTCTTTTTTTGTCTCTTTCTCATCTCTATCTCTTGTCTCTGTCTCTCTCTCTCTCTCTGTTTGTATGTCTCTGTCTGTCTGTCTGTCTCTCTCTCTCTCTCTCTGTGTATGTCTCTGTCTCTGTCTGTCTGTCTCTCTCTGTTCTGTCTGTATGTCTCTGTCTCTGTCTGTCTCTCTCTGTTCTGTCTGTATGTCTCTGTCTCTGTCTGTCTCTCTCTCTCTCTCTGTCTGTCTGTCTCTGTCTGTCTCTGTCTGTCTGTCTCTCTCTCTCTTCCTTCTCGCCCCCTCCCCCAGTCTCAACATAGCTCTATGGCCTGTGTATGGATTCCTGACGCCTGTAATGCTCTTCACTCTCTTTATGGGCTTTATTGTCATCGTCAGTCTCCTACCAAACAGCATGTAAGCATTCCTAACACACATGTAGACCTGCAGCAGCAGGCTTTATCTTCTCAGCAGAAAACTCTTGATCTGCTCTCTGCAGAAAAAAAATTAAAGTGTTATCTTCTTGGCAGAATTTTTAAAGAAATACAGCTTTGCAGAATCCCAAGAGGGTGATTCAAGAGGACCAAAGCAATTTTGCAGGTTGGAAGTACGCATTTACACATTTAGTGGTCCACTTCCAGTGAAATCTGGCTTTAAAGCAGCATTTGGAGGTGGTTTGGGAGAGCTAAAAACAATTGTGGACGTTGAAAGTATGCATTGAGATATATATATTTTACCCTTCAGGTCTTGGAGGCACTCTTGCGAGGGGAGAATTTACATTTGGGATTTGTTTTCTGAAGTCCGCCCATGCTTGCTATTAGCATTAACCCTTTCAGGACAGGAATTATTTAAGGGCTAAATTGATCATATTTTGTTCTTCTAATTGGCAACAAAAATATTTTCTTTTAAAGCTACATGGTTCTGATAAAATGTATTGTCTTTGATAACAACATACATGGTTAAAAACTTCTTTGATAAGTTGAAAAAAAATTGCCAATTTCGACCAAAACAATGATTTTGAACCTCTCAGTGTGTTGCCAATTTAAGAATTTAAAGCTAATTCTCCTTTTTTAAATTCCTGGCATCAAATCAAATGCAATATGGTCATGCAACAAAAATGGGCTCGGTGTGTGCAGAAATTTTTGCTCTTTCTACTTTTGCATCTGGTATATTTTTAGGGCTCTGAATCGAAAGGGTTAAGGGTGTTAATGCCCTGGCGAGAACCATGCTCATAGGTTAGTAACATAGTTACAATGGTGTTTATATCCTATTTATTATGTACTTTGTAGAAAGCAAATTAAAGTTACTGTTGACTAATTGTGTCTAACTTGAAGGTGTCATTAATATTGAGGTCCATAGTAAACTTTTTAAACTATTCAGTATATATATATATATATATATATATATATATGTATATATATATATATATGTTTATATATAAAGGCACCATGTATGTATATATATAATATATATATATATATATCTATATAAATATTCTCTAATTCATCTGTGGAATATATACATATACATGTACACGTAATTCAAATCTTGCAACTGTATGAACTGAGTATTATAATCTTTGTTTTGGCATCATCTGTGTCAATGTACATGTACTTGTAGAAATAAGAGACTTGAAGATAAAGTTGAGTTCTGGTCATGATATTAAATTGTGAAAGAAACTGTATCAAATCAATTGGAAAAGGGTGATTATATAGCACATAAAAATTGGTGTATGCTGTAAGGTTTTGGAATCGCCAAAAAGAAATTGACTCAGTCCTGCTGAGAGTCATGTGCACTGCACACAGAAACATGTATATGGGACTACACACAAATGTTTGGCCTGAACATTTCAGCTGTTTCTGGTCATATTTTGAATGTTCAGGCGTTTGGAGAGCAATCATTTCCAGTTGATATTTGTACTATGATAATCTTCCCAACTAACATAAAAAGAATGAGAAAGCTCACAAATTATTTTTTACCTTTCCCAGAAGTCCAGAACTTGACCTTCTCTTTAAGTTTGTCTAAGGTAGCTTAGCGAAATGTGATAACAGGGGAGCGTTTCATCAAGTGTTTTGTCAGTGATTTTTACCGCCAACTGTTATAAGCTACTGAAATCCTTGCATCTGATTGGCTGAGAGCAAATTTGTCGGTAAAAATCACTGACAAAACGCTTGATGAAACGCTCCCCAGGTAAACACGCGGGAAAGACGCATAAAACAAAATTATTCAAAATCATAACTTTATTCTATGGAGGTAGAACCAAAATATTGGGATGTAGAATAAGTGTTTAACTCTGTTAACACATTTAAGCAAAACTTTTATTCAGATAAGTCTGTTTATAATTTAAGATGCATAGACAAAACTTGCAAAGTTGCAATTCTGCTCTTTGCATCTGTCTCACGCCATTACGTTTCGCTAAGCTACTTAATAGGCAATTGATTTAAGTGGTACATGGACTCATGGAGGAATATTACTGGTAAAAAATTGTCAATAAAAAGTTGCTTATCAGCTTTTTCAGGAACACATCATAAAGTTAGATATAAGCACTGATCAGTCAAAATCAGTCAAGATTTATTTTGACTTCTTTTTTTTTAACCATGACTCATGTGTGCAGAACAGCTTTGTCATCTTCCCCTTAGAATACCATCATTGTCTCTTCTCTGATTGGGGACTAAACCGCAGGGCATATTAAAAAAAAATGTACGATTTGGAGAAAACAATCCTCCGAAATGAAAATTTCTTAATAGGATGATTTTTAAAATATTTTTTACACATATTGATTAGGGAGGATCTATTCAATCAAATGACCCTGTGGCCTGTGAGCATTGAAAAGATTTTACCATTGTTTGAGGGCTGGAAAAGTGCATGTGCTGCAAGTTGAAGAGAATTGAAGGGAACAATGAATTGTAGGGAACGATTCATTGTTTGTTAAAGTCAATAATTTACAGAGCACATGCAATTGCTGCCTGACTTGCACTCTGATCCAATATAAAACAGAGCAGTTTCTGCGCAAGGTGATTTTTACAAACTTTACAAAAGTAACCAGTGCTTACCCAACCATAATTATTGTAAAATTTTCATTTTGGAGGAATTTTATGAATTGTTAATCCCATCAATTTTGTTAGTTATTTACTTTTTTTTTTGATATGCAATGTAGTTCATAGTTATTCCACTCTACCTCAACCATAGCAAATTCATTGAGTTAATCCTTCATCAAATTGATCACTGGCTGCCTTGCACCATCCTGGGGTTTACCTTTTCATTTATGCTGCCATGTACAAAGTAATACAAATGATGAAAAAAGAAAAAAAAATGATGAAATACAGAACACGGACAGGAACAAGTACAACCCAGTTGGGCCTTCTAACCTGTGCAGGCCTTTTGTACACTATTTGAGAGTTCCACAGGACAAGACCAAAATTTTTGGTCTAGCTGCCCACCTGTCTCATCAGCTTAGTCTTGTGGACCATCATATTCTAGTGGGCTATAACCTACATCAGGGTCATTCTTTTTAAAGTGAAACAAACAGTCACACACGTGACCATCTAATTTTGCCTATTGCTGGAAAATCACATTATATTTTATTGATTTTTTCTATATCACCAGTTTTTTACATGAAAAAGATTTCCCTTTCTTTGACAAGAATAAGTCCTTTCCCAACCATAATGTTTTTACAGAGACATTTGAAAATGCCCTTTTTTGAGTGGTCACACACATGACGGTGACCAACCTAATTTTCACCTCTAAAAGAAAAGAATGGAAAATTGCTTTCAAACTGTTCAGAGCAATCCCATCATACAGCAGTGAAAAGTGGAAGCTTGCACTCCAAGGGAAATTAATGCGAAAAAAGTAGGTTCGCACACAGGGGGCACCTTTTGTCCATCAAACAAAAGGTGCCCCCTATTTTCATTGTCCAAGCCCGAAATTCTGCGGCCTCTGACACTGAGTAGTGTGACATAGTTCATGTATTCATTTAGCTAGGACCATTTACTATTCGCTTTATATATTTCATGATTTCAAAAAAATAAATTCATCTTTTCTTTTAACTGTTCATTCATCATTAATGCAGGAGCGTATATATGTATATATATTTTCATAGTTTCTGCGCTTCATGAATCTATGGTATTGTTATTATTATTGCTATTATAATTGTCAACTTTTTGTTTTTATTATTATTATTATTATTATTACTATTATTATTATTATTATTATTATTATTATTATTATTATTATTATTATTATTGTCATTATTATTATTATTATTTATAATCAGTTCATTGTGCATGTTTCTTTTTAACAAATGTTATGCTTTGTTCTCCCTTTTTTGTTGTTCACAGTCGTCAAGGGGTAGTGATCTGATTCACTTGATCACCGTTTCTTTTCTTCTTTTTTTGCGGAAGTATAATATTTTCTCTTTTTTTGTTAGCGTCCTGGGATTTTCATTCGTACACCAACAAATATTTTCATATTTTAGGTTTGGTCCAATAACCATTACTTAAATATCTCTAATCTTCTTTTTGAAGTTAATGTGGACCTGGTGAAACTATCAGTATAAAATGAAAAGCAACCCAGAGAAAAGCTCAAGAATATAGTGAAAGATAATCTTAATACAGTATATTGCATTATTTTGATGCTTTATTAAACTAATATGGTAATATATTTTCATACTCTTTGGAATGGCATCATCAGAAATCAATATATTTACCAGACTAAAGATCAGAGATTGCCTTGTTAGCAATTCATAGACTTTTATTGGTTAACTATAGTGAACAAATGAAATCATAAAATAAGAAAGAAAAGTAAGGAAACCGGGAAAGGACATTCATTATACAAATATGTGATAATAGTTTTCCAAAATGAGTTAGGTCAATGGCATGTGTGTAGATTCAAGTTTCATAAAGTACATCTTGTACTTAATTTGCTAGTAGTGGGCAAAAGAAAGGGCAAAGTCCTGCAAATTGCAAAGTATCCTACCCCTGACCGACTGTTCAGTTGCATGGAAATATAAAAGGTACTGTATGTTGCTTCACTTTCCATTGCACTGCACCACCTCATAATCAAATGTCTTGTGTTGTGAAATGTTTGCAGTGAGTGCCTTCACATATTTTATACTTTGAATCACCATGTTGTCTGTTCTTTTTATGATTAATAGAGTTTAGAACATAGCAATTGTAAATTGCCATTTGGTGGTTTGTGGAGGACCTATGTGTCTGGTTACATGACGTTTTTCTGTGGGTTAGTTATTCCAAAGGTTCTACACATCGAAGCTTCTTAATTTTGAAGGCTCATATTTCTAACAATGAATCAGGGTTCATAAGTCATAAGCCCGAGAATGAACTAGAACTCCTTATTGTTTTCAGAATTACGAACTGTTGTTCATTTTTTTAAATTATGAACCTTTGGATAAACAAACCTTCGGAATGATGCAACAGATGTTCAGTTTTATGATCCCTATTCCATTTTCGGGACTACGAGCCCCCTGGTCTGGAAGATTTGTGTTTTGGAATTATGAACCTTTGGAAAATGGAGTACCTGCTATTGAACATTAGTTCCATTTCATATAAAGAATGGCACTCTTTCTCATTTGTAGACTGCATTTTCTCTATTCCAGTTGCTCCACTTTAATGGAATACCTCCCATTGACCATTAGTTCATGACATATCAAGAAGAGCATTGATTTCTTTCTCATTTGTAGACTGCATTGTCACTGTTCCAGTTGTTCCACTTTAACTTTTGATAACATTTTGTGCCTTCGAGTAGGGCTTGACACTAGTAGGGGTCTGGTAGACATGGGCCCTCAAATTGTAACCGATCCTAACAATTAAAATAATAAAAAGGTTTGAGTGGAGCCATGTTTCAGGAAAAGTTCTTATATAACAAAGAATATCTGGTGCTTTTGTTTCTGTATCTTCCTTTTCAATTTTTTCAGAAATTGAATGAGATAATTTCTACTGGTTGTGTGATATTTTCGATAACTTAAAATACAGTGTATATTTTAAAATACTTTTATAGGCAACTTTTATGGTTGCGATGATGCGATGTGCAGAGCAGTTTATTACAATTTTTACACTGTGAATGTTTCACTTTTCTGGGAATTACATGTTTTTGATAATTTGCTGCGATTGGACAGTATTTGCCAAGATCACTTCTGCGGTGCTTCTGCATAAGCTCTGGTCACAACGGCTCCTGCTTAATTCCGTCAAAGGTATAGGGTTGGAATTAGGGTTGAAATTGGGGTTTAGGTTAGGTTCAGAGTTAGGTATAGTGATTGGTCCAGTTTAGTTTTAGTATTCGGTAAAGTACGAAAATCGACACGAAGCAATTGTCGCTGGAGCATGCATCAAACAACCCACCGAAGATATCAATGATTGGGGAAAAAAAAGGGAATTATTTTCTGCCTCTGCTGTAGATGGGGACAGATGCATTTTTGTAGGAGGTAGCAACCCTAACCCTAACTCTGGTGGTGATGTTGGTGGTGATGGTGATTGTAGGTTTTACTCCATCTAGTCCTACATGCACAGCCCTGTTGGAGATGATCCCATAAAACCTAACCTGGGACCAATGGCACATAAGACCAATAGGATATGGGCCTATGAAGAGTATTTAGAAAACTTACCCTACACGTACCACATGCACTTTAAGTTTAATCCATGTTCTTTTATTGCATATCCAGTTTGTAGAATTAACCCTTCTTTACTATCAAGTCTTAAATTTCATGAGGTTCTTAAGTATTTCTGTATTTCTTATCCCCTGAATCTCTGAAAGTTTTTTTGAAATAGTTCCTTACTGATAATACATGCATGTACATGTACCTTTAGGAATACTTTCTGAATAATTTAAGGAGTTATGAGCTGAATAATGATTTTTCTATTGTTGGCATGGGGCATAGTTGTCCATTGGATTATTGCTTGGATTGTGAAGCGATCCTGCCATGTATTCAACACTTTTAGATTAAACATGAAACCTTGGCAATATCGTACAAGATAAGAATCACGAGGCAGGGGCAGATCCAGCATTTTGTAAGGGGGAGATGCACAATTAAGGGGGCAATTTTTAAATTGTGTACTGAAGGTATGCCAGTGGGGTTTCAAAGTGGAGGGCACCACCGGTTGTGCCCCCTCCTGTGTACGCCACTGCCTTGAGGGATCCTGTCACATTTGCCTAAATAATTTCCACAATGTCACTTATACATGTACATGTAGGTTTGAGGTGCTTTAGAACTTATGATCACTTCATAATAGTGTTGTGGGCTTTCAGGTATGGGTTAACTATTTTAATTCACGAAAATAAATAATTTTAATATCACAAATTTTGACTAACCCATCTAGTTGCATGTTTTAATAAGTGGCGGCACAGAAGGATGATGTTTGCAGTGAATAATTTTACTAACAAGTCATTTGATGTATGAAGTTGCAAGCGGGTGTTGGAAATTTTTTTTTGAAATCTTGGATACTTTTTATACCATGGTGTACATTTTATGAATCCATGTACATATTAGTCATGGAATAATATTTATTGTCTAATATATAATGTAAATATTGAAAGAATGACAATCTTATACTCTCTTATAAAAGAATGTTAAATAGATGTCAACAAGTGTGTAATGTCTATTCTTTTTTCGTGTAGACTTAAAAGCAAAGTACTGATAACACAATATAGTGCATTCCATTTTATACAGTAGGCTACAATTAACTCTGTAATATGGTAAACAGTAATGTTTTGTTTTTAAAGGGACAAGTATTATCTCACAAATTTTCTTCCACCAATGGAAAGAATTGCCTTTCCTCGCATTTGAAAAAAATGAATGTACAGACTGAAAGGTACATGTATTTCATCTATAGATTACATTTTCAGTACAAAAGAATATTTTCTTAGCTTCAGGAATGGAAATGAAGTTAAAGTCTATACTGCCAAGTGCATGTTCCTATGCATCTTTTTGTTTTCAATAAAATGTTTGCATGTCAGGTAGATAAATCCATAATTTGCATATATCCCAAGGTAAATCTGCCAATACTCTGTACTGTAATACCAGTAAAGATTTAGAATGCCGTGTCACGAAAAAAGGTCAACTTACCTCAACGTTTTCATAAATGGACATTCAACATTTAGTCTTTATGGCTGCCTACATATTTTATACATGTTTTGTGTAATACTGTTATGTTGCTTTTTTCTCCTTTCCTGATAATTTTTAATGATCTTTATTATGTTCTAATCACATCTTGATTATATTGATTGTTGTTCCATTACTTTGATTTTAATAAAACCAGGGGAAAGGTGCATGTACCTACATGTACAGCTTTACACAATGCCCATTACAAATTTAAATTGACATCCTATCAGATTAAGAATGTGTTAATGTGAGTCACAATCAGTACATGTAGTTTTGGCTAAGTAGAAATTGTACATCCCACTGTGTAGCAGTCAATGAGTAGATGTGTAAAATGCCTAAACTCTAATGCATCACTGTAAAACTGAATAGTTTAGGCCTGTGAAAGCATTAAGTAGTGGTACATGGTTGTCTGGTTGATAAGTTTATGTGACAAGGATGCCGAGCTAAGTCAATGTTTGGGTCTTTTTTTTTCTTTGATATTTTGTCAACAGAAGAGAAAGAAATTATTGAAACAGATGTATTTCTTCGCTTTTATGCCATTATATGCAAGTTTAATTCCATCGTAAGTCAGTAACTTAAGTGCAGAACCAAACAGAAGAAAGGCGTAGGCTTAAAAAGCAGAGAATGTGGAATTTATACATGTATTTATAATGAGATGTGATAAGTTTGAAAGTGTATACTTTTCAAGTTTTACTTCATGCCAGGTTTTCCACCGAACTTCAATTTTAAGCTTTTAAGCACATATTCATGTAGTGGCTGAATGACAAGAGTATATATAGATAATATAGTTATATATAAATTTTTTGTGTTTTTGTTTTTGTTTTGAGATTGTTCTTGATTTAGACTTACTATTCATATATCTGGTACAGATGCCATAGAGCCATACATGTAGATGTTAACAGTTCAGAAGTACATGTATACTATATTTAACATTTTCATAAAGTGAATTTCAAAGGTGATGATTTAGATGCCATGGTGTTTTATCAATAATTTTGTAGAACATGTCTTGCTTGGGTAGATGAAACTGGGAGTAGAGAGTTGGCTTGAGTAAAAACAGAGATATCAAAGAATTAAAAGACATGTCACACAACAGCCATCACATAAGAATATATAAGAAAGTAGTCCACTTCATCATGAATCTTGAGGAAGGAAATTTTGTACTTTTTATACAAAACCAATAGAGTTTATACGTTATGACATCACACATTGCCAATGGGAGATTCAACATATCATTAGTGATCTTAAATTCTAGTCATCATAACTTTTGCATTCTTTGTTAATCCCAAATTTCACTATTTTTTTTTCTTCTTTCATGCTTTTACTCGGAGCAGCTGCATATTTATGAAAATTATTCTATTTATTATTTGCATACTTTTTGAGTCAAAGGGAAGTGTATATATAAATTATATGTGGATGAATGCAACATGTACATATGTACCTAAAATCTCAAATATTTATTTAATGTAAAAAATGAAGGTATACCTCTTTTTTTACCCCCCAAAAACAAAAATGTGCATTGTGTATATCCTAGTCTTTATTTCTCATCATTTTAAATGCTATCTTTACATAATTACTGAAATAAAAGGTTACATTTGATTTAAAAGGCAAAAAACATTCCGCAAAAATATATTGATATTAAATTTTTGAATTCTTTCTGTCTGAATTAATGTTATTTAACCTTATAAGTTATGAAACAAAATCGTTAATATGTAATTAAGGATAGAAATTCAAGAAATCTGATTTGTACAAATGAGCTTCCAGGTGTTGTGTGTGTGGGTTTTTTTTTAACACTGTTTCATGGAAATTTTAATGTAATTTATCAAGTTTTCTAGTTTATAACTGAGGTGATCCTGGAAATTTTAATTATATCATATTGTTATTCATTTTTCAAGTATTAGAATTCATTAGTAACATAATAATTGTGTTTAGAATGATTGAAGTAAGTTATCTTTTGGTGTTTTTTTTTTTTTTTCAATTCATGTTAGCTTTTTCTCATTGATCGCAAAGGTGTGATTTTTCTTCTTTTTTTTTATACAGAAACAATTTTTATGTACCCACATGCCTGTAAAGTTCAGTCTTTCAATTTTGTATTTTGATCTTGTAAATTTGTTTTTGTCCAATAAATGCATATTTTCTGATACCTTTATATTTGTTATGTATTGTTGTTTTCTTATGGGAATTACATGAACTTAAAATGTGGTGAAATTTTATTTCTGTTATTATCTATCGAGTCCTTAGTAATACATCTTCAAAACACAATTTTTTTTCCTACCACTTTTCCTTCACCATGACCCACCATTTCTCCCTCTCTCTTTCTCTCTGGCAATCTTTCTCCTCATTTCCAATCTCACCGTTTCTCACCACATGTATCCCGTCCCCTCTATTTCCCCCCCCCCCCCCCCCATCCCTCTTCTTTTCAACCAGCCCCCCCCCATCTCTCCCTTTCAACCACCCCCCCATCTCTCTCCCTTTCAACCACCCCCACTCCATCTCTCTCTCTCAACCACCCCCCCCCCACCCATCTCTCTCTCCCTTTCAACCACCCCCCCCATCTCTCTCTCCCTCTCAACCACCCCCCCCCCCCCATCTCTCTCCCTCTCAACCCCCCCCCCCCCCCCCCCCCCCCCCCCTCTACCCCCCCCCCCCTCTACCCTTTAACCCACCTCTTTCTCTCTCAGGCTCTCCCTCTTTCCCTCAAACTTAATCCTCCCCCATTCCTCTAAATGCCCTCCCCCATCTCACCCCCCCCCCCCCTCTGCTTTTACAGTAGCTCCTTCGAGTACCTTCTCTTGTGCAGTATCTTTCTCCAACTCAAATTATAGATGCATATCAATCAATAATGCATGCATGGTTTTCATTTGGGTAAATCTGTGATATGACCAGTACATGTACATGTGTTTTAATGACCCATCAGCTAAAATCCACCAATGGAAATTTATTTATAATGTTATAAACTTGGAGTTAACTTCAGAATAATCCACTGAAAAACATTCATGTACATGTATCATATCATACCGAGAGAAATCTAAAGCAGCTATTCAAAGAAAATGCCTTTCCCCTCATTTTCACCAACTTGTTGGTCATTAAAGCTGTCAAGTATTACACAATATCTTGTCATTGTATCGTTTCCTTTACATGTAGGATAGGACACAAAATATAGATAAAAAACACATTTTTTTTACTGTTCCATAATATGGCAATTTTATTATAAAAATACTTTTAAAATATACAGTTTGAATTTCTGAAGAGATATTCTCATTTTCTGAATTCATTCCAAAAAATAGGGAACATGACAAACAAAAGGTATCAACAGAACAGAAGCAGAAAGATGAATTAATTTCCTTTTCTATAATCAAGAATTTAATATCAGCTTTTCTTTAGAGACTTGTTCTGATTTTTTCCTATCTTGTTTCAGTAAACTAAGAAAAAATTTGTAGAATAGATTACTTTGGAAAACTGAACACAAGTAGGTCTACCATCTAATTACATGTAAACATCAGGAGAAATGGCTGAGACCTTAGACCTTGTACATTTGAAAACACAAATAAAACATCTTAAACATAATCATAAGCACGACTAGCAACATTCGACCAAAGCAACATAATTTTGACCCATTTTAAATATGTCAAATAAATAGTTGTGCAAACATGTACGTATGTTTCTCGGTGTGTACTGCCACTTGTAAAAGTTAAATGTTCCAAAATTCAGCCAGTATTGCAACTTTCTTGTCAATCTTGGCTTTCATAATGGTCTTTAATTACAACTCCCCTAGATCAGTTCTGGTCTCAGAAGTCTCAAACACTTTTGCAGTGCTTACATGATTGAAGTTTAACTGTCTGAGAGGAGAGAACTTGTTTTATAAATACTGACCCTAATAGGGCCTAAACCCTGCCTTCGCCTGTACAATTAAGCTTTAGGCAAGATTCTGTTATACAAGTACTGGTCCATCAAGACACATTCCGAGTCCTCTTATATGGTGATCACATGACATTTACTGCAAGGTCACATGACACTCCCATCATGGTCACCTGACTATCTTCAGCTCTAGGCAGGTGAGCAGTGGGATCACATAAAACAAATTGATGATCATGAGGGCTATTATCAGCTGGGTTCTTCCCGAGTATTTGATATGCTATAATACAGGCACAACATTCCATCCTCCACCTGTACAAAATAATAGAAAACAGATTTGAGAATACCTACATAGTGGGCGGAGCATTTGTCTTAAAATCATGCAGGGAGTTCTTGGTAAAGTAAATTTCCCTGACTTGTAAACAGAATTCACAGTGATTGTCACCAGAGCATGTGTTATACAGTCATAAGCTACTTCTTGGTTAAGAAAAGTCCCTTACAACTATTTTTTTTCTTAGTTTCAATTTCTTAACCTTAAAGTCCTATATCTTTTGTACACAAAGTCATGTATTTTCAATGGCAGATTACCACTTGTGTCAAAGCAGAATTCCCATGATTATTATTACAATATGTGCATATATATTTTGCCAATTTCATAGATGAGGGTGGATAATTTACCTGTTCTTCTGTGCTCTGAGACCATATCTGCTTCAGAGTGACATCAGGCTCTAGGATGTCTTCGTCACAGACAATGTCCACCTGTCATATAAATACAAAGTGTAAAATTTGACCAACGTTCATGTTCGTGGCAGTCGCATATGTTTCCTTGTCTTCAAATGCCAAGACATGTTTGACACTACACAAGTGGATATCTGCCTAAAGTGATTCTTGATCTAAAATTTCCACTTTAGCAGAGAAATTGATTGGTGAGTAGTTAATGTTGGAGGCCAACAACACACATCCGGACAATTCACCGTCTTCATTCATATGATTGAAGACGGTGAATTGTCCGGGGGGTGTGTTGTAAAACACAGAACCTGATGCATACCATGCATAGAACTACACAACAATTTTTTTACTGATTTACAGCCACAACATAGGGAAGCAACCTTATTTAGAAATAGCACGCAGCAGACGAAGAGAGAAATAGAGGCTCTGCACAAACAGAACAAACATCCCTTTACATTGAGAAGACTCAGAATATTCAACTTTTGTGTGATGGGAGAGAGAAGGAAAATATATGGTTGAGAGGCAGAGAAAGAGGCAAAAGAGATGAGAGAAGAGAGAGAGAGAGAGAGAGAAAAGCATCTCATACCTTTACAAGGCTTTCAAACTTTAATTTGTGTGTAAAGGGAGGAAGGTGGAGACATATAACATACAAAATATACAACAAAAAAAAGAGAGTTAAACAGAACGAGATATCTCTTACCTCAAGAGGGCTTTTAATGTGTAACTTGTGCGTGATGAACCTCTGTATCTGTCCAACTGTGACTCTGTTTGGTACAAGAATATACTTCTTCTCCAGAGGCTAAGGGAGAAAAAAAGAGAAGGGTGATCACTGAGAGATCAAAACAGGAGAGGGAAAGGGGGCAAAAAAAGACAAAAAGGAAACAAAAAGAATGGGAGAGAGGGTAAGGCTAGCAGAAAAAAGGGAAATGGCCAGGGGTCAACACTAACAGGGGCTAGATGCACATGGGCCCCTACATTGTCACTCCAGACCACCAAAATAACCAAATTTAAAATGGGGGGGGGGGGGGGGGAGATGCACAAAGAACTAAAAAATTAAGTATTTGAAATCTGTTTAAAAAATTCAGTTTGGAGCCACAGAAAAAGCACATGCGCACAGGGAGTGAATAGTATCAGGATGCACAGGAGTCATTATTCTTTTCTTTTTTTTAACAATCACACACACACACACACGCACACACGCACAAACAAACACAAATTGCATTATAATTTCATTCTGAGATGAAACTTAGATAGGAATAATTATTTATTTCACCTCTCTTTAATGAAATTTAATTGCTTGCAGGGTTCTTGTTAATAGCCGGTAACCGGCTATTTTTTCCGGCTGTAACGCCGATCGTAACCGGCTGTGGCCTCACAAAAAAAAAAAAAAAAAAAACAAAAAATATTTATATATATCATATAAAATCAGTCTCGATTCAATTCAACAAGTCGCTATCTCAAATTTCAGTTTACACAAGCTTCACAGCGGTGTTGTGAAAGCGGTCGTAAAGAAACGGGAAGAAACAGCTCTAAACACAGCCAATGAGCGAGAGATCGAGAAAGCAAGAAGAAACAAAACTAAACTGACTCGACGAGGGCTAGCGCGCTAGTCGGGGTTGCGGGTAATACACGATGCTGGGCTTAAAAAAGCCCAAAACAAATGAAGAGTCATATATCACCAAAACTGACAATAATCTAGGGGGCTAAGGTCCTGTTTATATGATCAAAGAGAATTCATTTACTGTTTTGTAAGTCTAAATGCTACGACATATTTTTACAAATTAATTTTGATGTTAAAATCAAAAGCCTAACTTGCGTATACATACAACCCACAAACAGGTTCATGCCGTGACACAAACCCGGCACAATTAAACCACGGTGGCAGCTTTACTCTCAATGAGGGCTACCCAAAATTCAAGTCCATTGACCAAGCAAGGAGTTATCACTGGACCAAGCAAGGCTTCGAGACGTAACGCTTGTCAAAGTAAAGATTTGTGATCGTATTATTAATCACCATCAAAATGAAAGAAAACATCACAAAACACACAATAACAATACAGATAAAGGCAAACTGATACCTTGCTTTAGAAAATATTCCTAGCTAAATCCAAGAACTATCACAGAAGTTTCATGTTTGAAGAGATTATGGCGCAAGGTTTTTCAACAAAATAATCGATCCCAAAACGTATGAAGTTTCCCCCATTTCATACCCATGCAGAGGTAGGTTCGCTCCATAGGTTCGCTCCCCCTGCTCCAGCGGCCCAGAGAGTTTGCACATTCTGCTAAAATGAGAGAATAGTCTCTGCACATGGCTTCTGCATAAATTAATTTGCATACTAGCTCAACCAATGCGCATTGGTTGAGCTAGTATGCAAATTAATTTATGCAATAGCTATGTGCAGAGACGTTTCTCTCATTTTAGCAGAACTTGCAAACTTGCTGGGCCGCTGGAGCAGGGGAGCAAACCTACCTCTGCATGGGTATGAAATGAGGGAAACTTCAAATGTTTTGGGATCGATTATTTTGTTGAAAAACCTTGCGCCATAGCTCTTCAAACATGAAACTTCTGTGATAGTTCTTGGATTTATCAAGAAATATTTTCTTAAGCAAGGTATCAGTTTGCCTTTATCTGTATTGTTAATGTGTGTTTTGTGATGTTTTCTTTCACTTTGATAGTGATTAAGATACGACCACGAATCTGTACCGTATCTGTACTTTGATAAGGGCTTGTCACGTCTTTGGAGCAAGCCTTATTTTGGTCAACGACTCAGATTCGAAGAGTTCCCCGACTTTGAAAATGAGTTAAAAAACAGGAAACAACCAATTAAAGTACAATTTTGTTTTACACTTTTCTAAATCATTTCTTTATGCTTTTGCCTCTAGATTTTGCCGTTTTGATAAGAACATGACTTGAATTTATCATGATTTTTTTATTTATTTTTTTGCTCAGGGGGTCGAAAGTTGGGGGTGCGTTTAATTTAACGACAGCGGTGTATACGTTATTTACGGTAATCCTAGCCTTTTTGTAACGCTGCAGTGTGGTAAATTTGATCATAATCATGAGAGTTCATTGTGTTCATTCACTTGTGCAAATCATATGACTGTAGGATATCAAGAATAGCTGCAGATATAAAAAAAATCATGCATTCACTTTCTGAACAACATGGATTTTAAATAAAATAACACCAATGTCATCTGAGCTGGCATTTTAAACCTGTTTAGTGTTGCCTTGTTCTTTATTTAAAAGAAGTAATTTCCTTGTACATGTAGGGTCTGGAAGATTGGAAGAATGGACGATTTTACCTTATCAATTCTTGCAAAAGCTAGGGGCGCTGCCCCTGTACCCCGCTGGGGGCTTCACTGCCCCCAGACCCCTGTTGCTTTTTTGGAGTAACCGCCTGTGAATGATAAATTACCTGCTATCAGAAAAATTAGCAAGAACCCTGGCTTGAAATAATTTCATTAATTCTAGTGTGCACGTCATATGAAGAGTCTCTACTGAAAGTCTGAAAGAGACATACCTTAAAGGTTGGACAGCCAACAGATGCCCTGTGAATAGGAACAAATCAAGACAAATACACTTGTATGTCATCAATACATTAACTTCTTCTAAAAGCATTATGATTTTTTTTTTTTTGCAATAGGCTCCTTCTATGCAATTTTGTGAATCCAAAACACATGTAAAGCTTAACATGTACAGGTGACAGCTATTACATAAAGTTCAATTATGTCATTTTGTTAAATTGTATTTTTTTCACATTAAATTAAAAAGGTAAGTCTTTTGTCAAAAAAAAGGTATCATATAAAAAAAGTCTACATGGACTGCAGTCAGGGCTGAATTGTTCAAGTTTACTTATAATTGGAATGGCACATATGTAAAAACAAATGCATCTCATATGTACACTAGTTATTGTTACCAAATATGCAATATTACAATGTATAAGAATTTAAAAGGCAAATTTCGTTCTAACATACAAGAAGAATTAGAATCTACTTTAGCCAAAATATTCCATGACAAATAGTGTAAATACGAACAAGTCCTAGACTTACCCTGCGTATTCCAGTAGGACTGCAACATGAAGCTCAGTGTTTCTTGGTGATACCACAGGCTCTGGAAGGGGAAATTCTGTAAACAAAAGTCAGAATAATACCAACAATCTCTACAACTGATTCTTTTTTTCTGTAATTTCCTTCAGCATTAAGAAGCAGACAGTGATTTATATTATAAGGCGAAGTATCAACACATAAGTTCTGCACATTAACTTTAATTATGTAACAATATAAATAAAATCAATTTTGTAACATTTTGTATTACTTTGGCTGAAAATTATTTTTTTTATAATGGTGTATTTAGGAATGTAAATAGAAAAAAAATCGATAAAAACATTTTCAAGCCACAATTGCTCAATTTTCAACACAAACCAAATTCATAACCGAAACCCTGGACCTAATACAATACCTAACCCTAAACCTAACAAAAAACTCAACCCTAACCCTAACCCTAATCCTAGCCCTCTATCTTGGACAGAATAAAGCCTGTTGGATCAATGTGATAGTGGACGATGTTTACCTTTCTGTGGTTGCTTAAGATTTCTCTCTTTCCAAAATCTTCTCTCTCTGGCTCTCTCATCTGAGAAATTAACCAACACATTTTCAATTTTATTCAAACATCATGCATAATTCTTTCACATAAACAACTCTAGATCCACATGTTTACCTGACATAGCAACAACTAGTGAAGTTATTTTCATAATGCAATCTCACAATAGAAATGCATAACTTGTAAGAAAGTATTTCATTGCAGAGTAATTTAATATTGGTAACTTTTATTTGCTTGAATATGACTATTGCTTTATTTCTAGCTATGAAACACAACTTTATAGTTATTGATAGACATGCACAACATTTCATTTCATCTTAGCACAGATCCATAACATTAATTTCCTTTACTTTGTCTATATTGTTCGTAGGTATAATGAATATATGATGCACACAGTTCAAACAATTTTATTTCAATATAATAAAAGAGTAAGAATAACTTTCAAGACAATTTTTACCTTCCTGAATATAAGGCAGTAGCTTGTAGACGATTTCCTGTAGGGTTGGGTCTAGTCTATGGTGTGAGAATAGACAACACATTTATCATTATACTTGCTTCCTAAAGACCTAAACTCATGTGCACAGGGAATAAAATTTGATTTTACATTAAATCTTCAATTATCTCTATGCATGCAATATGAATAATACTTCAGTTCATTCTTGCGTTTTTCTCTGATGACTGCAACACATAAAAGTTTTGTTTAAAGCCATTTTTTTATTTTGTAGCAGATGTATTATGTTCTATTTGTTCTAATCATCTCTTTTCTAGGTATAAATTACAATTCCCATGATAGAAAATATCAAAATACCCCAATCCTCTCTATCAAATTCAAAATGTAGCTTTCTATAACTTTTTAAATCCATCAACAGTTACATCAAAACTCAAACATGTTCTCACATAATTTAGTCAATAAAAAGTATTTTTATAACGTTTATACAAACCCTGAGACTGGATTATACTACACAATCAAAGAAACCTATTACATAAAAATTAAGAAAGGCAAGTCCAAGCTATTTAGTCTCATACCTGACCGACCACATTTAAGATTTTAGTACATCTGGGCCCCGTTTCATGAAACTTGCTTTCACTGACAATTTACAAAAACTGTTATAAGCTACTGAAATCCTTCCATCTGATTGGCCGAGAGCAAATTTGTCAGTAAAAATCACTGACAAGACACTTGATGAAATGCCCCCCTGATGACTTCATCAAGCTGATAGCCCTCCTAGTGCTTGGATCTGACAAAAAGTAAATATATTATATAATTCTATATTTAGTTGGTAATGTATCATACATTGGACTTGCCCAGAAAAGGATTTTTCCACTTACTTGATACTTAGGAATGGATTTGAGGGATGGATGAGCACATCACATGTTGGACAAAGTTCATTTTTCTTGATGTATGAAACGAGGCACCTCTTACAAACTGAAAATGGCAATACAAGAGAATAATAAAAATGTTTAAAAACTGATTCCACTTTATTCAACTCTGAACCACCCAAGGAAGACATACAACCTCCTAAATGACAACTGACATCCATCACATTTTTTTGATAATGCGTTTAAAGTTTAAAGGTGAGACTTGTTAGGTGTGAAATATTTATTTCACATGAAGGGCTAAAATCATTATGTAGTCTATTGAATATGATGTTCTACCTCTAGGAAGAATATAGATCTCACACTGACGTTTTAGTCGTGTGACAGCAAAATCATTTTTAAAATATGCTATTCATGCTTTGCACATACGATGAACAGAAATAAAACAGTTTTTTTCAATGGAACACCCTTTTGTTCATGAAATTAAATAGGAACAGACTAAAGAAAATAATGCTTTTGTAGATATTTTCCCCTTGACCCTACAGGTCTGAGCAATGTTCCTACATTCCCCATTGCTATCAATTCAGAAAAATAATGACAGGGTGACATTTTTCTTGGGATACCTTGGAGACTACAGCCCACAAAGATGACAGTCCATAAAACAGACAGCCCACAAGACCACCAACCAATAAGAATGTCAATTTCATAGGCCTTCTGAGAAGTTTTCAGATGATTCACAAGACCGATGCCCATGAGACAAGACTGTCCATGAGATCAGTTTCGTAAGATGTCAGTCTTGTGGGCTTTCAGTCTACTGCGATGTCCCCAACTAGAATTAAGGTTAGAAGAAGGAGCATCGGTAAGCATCCCTTCGCAAACTTACATGTGTGAAGACACTCTGTAATAGTTGTAGCATCAATCAGATACCCTCCACACAAGTGGCAAGTAATATACTGATTCACTTCTGTCAGGCGAATGTAGATCTGAAAATAAAGAGTTTTCAGAAACAACAAATCTAAAAACTTAATCTTTCAATTTTGGCTTTCTTTTTGTGTTTCTTCCTGCAATTTTCAGCACAAGTGAGTGGGTTTTTCTTTTCCATATTAAAGGAGAATGAAACCCTGGGGAAAAATCAGTTTATGAAAAGACAGGATCGAGAGAAGCAATTTAAAAAAAGTTTCGTCAAATCGGTTATGAAATGAGAAAGTTATGAAAGTTTGAAAAGTCTCAATTTATTTCTATGGTGATCCTCAAATTGGCAATGTTGCTTCAAAGTGAGAGGTCTAGTAGGACAACTCTCCATACGTTTTGTACACAAAATTTCATATTTTCCCCATTATCTCTCAAGGTGCATCTCGTCTCCTTTTCTTAGCTCAAGATCACTCATGGGCCCTTGCCTATGTGGGACTGTGTCCAACATTCACTGTTGCAGCAGTCTTCTTCTTCTTCTTTAATAATCTTCAAAGGGCTATGCAGCCTATCACGAAGATGAAACTTAACTTGTGTGCACGTTATGAGGAGGAGTGTAGGGTATTTTCAAAGTGATTTGTTAAGAGTCTCTGAAAACTTTCAAGTGAGACTGCATTCACCACAGAACTTGGAAGAGAATTCCACTCAGGAACAGATCGTTGAACAAAGGCAAACTTATCGATGTTACCTCTGGAACGATATGTTTGGAAGCACATATTGTGCTTCTTCCTTGTTATGGATGTGTTTGGTGTGAAGAATTTGTCAGGGGGTATTGCAACAAGGCCATTCACGATCCTGTCAAAAACAGACAACAAAATTGCTCTAAGCAAGATTTAATTTTCTTAGATTTGCTAGATTACCTGATTCATGGACTCTTCCACCCTTACTGTGCCACAAATTAGGGGATTCAGAATTAAAAGTGAAATTTTAAATAATTATTTTCCTCTCCTGTATGAATGATCTAGCCTGGAAAAGGGCCTGCTGATACACACAATAACTATTGAAGCCTATTCACCCATAAAAGAGCTAGTCTGAGTACAAGGTTATCTTCAGATATTAAAGCTTGTACATGTATAAGTGGCTCAAGATATATCATGGGAAAATGTATTTGACACAACATGTTGAGTTCACAAAAAGACAAGCAGCATCTTTAGAAATAATGGAGAAAATATGAAATTTGGTGTACAAAACATAGTGAGAGTTGTACTACTAAACCTGCCATTTTGAAGCAACATTGCCAATTTGAGGATCGCCATAAAAAGTAAATTGAGAATTTTCAAACTTTCATAACTTTTTTATTTTGTAACTGATTTTGATGGAACTTTTTTAATTTCCTGCTCTCTATCCTCTCTTTTCATTAAAATGGATATTTCCGCAGAGACAAGAAGGGTTATATTTGGTTTAAACTATTTTCCTTCCCCCTCCCCCCCCCCCCCCCCCCCCGAAATGCATTTAACTTAGATCTATTAGTATTTAGTTAGACACAAAGTATAGAGTAGACCCTACACAAAAATGAACAGGTGGGGCACAGCCACAGCAGACAAGTAATATTACAATATGAATATAATTGCTTGAAGATTATGTTATCTACCAAATTCATATTTTCATACCGGCACTGGTTGGCCTCTCAGAATTCGACGGGACATTTTGAAGGACTCAGGCAGGCAGGAAATTATCAAAAATCGGTACTTATAGAGTCTAATCGGCAGTTTTCAGATTCAGATGAGCTGCATGCATGCATGCATGCATGGACATTACAATTAAAAAGAGGGCGCTCTAACATTGATTCTCACATAGCTAGCTAGCTCAAGAGTGATATGGCTATTAATTTTCACTAACTTTCTGCATGTGTATTCCCAGCAAACACAAAACGTTTTCAGAACGTTCACAAAACGTTTTTTATTAGGTCCGCTATGTCTTCGTCTTTAATAAACGTTTACAAAACGTTTTTATTAGGTCCGCTACGTCTTCGTCTTTAATAAACGTTTACAAAACGTTTTTATTAGGTCCGCTACGTCTTCGTCTTTAATAAACGTTTACAAAACGTTTACAGAACGTCGAAGTTTTGACTTAAACATTTGCCGCAAATTCACAGCTACATGTATAGGTCTTTTGATGACGTCCAAAAAACGTTTACAACACGTTTTACCAAGACGTAATCTGCTGAACGTTTAGCTGCAGTAGATATGTTTATTATCATTATCATTATATGATTCTTATTATTATTGTTGTTGTTATTATCATTATTATTATTATTATTATTATTATTATTATTATTATTATTATTATTATTCCCAGCAAACACCAAACGTTTTAAAAACGTTTTTTCAGGTCCGTAGGTCTTCGTCCTTAAAAGAACGTTTGAAAAACGTTTTTAAAACGTCTAAAACAAAACGTTTCTTACCGAACGTTTTTAAAACGTTTTTTAAGCGTTCAAAAGTGGACCATGTAGATGATACAATTGATCATGATTCATGAATATTCACAAAAGTCCATAATTGACCAAAATCATATTTTAAAAAGGATAAACGGCAATCTATTTTGGCAATTCAATTTGTGCTATAATGCAAAATGTATTTACATTAATTGTTATGCCCAATGCAATTTGAAGAGGTATTTATAGGTCAAAACTGAAAAAATGTAATCTTCAACTATTTTTTTATGGTCATTGCCATCTGGTTCAGGGTACAGGGTATGTGTATTATAAGTCTGTTACCTATGACAGGCATATCATAATTATGGAAAATAAGTCTTTTCCATGTTTCAGGCTTGTCTTGAAAACATTTTGGTTTGTTGAGTAGTTTTTATTTCTATCAGTATCTTATTAAGATTAACAGCACCAAGTTCATTAAAAGCCCATATTTTGTTTGCTTATATATGTTTTTTTTTCCCAGTAAATTATGTAAAAGTAAAGATGAGTGCACTTGCTATAAATGTTTGTTATTAAATTCCTTTTGATAGAAATGCGAGATTGCGCGAAACAAATTTCCTCGGAAAAGAACCTTCTTTGATTTCCTTGATTTTGTTTATTCTTTTCCTTTCGAGTTTCAAGATATTGAAGTATCCCAAAGGGAGCCCCCTGTCTGCACCCGAGAGACATAGGAAACTTGTTTCCGAGAAACCTTCGTACAAAACACGAGCAGGTTTGTCAGGACGGTGCCAATTTAGAACCGACAGGACTCGGTAACCTGGCATGATACTATTTTATCTTTAAAGAAAAAAAATATATATATATATAAATATATATAATATAATAACTTTTAGAAAAAAATACAAAAAAAGAAGAGAGAAGTCAATTATATTATTCAAATGATTAAATTCTGTTTAAAAAAAAAAAAAAATATATATATATATATAGTTGGTGATAATAGTCAAAATTGACTGATTGCCATAAAACACTAATCAACAACAACGGTCCCTATATATAGAAAGACCTGCCAAGAGTACTGTGGATAGGATAGGATAGGATATAGGCATAGGGTTGTTAGGATTATAGGAGGTTAGGATTTTAGACCAGTAGGTGGATTGTATAGAAAGAGCTTCACATCAGATTAAAATTATTATTTTTATCATTATGTCCACCAGGTTTTATAGACGTTCTTTAAAGGTTTTCTGGACGTTTTTAAAAGGTCTGCCGGGTTTCAAAAAGTTCTAGAAAGGTTTTATGTACGTTCTGGAAGGGTTTTTTGGGACGTACTTAAAACGTCCGCCAGGTTTTATAAACGTTCTTTAACGGTTTTTTTGGACGTTTTTTAAACGTCTGCCGGGTTTCAAAACATTCTAGAAAGGTTTTTTGAGAAACGTTTTATAAACGTTCATAAAACGTTTGCTGGAGGTTTTTTAAAGGTTCTCAAAACGTTTTTTAAATGTCCGTAGGTTTTCTGAAGGTCCTTCATTTAGAAGCATATTTTCAAAGGTTTTTTTTTGTTTTTTAAACGTTTAAAAAACGTTTTTAAAACGTCCAATAAAACGTTTTATGGACGTCCAAAACCTTCCACAAAAAACGTCCAAAAAACGTTTTTACGAAACGTCCAAAGAACCAACTTGGAACGTTTTTAGAACGTTCAGAAAACGTCCGATTGTTAGCTGGGTTCTTCAAAATTCTATTCATCCAACTTTTGAGTACCGTCCCTGGTAAGGGAGCGAGTGGGGAAAAAGAAGACATTTGTACCAGATTATACGGTTTTCATCTCATCTTCAAAATATTTTGCCTATTATAAGATTTGTTTTAAGTACCAAAATACATCCTCACCTTCCGAATACCAGTGTGATCTAGCTGATCATTTCAAATAGGGGGCTAGCCTCCAGCCCCTGCTTGATATGCATACCCCCCCCCCCCGGCCCCCCGCCCAAGCCCCATTATGCTAGGTGATAGTGAAAGTATTCACTCAAACAGGACGAATTATAAGAAAAGTGAGTAACCACTAAGTTCGGTCAATGCTCGAACTTCCCCATTCTCACTATCATTAAAGTATAGGCATCTTCAATCTCCATTCTTTTATTCTGATGATGATGATGAAGAAGAAGATGATGAAAAAGTACAGACATATTTTCCTAACAGAGAACATGTTTTACATTTGATGTCATCACATAAAACTCTTTTTAGAAGAGATTTTGCTTTTGCTTTGACGGTCCACACTGTCCCTGACATCAAGTTTTGGAGGTTTTTTTAAGGCAGGAAATTAAAGAAATTAACAGAGTGAATGAAAGTTGAGCAAAATCCGCTTTATTAGAAATAAGAAAAGTTATGATCCATCAAACACCTGCGTGACGTTTTTACTAAAAAATTTAAATTTCCATGGATGTTCTTAAAAGAAAATTTAAAGAAGATAATCATATTGCACATATGCCTTTCTTCTTCTTCTTCTTCTTCTTCTTCTTCTTCTTCTTCTTCTTCTTCTTCTTCTTCTTCTTCTTCTTCTTCTTCTTCTTCTTCTTCTTCTTCTTCTTCTTCTTCTTCTTCTTCTTCTTCTTCTTCTTCTTCTTCTTCTTCTTCTTCTTCTTCTTCTTCTTCTTCTTCTTCTTCTTCTTCTTCTTCTTCTTCTTCTTCTTCTTCTTCTTCTTCTCCTTCTTCTTCTCCTCCTCTCCTCCTCCTCCTCCTCCTCCTCCTCCTCCTCCTCCTCCTCCTCCTCCTCCTCCTCCTCCTCCTCCTCCTCCTCCTCCTCCTCCTCCTCCTCCTCCTCCTCCTCCTCCTCCTCCTCCTCCTCCTCCTCCTCCTCCTCCTCCTCCTCCTCCTCCTCCTCCTCCTCCTCCTCCTCCTCCTCCTCCTCCTCCTCCTCCTCCTCCTCCTCCTAGATCCTCCTCCTCCTCCTCGAATGTATGGCGCCATCTATCGACAAGCGTTACAACACAATCATGTCGGACGTCTTCATGACTAAAATTGTCCAACTAAAGTAACATCTTAAACATTCCACCATTTCCATGAATAAAACATCTCTTTTGGATTAATGGTAAGTGCCTATACTTTACTCTAGATCCGTTTGATTCATTAGAAATTTTAATAAGTTATCTATCGTTTATGAATACTTGAAAAGTTGAAGTTGAATCGGCCCTAGCTTTCCTACGGCTACAGCGCGTGTCGTGGTGACTGAGCTGACTGGGCGTGTGTATGGTACCGGTACGTGTGTGCGTGAAAAATGCATCGGGGATAGCAGTTGAGTTGCTGCCTTGACTCCAGGGCCCTAGCCTAGGCCAGGGAGCTCCAGCCTCCGCCTCCGCCGTGAGGCGCCTAACAGCGGCGGCGGAGCGCCGGTCCCTGGAGTTATTTGTGCCTGTGCCCAATGACATGCAGTGCTGTAGACCGAAAATTCTGTCTCTCGTTCGTTAGCCTTAGAGGTCTTATTTGGGTAGGGTCGGCTCTTCACTTAGACTTAGTTAGAGACAGAAACGCTCCTATCATTCTGGGGGTCGTTTCATCAAACCGTCATAACGACAAGATCAGCGACATCTCGACGCTGTCGCTCAGATTGTCCGCTAACTGTTTCACAAAGCCGTATTTGCGAAGATCAGCGACAACTTCCCTGACAAGTGACTTGTCGGTACTCCAAACCTGTCATATCTTTTTAGAACGCCATCACAAGCCAGCTTTTAGTTAGTCTATGGGCTGCGAAAAAAATGAAAAATGTAAGTTAAGAGAAAATTATTTCCTGATCTCCAAGCACATTTCTTTATCATTCTTTTTATCAAATAGTTTTACTTATGTTTTTATTATAATATTTTACAGACGGACAATAAATTGTTCTTATGACCTCTTGACCCTCCAACAAGTAAATGAAATTAATATTTAGAATACCCACATCGGTCTACCATAGAAAAGGCGTCTTAAACGGAACAGTCTGTATATACAGACCAATTTAAACGACGATTTATCATGTATGTATTATCCCTATATTTTTCACTTTTCACGCAATCCTTTGATATAAATAATATTAAATGTATTTTTTTATAACTGAATATTAAGAATTGGGTCATAAAATATCTGAATTCAATCATTTTCTCTAAAGTTTACACGATTTTGGTCTTCTTTCCACAATTAGTCAATTACAGTATCCTCTTATTTCCAAATCTAGATTCATACATCGCAAAAGCATCCTCAAGTTTTCTCAATTTTATAAATGCTAAGATGCCATAAGTAACACATCTTTTCATGAAAACGAGATGTTTATATCATCAGTATTAATTTTCGCTGCCATTTTTGACATTTTGGAACAGTTTGGGGGGAAAACTGAGCCTCTAAGTCTGTTTGGGTAATTGACGATAAATCCAATGGACTGTGATATAGACTATGTTTTTTAACCTCTGAGTATCGATATCATTGAGTTGTCGTTTATCATGGCTTCGTGAAACAGTTTATCTAGTCCATGACATTTCCGTAGATCGCCGACAAAGTTATGACTGTCATGGAGTTGATTTGATGAAACGACCCCCTGCTGTGCAAACTTACATACTGTCAATACTGGGGGTCGTTTCATCGGGGTCGGGCTAACTCGGCTTAGCTTAGGCTAGACTAGGGCGAACTCAGCACTACGGGAAAAGTGAGGCCGAGTTAGCCCGGAGGGTTTAAATCGATCATGAAATACCAATGTGTAAAGTTTTGTTGTGATTACTAGATAAGTATAGATCTATGTTTGTAACCATTCTTTTTTATAGAATTGTATGAAATACTCAGATGATAATCTTGCAATTTTCTTAATGTAACATGATGTAAAAGTAACATTTTAGACAGTTTAATCACACGACACAGCTCGCAATCGCCGGCCGTGCGTAGCGATGAGTCGGACACACATATTGCAAAACCTCACAGTCGATAAAAAAATGTTATCCATCAAGAATTTATGGAAGTAATATTAATATAATCAAATGAACGGTTGTTAGTTTCAGTTTATGTTACAGACATCATTAATATATATAGAATTTTGCAGTAATTCATTCACCAAGTCCGAGTACCAAACCCATGGCCAGTCACTGAGTCAGTGAGTGCAACGCATGCACGGCGATTGCGAATGCGGGCTGTGAATTGTGATTAAACTGCCTAAAATGTCACTTTCATATGATATTAATTAGCTCTAGAAAATTGCAAGATGAACTTCAAAATAAGTATTTCATACAATTCTATAAAAAGAACGGTTAAAAACGTATTCTTGGCTAGTATTTAGTAATCAAAATGAAACCTTACGGATTGGTATTTCATGATCGATTCAACCTCTCCGGGCTAACTCGGCCTCGAATTTCTGGTAGGGCCGACTTCGCCCTAGTGCCGAGTTAGCCCGCATTCGTTTCATCAAACCGTCATAACGACAAGATCAGCGACATCTCGACGCTGTCGCTCAACTTGTCTGCTAACTGTTTCACAAAGCTGTATTTGTGAAGATCAGCGACAACTTCCCTGACAAGTGACTTGTCGGTGCTCCAAACCTGTCATATCTTTTTAGAACGCCATCACAAGCCAGCTTTTAGTTAGTCAATGGGCTGCGAAAAAAAAATCAAAAATGTAACTGTAAGTTAAGAGAAAATTATTTCCTGATCTCCAAGCACATTTCTTTATCATTCTTTTTATCAAATAGTTTTACTATTAAAATATTTTTATTAATAATATTTTACAGATGGACAATATGTTCTTATGACTTCTTGACCCTCCAACAAGTACATATGTAAATGAGATTAATATTAAAAATACCCACATCGGTCTACCATAGAAAAAGCGTCGAGAACAGAACAGTCTGTATATACAGACCAATTTAAATGACGACAATTTATCATGTATGTATTTTCCATATTTTTCCCTTTTCACGCAATACTTTGATCAATATAAATTATATTAAATGTATTTTTTTCATAACGGAATAGTAAGAACTGGGTCATGAAATATCTGAATTCAATCATTTTCTCTAAAGTGTACACGATTTGGGTCTTCTTTCCATAATTAGTCAATTACGGTATCCTCATATTTACAAATCTAGATTCGTACATCGCAAAAGCATCCTCGAGTTTTCTCAATTTTATAAATTAAAAAATGCCATAAGTAACACATCTTTTCATGAAAACAGGATGTTTGTATCATCAGTATTAATTTTCGCTGCCATTTTTGACATTTTGTAACAGTGTGGGGAAAACTGAGCCTCGAAGTCTGTTTGGTTAATTAACGATAAATCCAATGGACTGTGATATAGACTATGTATTTTAGCCGATGAGTATCGATATCAGTGATTTGTCGTTTATCATGGCTTCGCGAAACAGTTTGTCTAGTCCATGACATTTCCGTAGATCGCCGACAAAGTTATGACTGTCATGGAGTTGATTTGATGAAACGACCCCCTGATGGCCGACAAACAGTCGGCATGTAGTTGTAAAAATATGTAGATTATATTTCTATTTTTAAAAATATTTTTATAAATTAAATAGATTAGGCCTAGGCTCTATACTTAAACGAATATGTTCAACTTACCAATTTGACTGTTTTATTCCTTAATGCTCCTTCTTCAGGTAATTCAGGATCCAACTGTTTCCACTGCACAGGAATGAAGTTGACATCGCATCCATTCTAGTCTACGTACAAGGGAAAACGATTATGAAGGAAAAAAATCAATGTGTATGAGTTCGTCATGAATTTATCACATTTTTCCTTCATTCCTGCGCAGTGGAAACAGTTTGAATATGGCTGCAAGATTTTCAAATGGAGTACCTTGGACCCTGAATTACCTGAAAAAGGAGCATTAAAAGGAATAAAACAGTCAAATTGGTGCGTTGAACATATTCGTTTAAGTATAGAGCCTAGGCCTAATCTATTTAATTTATAAAAATATTTTCAAAAATAGAAATATACGTATTTTTACAAGTACATGCCGACTGTTTGTCGGCCATCAGTAAGTTTGCACAGCAGAGAGAGTGAATAAATTACAGATAGGAGCGTTTCTGTCTCTAAGTGAAGAGCCGACCCTACCCAAATAAGAGGCTAATGAATGAGAGACAGAATTTTCAGTCTAGCAGTGCTGGGGCTGGGCCATGGCTGTCTGGACTGGCCTCGCCTGGCCTAGAAAATCAGTCTATTTCGTTCGGGAATATGCTCTGCTGAGACTACTTCTGGCTTCATGGAATTCCTCACCTACATAGACATAGACTGAAGTCTGCCCTAAGCACTCCCATTGGGGTCTTGCATTATGTGCTTACCTATGGCTGGGACCTGGCTGGGACTTTCGTACCCGCGCGCGTTCACTAGTACGTATATTCCGTTTGCCTGACGGATTCACTTGCGATAACTCCGTCGACAACATGGGAAAAAACGGTAAAATTTCTGTAACTTGTGGATTATTTCAAAAATCAGGTGAGCTCACTATATTTAGATCTAGTATACATTGCTTTTATTATATAAGTTGATTTTTGTCGATATACGACTCTAAATAAGTCGTAAACGTGTGGGGTGAGGCACCTCACCCGTACGTCCATAGGGACAGTGATTAAGCTCACTCGATGCCTACTCGACTACGGTGCCTGTGATGTGGGAGGCTTCCGTCTGTCTTGGAGGAGAACCTCAAAATGTTATAAAATGTTATAAAACTCCAAACAGATGGATTGTTCTGTCTACGCCTGGCCAGGCTAGTCATGCATGGCATACAGGCTTGATGTTTTAATATAATGACATTAAAACATTTCAAGCCATAGGCGGGAAACAGTCTCCCTAACGCCTGACAGAGAGAGAGAGACCTAACTTCTACATGTAAGTAAATAAATCATTCAGTGGGCAAGTATCCATTCCCAGGTACGGTGAACCTTGCAAACCACCCTCGGCATTCGCTGAAAAAACTTCACTTTCCAACAAATGCTAAAACTTCTATTCTACATTATCTGCAATAACCTCGCATATGTGTGAGTGCATTAAAGGCAGTGCAAAACTGAGCTGTTCAGACGTGGAGTGCTAAAGTTAGTTGTGCTAAAATCTTGCACGCACAGATGCCAGTAGAGTAAGGGGGGAGAATTCGGCCACTTAAGACAAAATCCTATTTTTGGACTGTTTATTTCATATTTATTTTCACTTCTTACTCATAGATCATGAAAGCCAATATTGTTACTAGGGTCTAGACTCTTTTTTAACAACAACAAAAATCCCGGAAGAAAATCAGGAATTGCAATGGTAATATTCATTGTCATTTGTGCTGTCTCGGAGGCAGTTTTCGGCCTAGCAGATACTGCGGTTCCCCTGTGACTTTGGTATTTATTGTGTGTGTGTGATATGCTATCATGATATACATTTTAAAGTGATTTTTGCCATGTATACGTTGGACCTGCCGAATTCTCATCCCAGCCGAAAACACCCGCCTTTACTCTATATACGCTGGCAAGATATTATTAGCACAATTAAATTTAGCATGCGGCATCGGAACAGCTCAACATGCACTGCCTTGCAGTATTGTACTCCGTTCATCTACAGCACATTCTGTGTCGATCTCGCCATCTTTGTAATGTTAATCGTACATCACAAGCTACACATGTACATGTGAACAGTAAGTAAATCCACATCGTTGGCGCCATAAATGGTCATTTTTTTATTTTTTCTTCATATTTCTCATGATCCGATCATTGAAGTGTTAGCATTTGTTGGAAAGTGAAGATTTCACTAAAAAAATTCACATAGAACATCAAGCCTGTATGGCAAGGCCTGGACCGTGCTCAAGCTCCTGGCCTAGGGACCCAAAGGCAATGCCGGCTTATACGTTCCTGCTTGTGCTGAGTCTCAGAGTAGTCACAGCTATATGCGAAGCTGCCCATTCTCACTTAAATGGACAAACCTCCATCTCATTGGCGTTGATCGACTATGAAAAGGCCCAATCTAATTATCTTATTTTTTGTAGATCATGTGATCCGTCATGTTCGTTATGACTTGTGACATGGAGTAGGCATTGCAATACTTAAAACAGATATCGTGTGTGCATCTCACACATCGACTGTTGATGACTGCAGTCCGTGAATAGACACTGTTGGGTTTGCGACACATGAAAAATCCTGATCTAAAACAGAAAATTTCTTGAAATACAGCCTAGTTTTTTAAACCTTGTTGCCAAAGCGATACACTTTTGAAATGCACATTTGCAGATTTTTGTAGCAGGACCGTCAATTACATAGCTAAAATGTGATATTTATCGATACTTTTTTCATTATGACTGCCATTTTCCAGTGACTTTGGTAGACTATATACTGTATGTGTGTGATATGTGGTAGGCTGTGATCCTATGCTTTTTAAAGTGATTTTGCTATAGATACATAGAAATACGTTGGAAAGGCGGAAAACCTCTCCTGGCTGAAAACACCTTCCTTTACTCTAAATTGACACAGCTCATTTCAGACATTGAGTTTCATTATCCTTTCAGGGTGGCCTGATGTAATTTTGATCATCATTAAAATAAATAGATCATTATAATTATTGTTAGGTAAAGCTATTGCTAATTTCACATAGATCTTGGCTCAACCTCAAAATAGTTAACTCGGTCAGTGACGAAATGAAAATATTGTGTTCTTTTTAAGATTCCAAAATTCTACCACTGCCATGCCAAAGAGAATCTGACGTAATCTCCTTTTTCTGTAGGTTATTTGATGCGTTAAACTCTGGTTTTATAGGAATTTAAAACTGACTCAACATCTTTTATACAGCATTGGAATGTGGAAAGGCAAAGTCCTGACATAGATACAGTACAGCCACAATCGTCCATCAAACACTTGCAGAGGTCGCCACTTGACTGGTTTTTATCTTCAGGATGCCTCGAAAGACCCTCAAGGTGCTACAGTCCCGAAAAGCTTTCACTGCTTCGTTTAAGCTGTCAGTATGCAAGGTAGCTGAGAAGAAGGGCAACCGGGCAGCAGGAAGGGAGTTTGGCATTGACGAGTCCAACGTTCGTCGTTGGCTGGCAAACAAGGCAAAACTGCTGGAGATTCCAGGGCAGAAGAAGGCGCAGAGGGGAGGAACAGCAAAGTGGCCACAGCTGGAAGAACAGCTCATCATCTGGATCACAGAAGAGCGACAGCAAGGGAACAGAATGTCGGTCAGTGCACTTCGACGCAAGGCAAAGGAGTTTGCCACTGAAGCTGGCATTGCAGACTTTACAGCCAGTTTTTCCTGGGCTTCAGGCTTCATGGGTCGGCATGGGATCTCCACCCCCAAACTTACTTCCAACCCCCTACCAGAAGACCTGGAGGAGAATATGACTTTGCTGAGATCGGTCTTCAAAGAAGAGATTGACGACGAAGACTTTGAGGGCTTTTAGCTGAGGGCCACAAATATCCAAGAAAGAACTTCTATGTGATTAAACTCAACCTTTTGTTCACTCTGGGCAAAAATCTTGAATGATAAACACTTTTATTTCCTATCATTGTATGTAAATGATCTTAGTCTGATGCTGTACTACCACTATGAAAGTATAGAGAAGCAAAACAAGTTCAGTTAGGGATACCATCATTACATAAGGAAGGAATATTTGTTTTGAGTCAGAGCAAAGAAATCTAACCATGTTTTATTTATGGTCGGTAGAGATGAAAAGAAAATGTGCTTGATATTCCAGAAGAAGTAAAAAAGAAGTGATCGTTATTCCTGATTTCTTGCTTACTGCACAGCTAGCTTTCCATTTTTATCTTTATGGTGGAAGTGTGATCAGGAGATGGGGAATTAGTTGCGATCCCCCGTTTTGGGGGTTTGTTTTAAGCATTTGATTATTTATTATTACCATTTTCAAACTGAAGAAACTCTTCATGATTATATAGCTTCCAAATGATATCCACATTTATTTTTTCTCTCTTTATTTTTTTTATTTGGGGTGAAATGGTATACTGAAACTTAAAATTACAGTTACCATCAATTGTATAATTGTATAATACTGTAAACGTGGAATATTTCTCAGTGTGGAAATTTTCGCACATCATGAAATTTGCACAAAAATAAAAACACGCAGATATTTTTATTTTTGTATTCTTTTGCCTATGAGCCAAGCGCGAAAAATTAATCGAGTGAAATTTCCACTTTTACATATCTCACGTGTTCAAAGGGTTGCTTTATTTTTATATTTCACATTTCACTGACATATTGTCAGTTTTGTTTACAAGAAATAATTTGATAAGAATGATACAGGTTATTTTTAATAAACATAAGTACATAAAATATACAACATCACTTTGGTTTGCTTGTCATTACTTGTAAAATAATGACTAACTAACGAAATTGGAATTGAGGATATGAAGGAGCCTATTAGGTTAAAGCAAAGCTTATTGGAGTAATACAATATAATATCTTACAAAGTTGTGAGAATGAACAAGAAACAGGTGACGGGAAGTGTAAATGAATAAGCAGATGTATTATTAAAATGTGCATCGAATGTGGATCAATAATCATCAAAGAAGACTTAACAAATCAAGATAATAAGGACTTACGGAAATGCATTTAAAAAAAAAATTAATATGAAAGTGATAATTGTATGATCACTATAATGTACACGTTACCCATGCGCATTGGCAAAATCATAAGTCGTACCAAAATTTTGTCGTAATTTTTTGTGTGGAACATAATGTTCAGATTTGTAGTAAAGAAATTTAAGCATTTAGGGGAAAAAACTGAAAAATGATGTCAAGATTTTGGTATTACATTATGGTAAATGAATAAAAAAGAGAAAAGATCATAATAAATAGAAAGGATTCCATGTGAATATGATCCTGATAGCATCATTATTTCAGTATTAACAATATGAAATAAATGAATGAATGAAAACTATCAAGGGAAACATCTGATGCACTGACAAGTGCATCAGATGTCTTCTTCTGCATGTTTTACATATAAACATTCAGAAGATGATATTTCAGCTTGCATTTTAAAACATATTATTGATTTAGTAAGATGAGAGAAATCTGGTACCCTTTGTGGCCTGATTTTAGTGGGAGCTGTAGCACCCCAAGCTTTACACCTTCACAAATGGTGTTGAGGAGTTACATGTACATCTTCACAAATGTTGTTGAGGAGTTACTTGTACGTGAAGAAGATCACTAAGTATTACTTCTTAACTTCAACCATTCATATTAATTTGGGGAAAACTGTAGCACATTCAGGGTCGCTGAGTAGCTTCATACTACAGTTGAACCTCGTTATAACAAACTCATTGGGACCAAGGACATTACCTCTTTATATAGAAACCTTGGTATATCAGGGCTAATAAACATTGGAATACATGTACAAAGAAGTGGGACCAGCAAAATTACCTTCTTATAACGAGTTTGTTATGACAGTCTTCTTTATAACAAGGTTCCACTGTATTCTTACCAAATAAGGAAGATGAACATGGGGGTCTATTTTTTCCTGTTGCAATCGTGCCTAATTCAAGGACAGGATTATCCTGGGATGTGTAATTGTGTATTCAACAAAGGCTCAACAAGGAGGCAATGATGGCACAGTGTTAGATCAGTAGTCTCCCCACCAGGAGGTCCTCAGTTCGAAACCAAATCAACATGCTAGTGACCTTAGGTTAGGCATTTATCCTCGTTACCAAGTCTCGGGGATAGGACTTAGAGCAGTGGTTGACCGTTGACCGTTGTACAACACATGCTCCATTCACAATAGTTCCCTGGTCAGTAAAGGTTGATGGTTTACTTTATTTTACCTGACTGCTAAGAAAGCACTTTATGCTGGTAAGTAAGCAACCAGGGGACCGATGACTTTAAGTCCTCTCCGAGGGACCTGGTAATAAGGATTAATGCCTTACCGAAGGGCATAATAAAATGGGTTCAAGAATGTAGCCAATCAGATGCACTGAAATGAGTCACGTGGTGCGCTCTTTATTTTTTCGCTAACATGCACGGGAGTGCAAAAAGTGCACAGCAAAAAGTGATAATGCATGGCTGAGAATGAGATGCGCGTATGCATACCGCTAGGGCGTACAAACTTAAGACGCGATGAAATGCACATAGTTTCATATAGGAAGGCCATGGCAAGGACTTTTATGTGCACACTGACACATGCATTATACTTTTTGACTGCGCTTAATGTGATGTCATAAAGGAAAGCAAATGGCGGCCTCCTTGACTGTGAGATTCTTTGCATTTCGATGGGGTTTGTAACCATTTTTTTGACTTTATATTCAATATTGTTGACCCGTTTTATAAAACAAATAATGCATGTTTTGTGGCTCGAGCATTAGTGATATGCACTGCACTCGGTTAAGTCACAATGAGACGGATAATGAAGTCGACAAGTCTCATTTATTATCCCATTGTGACTTAACATTCGTGCAGTGCATATTCACCAATGCACTCGCAAACATGCATTATTTGTATATTATAAAACGGGTTCAAGAATGTAGCCATCCTGATTGGTCAAATAACACCACCACATGACCGTGCAAAAAAAAAAGTACTAACGCACGGCAATGGGACTAACGCACGGCTAATCCGGATCAAACCGGATCTGTAAACATGTAAACATGTAGCGCAGACGATACGACTCGGTTTGGCTATATGTTTTTACACGCTAAGATTGTAGATTGTAGATTGTAGATTGTAGACCCGTTTTATAAAACTATTAACACATGGTTGTGAGTTCATGCGTTAGTGCGATCCGGCAACACGCAGGTTTTTATCGTGGTATCTAACACTCGGCTACGCCTCGTGCGTTAGTACACCACGATAAAAACCTTTGTGTTGCCGGATCGCACTAACGCACTCCCAACCATGTATTGATAGTATATTAGCACATCCACTTGGTTTTAATCCCGGTTTCAATCCCGGGTCCTCCCAGTTAAGAGACCACTGCTCTCCCACTGAGCCATTACGCCTTCTCTAGTGTAGTATCCTACACTAACCGAAATCCTAAATTCAACCATGGACCACATGCTATTCCAAACCCAAACCTAACCCTAAACCTAACCTAAACTCATATTGCAACCCAAACCCTACATATTTGGTGAATTAAAGGGATTTAGATGCGGCACTCAAGAGGGCACTGTTGGATGGTGTGATATTCGCCGCCATCTTCATTACAAAGATTGACGACGTAAGTCGCCTGCAGCTGTCAAAGTGGTAGAACCACCCATGGTGCAGTACAGTGTGTGCGCTTGCTGTGTATATGTACCGTACTTGTACCGTAACGGTACCACATACATTATTTCAGCACATGTACCATGAGAATCGACATTATTCAGGCATTCGGGACATTGCATCTGCTTTAAAAGGCACAGTATGCTTGACTCATCCTAAATTAGTTAAAGTGTACCAATCATGTAAAAAAATGGATTTGTGTACAGCTAGAGTGTATAAAATCAACTTCAAAGCACTTTACCTGACTTTCATTGGGTTAACGGTTAAGGAGCAAGAAGAAAATAAAGGTTCCACTTGGGCACTTATTCTATGCAAGAGCGCACAGATGCATTGCCTAGTCTTTTCACAAGTCGCTGTTATGTTAATTGGGAGTGTATTTCAACTTGCAATATATCTTTGTAGAATCAATATTTTGAAGCTCATATTATAGTGAATAATAAGCCAGTTCGTAGATACAATCTGAGCATGAGCAGATAAAGGTCATTTGTACCCAAATTGTAAAACCCACTGAGACGGGTACTGGATACATGCTCATGATAGTCATGTAATCATTATTTATGTATTTATCAGAGGGACATTCTTTGATACACAGCTGGAAGTATTCTTCTACAGTGGGCTAACAAAAGGTATTCATGAATCACCTTCACCCTTTTGGGCAGTGACTATTCTAAAAGGCACAAAGTAGGATGTCTCTATGTGCAAAAGATATGTGGATTTTGGGGGGTCATTTGTACCCAAGCTAACTCCGAACTGGTCTATTGAATCCCTAACATATACAGTGCAAAATATCTTTTGGTGATTGGTACACTTTGGCCCAAATTCACAAAGGAGGTTTGGTTTAAACCATGGTTTAAACCCTCTCCTGGGTATTTTAAGTGTACGTTCGCACGGAATCCGATCTCATATATTTTCTTTGAGCGTGCACATGGGCAATGTGTGCTTACTTGCGCTTGTTTTAGTATGCTTACGGAGGTTTAAACCTTACCCATGGTTTAAACCTTCTTTGTGAATTCGGGCCTTTAAGTTTAAAAGGAAATTGCTTTGTTGGGTTGTGTGACACATGCTCCAGTCACAATTGCTATACACTAACTGAATTCCTAACTTCCATCTTATCATCCTGGGCCAAACACTATACACATGTACTTAACCCTAACCCTGAACCTATCCTAAAAACCAATCGCCACCCTAAACTCATATCTCTCATGAAATAAAACCCAGAACAAATGTTGGATCATCATCACTGCTTAGTGGAGATGCACCAACATACTTTTTAACCAGGAAAAGATTACTATATAAATTCATATTAATTTTTCACTGCTTAATCGCTATTTTGTTATATTGCTGTATATTTTGTGAAGACTGCTGACTCTTTTATAATTAGAAAGAACTATTCGTCATTCTTCGTCTGTATTTTTTTTAGGTGAACACATTGCACCATGAGTGAGCTGAAATCATTTTTGTACAGCTTCTTGGGGAAGAAGAAATTAACCCCTGATTACGATATCCGCAACACCGGTCCAAAACACCGTCAAAGATTTCTATGTGAGGTAAGTATATGTAACATGTACAGTTAACAACAAAATTATTCATGCCCCTTGTAAGTTTGAACTTTGAAGTCTTACATGTACATGTTTTTCATAGGAATGAAAGGTGGGCCAGTGGAATTTGGGCATTGGTTGAATACTTTTAATTGTGAGATGTAAGTGAACAATGATTGTTGTTTCACCTCATTTGCAAAACAATGGAAATGCTATTATATTCATTTTCTTTCAGTAATCATACCCCGGTCCAGGCATGGCATTGAGGCACATTTTTTTGAAAATATACATGTTTCAGACATTTCTAAGATTCTGTACATGTTTTGCAACTATTTAATGATATATAAATAGTTCTGGACAAGCAATCTTTCATTTAAAAAAAAAGAAAGAAAATATCCCTGAACCATCAAATTTAGTAAAGTGTCTTGTGTAATTATTCTTACTATTGTTTGTCGCATACTCAAGTAACATAAACCAGGACAAACCAATTTTTCACTAAACAAATTGAACAAAATTCTAAACGTGGTAAGGATGTGAATAATTTTGTTGTCAACTGTACATGTAGTACATTGTTGTGATAGTATGACTTCCATTATGTTAGATAAAAGAGTTTTCAAAAGGAAGTTTAAAAGGACTTTAATGATTGACCTTGACATGATGAAGAACATACATGTAAAGGGTTGTCTTCTACATTTTAGTCATTCAATTAGACAGAGTGCTTTTTCTGGCCGTGAATCTCTTTGCAGATGTTTTCTTTTTTTTGGATGGGAGGGGGCAAGGAGTTCATATTTAATTCTCTCATATCGATGAAAATAATAATGAAAATAATTCACTGTGTGTCATAATTTTTTGATATTTATTGTGCTGCAATATATACCAAATTTTTCTGCTTTTTATGACATTTATTCCAGAATTGCGAAATTTGAGAAATGAAGATAATAATAATTTTAGCTAGTATCATGCACATCGGTATTTACATACATGTGTTTATGTCCCATTTATGTTGTGCTACAGGTGCGTGTCCCTACTTATTCTTATGTGGGCGTTGGCAACTCCACCAGCAAGAAGGACTCCCAGTCCAATGCCGCTAAGGATTTTCTGATGTTCCTGGTCCGCAGTGGAGAACTGAACAGTAAAGATGTACCAGCCTTGGACGTGAGTATATTAACTGGACCATGGTAAATTTACGCACAGTTTATTTCAATTAATTTACATAAACCATGGTCTAAACCATGGCAACTAGCGTGAAATTTGCACACTTTGCTTATCACGCGCGTTCATTATTGGATCTTTCTAAGTGTACGCGCGAAATCAAGCGCACTTATACCACAAAATCTACATAAACCATGGTACAAATCTATTACCACCTGTGTGAATTTGGGCCATGATGTTTAGTCCCCTGCATCCACAGTTGAACTATGTGTTTGTGTATATCACATGTGTTTCATGATAAATCCATAACTTTATATACATGTAGAAGCCTATCATTAGCATGTATTAATACTAGGGTCTTGAACAAGAGTATACTTGGCCATCACTTTTGATGGTGCACCAAAGCGATTATCACACGGTTGGTGAAAATGGGCTATTTGGTTTGTATATCTTGAGAATATCGAAAGGAAAAAAAAAAAAGCCACCCAGTAGTTTCTAATATCTTTGAGACCATTGTAAGACTGATTTTGTCAGTCCAGTCAAATATTAACCCTTTTCTTTACAGTACAATGTTTTGTTTTGACATTCCCAATCATTGTTCTTATCAGAACCTGCAATTCTTGACTCTATAACACCAGTATGCCTGCAACATTTACAAACCTAGTCTTTTACTCTTTTACCGTGCCGTCACCCCTCTCTCTCTTTCTAGGCCCCTGTTTCATCAAGCTCCAATGAAGGACCATCGTCATTGCCTCCTGGGATGTCAGCTCCTCATCAGTCCCTAGGGATGGGTCCAGGACCAGGGGATATGGGAGGAGGTGGTGGAGAACATGGGGGCAGAGGTAAGATCTACTACTCCAATTGTTGTATGATATGTAAAAATTATGTTTACGGCAACCCCAACACCAACTGTGTGCTTCCTCGGACCCTCGCCTCATTCCACCATGGGTTTTTTTGTCAATGTAAATTTCATTTGCACTTATTTGATTATAAGAAGGAAGTAAATGTGTTTTGAATCTGAATCTGAATCTGAAACAAGTTATTAGCTTTCATATACAAGGAATTGTATTCTTTATTCCTGTAGCTTGTATGACTCATGCTATGACAAAATTTCTCTGCTGTCGATTTCTTACACTAAACAATTTTTAGAATTCAGTCCTCTGCCAGACACTATATCTAACCCTAACCTAAACCCTAAGTGCAACCAACGATAACCATATACTTTTAATTAAATAAAGCCTGGAGGAAATGGAAATTTGAAGAAAATTGATCTTTTTTACTAGTGGATGTTACAAAATCTTTGATATAGCACTACTTCAGTGCAGATGTTATCCACACAGTATAAAGAAATTTGTGTGTAGGCATGAATCGTAATCCTAGATGACACATTCATCATGTATTATCAAAGTTTCCTACATTAGCTGTTGCTATGGCAGACAAGTCTTTGGAAAATATTTGAGTTGTCATTAATAAACATTATAGAAGAGGTATGAAATTTGAAGTCATTCTGTGAATTTTGATATCATTTTCATGCTCACAGAGATATGAATTGTCCCTAAATGGGCAGAGTTTAATTTTGTTTGCCAAGGTTGTGCATACATGTATTCACCTTTCAGTCTAATCTAACAGTTATATTATCTTTGGTTCTTACGTATAGACAGTTACGATGGGAGTATGCCTTCATATCAGAGGAGTTTCTTTGATAGGCAGGGTGACAAGAGAAAGCTTGAAGAGGTAATGTGTTTGTTTGTCTTTTTTTTTGCTGGTATGGAATAGAAGCCAAGAATATCTTACACAACTTTGATGTTGTTGCTTTCATGAACAGTTGTTGTTGATTAGTGTTTTATGGCAATCAGTCAATTTTGACTATTATCACCAACTATATATATATTTTTTTTTTTTTTTTAAACAAAATTTAATCATTTGAATAATATAATTGACTTCTCTCTTCTTTTTTTTGGTATTTTTTTCTAAAAGTTATTATATTATATATATTTATATATATATATATATATTTTCTTTAAAGATAAAATAGTATCATGCCAGTTTACCGAGTCCTGTCGGTTCTAAATTGGCACCGTCCTGACAAACCTGCTCGTGTTTTGTACGAAGGTTTCTCGGAAAAAAGTTTCCTATGTCTCTCGGGTGCAGACAGGGGGCTCCCTTTGGGATACCTCAATATCTTGAAACTCGAAAGGAAAAGAATAAACAAAATCAAGGAAATCAAAGAAGGTTCTTTTCCGAGGAACATATAAACTTTGCGGAAGATATCTCAGAAGTAGATCTTTTCTGCAGTAGTGACTGAGCAACTATAATTGCTAATAAAAATCCAGTTGTATATAAGTACATGTAATTTGGGTGTGCTTTAGATGCTGCTTTCCAGATAAATGCTGTCCTTGTTATTTCAGTTTGTATTTTACTTTTTTTAGTTTAATTGTCCCCGCCGAACGAAGTTCGCGAGGGGACTATGAAACGGGCTGCGTTCGTGTGTGCGTGTGTGTGTGTGTGTGTGTGTGTGTCCGTCCGTCCGTCCGTCCGTCCGTCTGTCCGTCTGTCCGTGTGTGCTCAAATGTTAGAAAATGCTACTTCTCCGTCATTTCTTGGCCGATTTTGATTCCGATTGTTTTATCTGATAGGGCTGGGTGGGGGCTTCCAAACTTCTACACAGAATTTTGAAATTCATTAATTATGCAAATTTATGCAAATTTATTCAAAATCGACGAAAAATGCTACTTCTCCTCTATTTCACATCGGAGTTTGATTCCGATTGTTTTATCTGATAGGGCTGGGTGGGGGCTTCCAAACTTCTACACAGAATTTTGAAATTTTTTAATTATGCAAATTTATGCAAATTTATTCAAAATCGATGAAAAATGCTACTTCTCCTCTATTTCACATCGGATTTTGATTCCGATTGTTTTATCTGATAGGGCTGGGTGGGGGCTTCCAAACTTCTACACAGAATTTTGAAATTCATTAATTATGCAAATTTATGCAAATTTATTCAAAATTGACGAAAAATGCTACTTCTCCTCTATTTCACATCGGATTTTGATTCCGATTGTTTTATCTGATAGGGGTGGGTGGGGGCTTCCAAACTTCTACACAGAATTTTGAAATTCATTAATTATGCAAATTTATGTAAATTTATTCAAAATTGACGAAAAATGCTACTTCTCCTCTATTTCACATCAGATTTTGATTCCGATTGTTTTATCTGATAGGGCTGGGTGGGGGCTTCCAAACTTCTACACAGAATTTTGAAATTCATTATTCTTGCAAATTTTTGCAAATTTATTCAAAATGGCTGAAGGTTCATAATGTTTTCATGTTTTATATTTCAGTTGTATACGTGCATTGTTGGTATTCTCTTCTTTTGCATGCAGTAACATTATTATTTTATTCACTAAAGTTTTTCACTGAAGTTTTAAGGTTCAGGCTAGTTAATTTCCACAGATCTGCACTTCCGGCGGGGACATTTATTACGCATTGCGTAATTTACTCATTCACTTGTTAGTCTACTATTAGCTATTTCATATGTCTGATTTTAAAAAATGATTTTAAAAAATTGTTTTATCTATATATAGAATTTTTATCTCCTGTTCCCTTCAGAACTGCCCTGTTAACATGAAATATGATCTCTTATTCCTTGTACTCTACTTCCAATTAGGCTGAAGGAGCCGACATGAATGCCAGTATCCATGGCAACTGGACCATCAGCAATGCTAAGTCCCGCCTCCACCAGTACCTACAGACCAATCGCATACAAGCTGATTATAAGTATACACCTGTCGGTCAGGATCATAACAGGTAATTCATTTATTCTCAGTTCTCTTAAGACAATGTATGGTTAGTATTTTAACTGATTGGGTGAAAATCTGGAATAAATGACCCCTCTAATTTTTTAAATCATAAATTTGTATGAAATAACACTTTGAACTTTCAAACCAAACCCCAGTCCCGTAACTTGAAACAAATTTGTACATATGTCATTTCCATTGAATGTGAGCATAATTTTGTAGGAACCTTCAGTGACTGATATAATTTCTAACATCCCAGACTACTCTTTTATTATGCAGGCTTCACCTGGGGATTAAAATGAAGGGGTTTATAAAATGATAATTTTTGCTTTTTCATCAAATATCATATAATTTCTAATTCACATCAGATAAGTATTCAAAGATTTTTTCAGTTGATTTAACATCAGTTCTTTCACTGGAATATTGCCCGCTTGCTTTGAAAACCAAGGGCATACACAGCGCTTGTATCTGTCAAACAAAGGCAATTTGAATGTTTTGTAACCTCTTAGTTACGAGATTGCAATTTTATTTGATTTCAATCTCACTGATTTGAGCAATAATCACCAACAAGATTATTCCATATTTTCAATAAATATCTTTCCATTTATCATGAACATTGAAAGTGTAAATAAATGAATAAAATATCTGCATTCAACTGTTTATTTTGTTTGGGGTTTTTAAATTTTTATTTTACTCTGACAAGATCCTTTTGTTTGTGGGAGGAAAAGAAGGCTCTTAATAATGGCTTTAATGATAAGATGTGTCATGTGATACTTGCCATGTAATCAGGTGACATAGCCTTGATGACATGATTTGATATCACGTGATATTTCTTACATATGATGTCTCAAGCATTTATGCAGTCATATTTTTAATGTTTGTTGCTCCGTTTGTACAGGACGTCAGTCCACTGTATCTTAAATCATCTCACGATCCGTACATTATTAAAAAGAGAGTTAACTAGGAGTGGGGAATGATAATTGATCCAGAGGGAAAGCGACAGCCAGTTTAGAATGAAGATATGTCATGTGATATGAACCATATGATCAGGTGACAGAACCCTGGTGATATTGTTTGTGATCACATGACATTTCTTATGTGTAGCTCCTAAGCAGATGTGACTTGTTTTATATTGTAGTTTTAGAATTATGCTTCTATGAAAATAAGAATCGTGGAATGGAAGTTGATGTTTGAGAGCTGCAAAACCAGAAGAAAAGCGACAGCCAGTGTATGAATAGAAGATATGTCATGTGATATTGACCATTGATCAGGTGATAGAGCCTGGATCACATGGTCTTTGATCACATGACATTTCTTGAGTCAATGTGCTTTAATGCTTTAACATGACTTGCGAATGTCATCTATGCTACATGTATGTGGTATCTACTGTTGTGAGTTGTTATGCCTGAATAACATGGTTTATTGTCACACAAAAAAGCCAAGAAAGTGATTATAGCATTCTGGAAAACATGCTACAGATATGAAAAAAATTATAAACAATATATATATATATATATATATATATATATATATATATATGTTAGAAAATACATATATTTTTATTTGAAATTTTTAATAGTAAGCACAAAATAGCTTTTGATGAACAAAGTAGACTGAATATCTAAAGAAATATATTGCATTTTGCTTGACTTAATTTTCATTTTAACTGTGTATTCAGAAAAGTTATAGATCAATTGAATTGAATAAACTGAACTGAATTGAATAAACTGAACTGAATTGAATTGAATTGAATATTTCATGGAAATTGTTCTAGCCCTATATACATGTAATTGGTTTTAAGTCCTACATGTATCTCAATTTATTTGTCCAAGGCCATATGTCTTAAGTATCTCAGAATGCTATTCTCTCTTTATCATTCCTAAGGGAAGATGTGAAACGAAGATAAATCATGTGACAGATACTCGTCATGTAATCAGATGCTAAAATCTGGATCACATGATCTGTATCACATGATCTGTATCACATGATCTTCATGGGATGTAGGGAAAGTAAACCAAAGAAAGAAAGAAAGAACAGAAATTGTCTGTGTATGGGTCCTGGCTAACTAGGACTTGTGGATAAGACAGCCTGGCAAGATAATGAAGGTGAAATTCAGCCAGGAGGGTTTGAATCGGTTCCCCTGAAAACTTTACTGAATAAAAAAGATCCATACCCACTTCAAACAAGTCATCCTTTACTTTTTGCCCAGATCTGGTACCGCAGAATTTGTTAGTGACCTATAAAATAGCATTAGGATTTATTTAACGTGTGCAGAAGTTAAGATTTCTATAAGGTGGGCAGAACGCAAAGAATGACCAAATGTGTGCGAATAGATATATGTGAGGAATTCAAACCTTCCTGGCTTTACTTGACCTTGAATTGCAATGAAGGTTGTGTTGTCCACAAGTCAGAGTTAGCCAGGATCCACAAATGTATGTGAAGAGCCCTGATGCATAAAACTTGCAGTCAATTGTAACTTCTAAGAATCAAGTCTAACTTACCTCAAAAAACAACACATTTGACTTGAAATTTGACCGCAGAAATTTGAAGTTGATCAGAGAAATTTGAAAGTTAATTGCAGAAATTTAGAAGTTGACTGCATTTTCCTTCAATCAAGTTCAAGTCTCTGATCAACCAATCACAGTTGCCTCTGTGGTCATTGGTTGTTTGGAAATGACTTGAGATTTGATTGCAGGAGACTGCAGCTACATGTAGCTGATTGCAAGTTGTATGTCTCAGGGCTCATGAATGTTTTGTGATGGATGTTCTTTCAACTGCTTGGAGGGGTCAGTGAGGAACCACACATTTTGTGAAAAACATGGCTAAATGTGGCGTATCACCTTTTATTGGGGCATAGTGGGTCACTATAGTCATAGGATTATGACAGCTAGGTGCACTAGATTACTTTTGAAACGGGGTTCAACTGTTCTTCATAGAATGGGGTGGGGAGTTGTAGCAACAAAAAAAAATAATAATAATTAGAGTGTTATTTTGCTTAGAAAGTAGGAAATGTATTGTTTACAATTCTGAGAAGAAAGAGAATCATGTTGAACAACAACAATCCTGTTTTACTGATGAATTATTTTTAATTGGATAGGGTTAAAAATTTTGTGAAGGACTTCTGCAGCACAATATTTACATATTTACCTATACCTTTATGCAAAATACTGTTTTGAAATGTTAAATTAAAACAAAAATAGGAAAAGTCAGTTTGTGTTTTATGAGATTTATGCTGTCATGCAAAGCCTGTGATCATAGTGACACAAGGTAGACAAAGGAAAAGATAAACATTCCAAGATAGGGAGAGAAATTGAGGTGATATGCCGCATTACCCAGAATGCCATTTGTGATTAATTCTTACCATCTAGTCTGGTTGCTCACTGAATCCTTCACAGTGGTTTAAAGGGACACATCAAGAATGGGCTTGTCGCTTTTCTTCCGGTGGCTTAATGGTTGGATTGAGGTGGAGGGGCCTAGGACTGGATCGTAGAGGAGCATGGTTAAAGCAATTATAAGCAGTCTTGAGGAAAATGGTTAGTACCACTCATAGTGTTTGGTGTGATGTCATGTAACGGGGACCAATCGCCCAAAAATTGTTCTCATTTAATTTTTGGGGTTCCATGTTGGTGTGGTACCAGTTTCAAATATAACTACTGTGAAGAGAAATTGAAAGTTTAGATACTGGTACTCTGTAAACGGAGGTAAAAGCAACTTGTGAAGTTGTAAGTAGACTATTCAATGCACCTGTACATGTACGTGCACGTGTATGCATGAAACCCAAGTCTAACTTGGGTTCCGTGCATGTCGTTTTCATACCAATCTTTATTTTCTAAATACCTTTTTACCATTCACCTATAGAATGGTGAATAATGGGGGGTGGGGAGGGGAGTCATTTTATACATACTAGCTGTAAACATAATAATTTTTTTAATTGATTGGTCCCCTTTGAGATATAAATTAAGTAATGGTGGCTGCAGGGATACTGTTTGTATAGTCGGGAGGAAGTGAAATAAGCGAGCTATTTTGACAAATGATGCTGTCATGAAGATCATAAAACTGAAGAACCAGTTATTTTCTTCTTTCTAATCGGTCATAACAATTTACCAAATAAACCACATAATTTTCATGGCTTTGGTTGCATTTTCCAAGTTGTCATACCCTCTCCAAAAACAAGGGTTTTTAAAACTTTATTTTTGTATTTGGAAAGATTTTTGGTCTAACTTTTTATTTCCTTATTGAGACGTGAACATATTCAACATACAGAAATGCCTTTATTACCCTGCAGCCACCCTTGTCGAATGTTTTGTAGTGTTGGGAAATATTAGAAGAAGAAATATGAATACTAAATTAAATGCTGGAATAATGAGAACTTTCTGTCATTTTGTAGCATATTTATGGTACATTCAATATGAAGGCTTACTCATTTCTAAGTGTTTGCTTGATTCAAATGCATTATTAATTATGCAAATTCAAATGTTTTTGTCTGGTGGATATTCTTTATGCCATGTGGTAAGTGATCCTCTATCTAGTATACATTTGTCTGATGTCAGACATACTTTACATTGTCCAGAAAACTGTTATCAAGTTTTGTTCTTTGTTTTTGTTTTGCTTATCGTGCAGTCTTGATGTTTCTTTTGTTTTGCAAAGAAATTGAATGCAAAGTCTTACTCTAGGATGATGGTCTGCTATTGGAAATTGAATACAGGAGAGCAAGAAGGACTCAAATACATCAAAAGAGTTTTTGGAGTTGTGAAGCAAATTTATTTTGCTACAAGTTTAACAGAATGTTTTCTTCTTGAATTTGAAACTTGAAATTGAAATTTATTTATTGTCCAATAATAAACACATAAGAAAGGGTATACAAAGTAAGATGCAAAAAGGCTTGCAGGATAAAAGGAACCAGAAATAGCATGAATGCTAATCGAATATGGTACCTTAAAACATTGGAAAACATTGGTTAAATGGAATTTTAAAAAACAACATTTATAGTGTTACGTATAGAGCTAATTATGAACAAAACTATAATACAGTGTAAAAGTATAAAATAGATGAAACATCAAAATCCTTTACTTTAGTCAGATACCTGATACCAAATACCAATGTCATTACCAGTACTTCATGTAAAAGATACTCTACAAGTGTCTTTCTGAAGCATGACGTGAATGACATTGTTCGTACAATAAGTGGATGACATTCTTCGTACAATAAGTGGATGACATTGTTCGTACCAAAGAGTTATCACTGTGATAACTCCTTGTTCGTACAATAAGTGGTAGATCATTCCTACATATGAAACTGAAAATTTTCATTTGGAACCTGTGATAAATAATGTACATTATTTATTCCAGGATGATGGAAACATTCTGTTCCTTGCATTTATCAAAAGGCTGGGGTTTTTTTCTTCATTACTCAAAAACCATTTTAATAGAGTTGGGCCATTCTTCCTCTCATTACACTGCTATATAAACTAATACCTGATATTTACGATTATATCGTCTTATAGGTCTTTTTATGCAGAAATGTCCATCTACCTTGCATCAAAACGTCGCAGTAAGTACCAGAGTACTGTGTGGGGTTTGTTTGAACACTGACCATGTTGCATTAAGTCACTGTTTCCTGCTATTTTAGAATAAAATATTGTTCATGATATTGGCTGATAATATTGAATCTGCATGTATCTATCGTACAAAAATTCATATAAAAACATTAAAAGGTCAAAGTCCCCTTCTTCCCACAGTTATCATTCAATGGGGATAATTTTCTGTACCTTCTATTGAAGTTCCTTCTTTGTAGTTGATGAGTTAAAGCTATCTATATTGTTTTGGTAAGCCCCCACTTTTCATCAGATTTTCTTCATCTTTAGTGTATTATTAAATGCATTTTGAAACTTGTCTATATCTATAAGATGCAGGACCACATTATTTCAAAACTGCTGTGACCCTTTTTACCACCACAACTTTTACATGGGCTTGATTGCATCATTGCTTCATTTTTCTAGCAATCCATGCCCGAGAGCAAGGATCAAACAAGAAGACAGCTTCTGTGTCCTGCGCTCTCTCGTTGACGAGACAACTCTACCATCTCAAGGAGATTGAGGCATTCACTGGAGAACGGAAAGCAAAGAAAGCTGATTCGGTACATTACTTTTCTCTTATATATATATATATATATATATATATATATATATATATATATATATATATATACAGTGATTATTTCCTACGTTAGGGGGAATCCTATCAATGCGGTTTATTCCGTCACAATAGAAATTCGACGTTACGGCGAAAGCAACCGTGCGTTAAGGCGAATGATAACAATAGGCTGAGATAAAAGGATTCCCCTAAACGCCGTAATAAGAGTTACATATATATGTATATATATATATATATATATATATATATGTATGTATATATATATATATATATATCTATCTATCCTCCACACACACCCCCCCCCCCCCCCCCCCCCAATCTTGTCAGACCTCGCAGACAATGATAACAAGATTTTTCATTGAAGGTAAAGTTGAGTTCTGGTCATGCAATTACATTGTGAAAGAAACTGTCTCAAAGCAATTGGGAAAGGTTGATCATGTCTAGATAAGATTTTGGTGTATACTGTGAAGTTTTGAAATCATCGAAATGATAAGAAATCTCGCTGAAAAGCACATGCATTGCACACAGAAATGGGTATATGGGCTGCACACAACATGTGGCATGAATGTTCGGCCCGAACACTTTAGCTATTTCTTGTCATATTTCCAATATGAGGGCATTTGAAGAGCTATCCTTTTCAGAGGACATTTCTTCTACGTTGTTCTTTCAAACTGACATAAAGCGAATCAGAAAGCTCACAAATTATTTTTCACCATTCCCAGAACCCAACCTTCTCTTTAAAGGTGCAACTTACAGCTGCCTTGCTGATAGCATACACCCTCCTACTTGAACGTACACACATTATAGGGTGTAACTTTAATTGAAAATCTTGTTATCATTTTCTTTGGGGTCTAACCAGCCCTTACTAACAGACATTGTATGTTTTCTTACAGATACAAAGCATTAGATACAAAAACTGAAGAAAAATTATATTGCGTAGAAGCAGGAGGTATTAATGAATGCTGATAAGCAACTGAGTATTCACTCGTGGAAGACACATATTTTGAGATATGCTTTTTAAGGATAACTAGAAATTTAATTATTTGGTACTTGCTTTCTGGCAAAGTATATAAAGTAGGCTTATATTTTCTTGACTCACCGAACTTACATGTAACTTTCCAATGGTTCTCCTAGAACAGATATATATACACTAAGGCCCAAATTCACAAGAGGTTTATTTTAAAACCTTAAACCTCCTTAAGTGTAGTACGCGCTTGTCCTCTTGTCCATTGCGTGGACAGTAATGCACATACGCTTAATTTAGACTACTGCGGTGGTTTAAACCATGGTTTAGACCATGATTTAGAATAAACCTCTTTTGTGACTTCGGGCCTATATGTCCACGAGACAAGGCTGCCATAAATAGTAGGTACATAATATCTGAAATTATATTCCTACTGGAAAGTTAAATGAGTAAATACATGTAGCTCAAAAACAAGGAAAAAAAAAGTTTGTTCTTCGTGTAGTTTGCTTATGCTGTTTATCTTTCCACAGCTCTCCATATGGGTAATCATGTTCTAATCTATTTCTCACGTAAAAGAATTCTATAAATAGCACAAGCCAATGGCCCGTGGAATTCCCCACAAAGTGGGATTTCCACATACCTCTTTCAACAATCACATATGAATAGAGGTATTGCAAAAGGGTGGACATATAAGCGTAAAAGTGAGGGTACATCGTGGTGTAGCCGTGATAGTCTAGAGGTTAAGACATTACATTGTGAATGTAAAGACCCAGGTTCGAATCCTGGTCACTGCAAGTGCCATTTTTTGCTCTCTTTTTTAATGAGCGGTAGAAGGCATTATCTCCTAAATTTGTTTGAATACCCCTTTTCATGAGTGAACAATGGCTTAATTTTTGAGATATTCTGTCATCATTTTAACCTTACAATATCAGCATTATAGACATTATATGATAGAATCTACCTTCCCACCACATTTTGTAATTAAATTTTTTAAAGAAATGAAAAAGATATTTTAGCATTTTTTTGTGTGCTGAAATTTAGAAGGCTGATTAACAGCAAGGAAGCTCATTTTGAAAAAATGTACACAATGCTCCAATTTTCAAAATGATTGTGTCCTAAAAATCTATTATATTAACATATAACCTCTGTAAAACAGCGTTGTTATGGCAACAACGCTGAGCAGGGCCATCCCTCCATCTTCTTCTTATAATCAATTTGTTGTTGTTTCTTTTCATAATTATGGATGTATTATCATTTGTTGTTTTTAAATGACGGAAAATAAATACAATATAATACAATACAAACATTAAATCATGGATTCCAAATTTCCAGCTACGTATCGTCTCGCGAGAGCCAAAAAGGGTGTTAATTCATATCAGTTTGCATGGAGTTAATATCCTTCTTGCTCTGTATATAAGTATAAGTTTCACACAGTTGCAGTATATGAGTGTTGGGAACTAAGTTTTTCAACAAAGTTGTAATTACCAATTCTTTCCATTATTGTAAATCTTTCCCAGCTTGAACCATATGATGTCCAACTGAACAGAGATGTCGAAGAGAGGCTTTCCAACGTCCTGTATGAGCTGAACCTGAACACAGTCCCACCCTCACCTAATCCTGTAAGTAGTGCTAGTCAAGTTTAGTACCAAATCTTTAGCATGATAAATGTTCTCCCCCCATGATAATTGCAAACAAACTTCTCAGCAGATGCCTCTTTTTTCTCTGTCTTCTGTTTTGCTCTCTCTTTCTCTATCTCTCTCATTTTCTCTCTCCCTCCCTCCTTTCTCCTTCCCTCCTTCCCTTCCCTTCCCTTCTTTCACCCTCGCTCCTCTCTCTTTCTCACTCTGTCTCTCTGTCTCTCTCTCACACAAACACTCTGTCTCCCTCTCTCTCTCTCTCTTCCTTTCTTCCTCTCTCTCTCTCTCTTCCTCTCTCTCTTCCTCCCTCTGTTTGCACATTTTGTATCACAAGATGTATGTATAGTATTTCATTTACCTGTATCTTCTTTCTTCTTTGTTTTCTGTCATTTACTTATCCAATCTAAACTATTTAAAGCTCATGTACAGTATTGGTAGCAAAAAGTAAATTGGAAAGACACATGTTAAATATAGTCTCATGTTGTTCTCCTTGTATCAAAAGATGTCTGTAAGAGATCATTTGGTATTCCATCTATGATTTCTAGTGGATTTCAGTGTTAATATTTGTAAGGAATGCTCGATCACTGCCATTATGCTAGGACCCTTCCACCCCGACGGCTCCCCGCACAGCAATCTTGGGGCTTCGCATAGAGACAGCAAGTGTATCACTGTGTGTAGCTACTCATTGGTTTTACACGTGTGTGTACAGTGTATAGCACATGCTGCCTTTGTTGGGATTTTACGTGCCTGTCCCGGCACATAAATTAGTTTTTGCCCCTTATTTGTTTAATATTAAACTTTAGGAGGCGAAATCTTCACAGTGCCTTAGTATTGCTGGTGTCTTGCTATTTATCAACAAAAACTGAAGAAATCTGACAAACAGTTTTTGAGGGCTTACCAAAACTCTACATGACCTTTAAGAAATGTGTCCAGAAAAAGCCTTTATTTCATTTTACTGCTTTTGTTTAGTAATTATGATTTTAATGTACGTGTATTTGTTTTAGTATGGAATTGTATTTTTTAATCCATGATGGAATATGATGAATTGTATTTTTTATCCATGATGGAATATGATTAAGCGAATTGAACAGATATCAGTCAAGTTTTGTCAAACACTATTGATAAGGCTATTCACATGTATCATATTGTAAATGTACAATGTGGCTAACTTTCGTTTAGCATAATGACATTATTGAATAAAATTATATAACATTTTCAATCTCTTTTAATGTCTTTAAAAGGAGGAGGTTATATTGATCAGTGGAGACAGTGCCAACCAAAGGTTTGACAACCCTGAAGGACCCAGAGGCAGCTCTGGAGTCTCCTGGTCTCCTCCAATGAATAACTGGAACCCTTGGCTCAACTGCAACATTGACGAAGGACCGTTGGCTCATGTGAGTAGGGTTGTATGACACATTGTCTGGTGACAATTGCTTGGCATTCATTATCCTGCAGTAATAGAACTCCTAACTTCAACCTGGGACCAACACAAAACCTAACCATTATCCTAACCCTAAACCTAAACCTAAAGCCCAATTTGCCACCCTGTCCCTAAACCAACCAAACCTAACCGAACCTAAAATCAAATTATGACCCTAACCCTAACCCTAACCCTAACCCTAGATCTTTGACAAAACAAAGCTTGGAGAAAATGTCGCTGGAGCATATGTCGGGTTACCATGAATAGAGGTGGCATGGTCTATTAGATAGTAGATTGGACTTTGGACCTAGGGGTCTAGGTTCAATTCTTGGCACTGCCCTGGGCTGGTATTCAATTCAGTACTTGAGTACGGAATATGAGTATTTTACTTAGTTTTCCGGTAAGATGAAATACTTAAGCAACTTTGGTATTCATTTGAATCTTATGGCTAAGTATTTTATAAGAAAGCTCACTAACAGACTTAAGCCACTTACGTGATTGTCAGGTATATGGCTTTCATATGTAATGCTGGGCACAAGCAAATTATATAAGAGCGCATGTAATGCGAAGCATTTATGGCGCATTAATTTGGAATGGCTATCTGTAAGTATTTTGCCTCAAAGTAGGCTTGCTAAAGCACAGTGCTTATATTTGATCTGAATACGAGTTCAGCCAGTTTACTTAGCCAAGCCAAATGCTAAGTAAAATGCTTTCTTATGCTTGTTTTGAATTGAATACCGGCCGTGATGTCTGTTTGCCAGGTGATAATCGCCAATTAGTTTGCTCTGTCAGACCAAGAGAGGCAAACTAATTTTTTTTCAAGGAATGGGTATGAAGATATTAATAAACCTTGTCATTTTTGTTTTTCTCTGTATTACTGGTAATTCTGCTCTTTCCATTTACTATATTACTCATGATATTGATAATGATAGTATCTGATATTTAGGGGTGCTGTAAACAAAAAGTACCATACTGCTTATAAAACCAGAGATTGGGAAATAAACAAAAATACAAAAGTAAATGGAATTTGATTGCATTAGATAACGTGGAGCAATATCATTTGGGTGTTATTGTTCAGACATGGGCTGACATATTTTAAAAGGGGTTAACACATATTTATTTTAAAGCTACATGTATAAGTTTTCTTGTTCATACCTCAGATGACATTGGAGCAAATTAGCGCAGAGCTGGAACGAGAATGCCGCGGCCAAGAACAGATGTCTGAGTATAGAAAGGTAATATTCTGCTTTTACTTATTTATGTCCCAATCAGTAACATAATGAATTTCTAAACACCATAAAGCTTGGCTTCCCTGGTATGAAAAGGTATAATATTAATAAAATCCACATGTTTTTAAACCTTACCAAGCTAATGCACTTAGAGACAATTATCTAGGGAATGAGAAGAGGAAATATCAAGAAACTGAAACTTTGAAATGTTCTCGAAAAGTTGATTTTGAGAATGTGATGTAAACAGAAACTTTCACGAACTTTGCAAGTGGAGCCAATTTGCACCGTTTAATGCTGTTAAATAAATAAAATGTATCATTGAATTTTGCATTATGTTTCTTGATGAGAAAACAGTTGATAAGAATTTGTGAAAGTTTTTTTTCTTCTACAGTAAATAGTTCTGCCCTGAATGGATCACCAGGGATGCACTTTCAACATCCCTCCCCCCAAAACAGTGAGTCAACACAGAAGTTAGATTTTCTAAAATCTTGCACATCTATCCTATGTTTCTGCTGTGTAAAGTTGACGTTGTATCCCCTCCTCTCCTCCGTAGATACAACAAGACCGCCAGTCCCTACCCATCTTCCAGTCCGAGAGGCAGATCCTGGATGCCATAGACCACAACGCTGTGGTGGTCATCCGCGGGAACACAGGATGCGGTAAGACCACCCAGGTGCCACAGTTCATCCTTGACAGCTACATCAGAGCAGGGAAGGGAGCAGAGTGCAATATTGCTGTCACTCAGGTAGGTGTAGGGAAGTGAGATGACTCTCTTGGTGGAGGGGTGGTTCAATATTTGTTCAGGGCTTTATTTCATCCAAGATAGGATACGGTTGGATCTGGGTAATTTATAGTACTGGGTCTAAAGTTAAAGTTTAGTATTCAAATAGTCAAATGTTTTCACCAGTGAATAACCACCCTGGTGCTAATACCAAACGTGAGGAGTTTCAGAAATAAGAAAGGAAAAGAACAAAGGCAAATTCTCAAAGAAGGGTACCAACAGGAGTGTTAAATATGTCAATGCCTACTTTCAACCTGCAAAATTACTTTGGTTCCTTGCAAACAATTCCCTTTGGAAGTTGCAAGCCCATATTTCACTCGGTATGGACCAAGGGTCAACAGATTCCTGCTGTGAAGACTGTAACTCATTTTAGAGATTGACCACAGAGCTATTGCCGCTGGAGCATATGGTAGAGTGTCTGCTTTTGAACCGAACATTACGACTGTAAATCTATCTTTGTCAGATGAATGAAGTCTGTACTACATATTAACATGTCTCTCCCTGTCATATATGATTAAGATAATCTTGAGTCCTGGTGATGGCCAAAAATAGATTCTCATAGAAATCAAACGAAAATTACACTGAAAGTTCTGTACACATGGCAAAGAAAGGATTCCATATCTCTCTTGCATGCACTGGCTAAAGCTTCTCCCCTCTCTTCCCACCAGCCTCGTCGTATCAGTGCCATCTCTATCGCCGAGCGTGTGGCGTACGAGCGTAACGAGCCTCTGGGTGTCAGTGCTGGGTACTCTGTCCGCTTTGACACCGTGCGACCTCGCCCTCTCGGGGCCATGCTTTTCATGACTGTTGGTGAGTGTGACGTCTTCCCTCTTTCTTACCCTTAAAATGCAGAACTGTCCATGACTTATAAGTTTTACAATAGCATTTAGTGACACATATTTGTCAGCATCTAGAAACACAAAAGAGTAAGAAAAATGAAAGTACTGTACTTTCAAATCTGTCAATGAAGGCCACCCAAGGGAGCAAGAAAAAAAATGTGACCACTGTAGACAGGTTCTACAACTCACATACCTTCCTAGACCCAGAAGGAGACAATAGTGAGTTTTTGAATGTGTCGACGTGAACGCCATCCTAGATCCTCCCAGCTACAATGGACTGCTTTGTGTTAGCTGCATACCGCGCTTTGTGCAAGAACGGCTCACCCGTCCACTGGCTTCTCCCTCGTCCACTAGTCAGATCGAGAACGCGTCAAACATGGTTTTGCCGTCTTCTCTAAAACGTGAACCTCGCTTCACCCATTGTTAGCTTCATGCTTCACCTACTTTGTATGCAGTCAACACAAAGCAGTCCATTGTCGCTGGGAGGATCTAGGATGGCGTTCTAGTCGACACATCGAAAACTCCTTAATATACAGTGTGAGTCAAGCGAAAGGAAACACAGATTCAACCCTAAATATCATTGCGATCAGTACATATAGATTTAATCAAAGATACTCACATTATAGCCTATTATGATTTCTCTAATTTGACACCTTGATCAATAAAATCTGACAATGGATAGCTGAACAGTAACATTTACCCTGATTCATATCAAATTTGCCTCTGCCCAAGTTTTGAGTGAAATTGATAGTCAACCCAAAGGTGGTTGAATGGTCTCCATTCCGGTTGAATGCACTCACACATATAATCATGATAATGAAAGTACCTCCCGAATATCATATCCCAAACTCGGGCAAAGACTATTTTGACATGCTTTATAAAGATGGCCAGTACTCAGTCATCCATGGTCGTATTTTTTGTGAGCAGACTATCAAATTAAAGAAGATATTATCCACTGTCATACCATTATAATACATTTCAGCGATTTCACTTGGTTTTGAAGATATTTAGGATCGAATAAGGGTTTCCTTTTTATTGACTCACACTGTATAGGTCGCCACTACAGACAGGTTGCCTCTATAGTAAATTTGAATGCATAAGTATTCAGAGGAATTTGCGGAGACCATAATCTATTCCAAGCAATATATCTATGCACATGTGCTCTGTCATGACTGTCGTTTGATAACTTTCTATTCCAGGTACCTTGTTGAGGAAACTTGAAGCTGGTCTACGTGGTATTTCTCACGTCATTGTGGATGAGATCCACGAGAGAGATCTTAATGTGAGTAATCACAACAATTAACTTCTGGGTCAGGAGTTGATTTACAACAGCAACAACAAAATAAAAAACATGTGACTGCAGAAGTATTTTAAATATAATATATATTTTGGTTATGTAATGATTTATCATTACATAACCAAAATGTAACTTAAGGGTGCTTATTTTGTATTAATATTTTATTGTTTGTATCCAAAGTTCTACAAAGAAGAGAGAATAACAACATTTTACAGCATGGCATCCAATGTAAAAACTATTTGGAGTTAATGAAAATTTTATATATATTTTTTGGGGGGATCATTGCTAGAACTTGCTGAGTGAGTTTGGTACTTCACAAATTTGAAGAGCTTCATTCAAAAACTGGTATACACAGGTAATTCTTATTCATTGGTTGATTGATTGTCTTTTGTTTGTATTATCTGCTTTGTTAAAGCTATGCCTTTGAGGACATAGGTGGAATTGCAATTTAAAAGATAACGATTTCTTCCATTTCTCTCTCTCAGACGGATTTCCTGTTGGTTGTACTGAGAGATATGTTGAAGGCTAACCCAGCAATGAGGATTATACTCATGTCTGCAACCATTGACACCACCATGTTCAGCCACTACTTCTTGGACTGTCCTGTCATCGAGGTATATGGAAGAGCACATCCAGTACAAGGTGAATAGTCTTCTCTCCCCCTCACATCCCCTATCATCTCTTGCTCTTCCTTTCTCTCTCTCTCTCTCTCTTTTCTTCATTGTATACAACTCTGTGTCTGTTTCTGTTTTTCCTCTTTCTCATTTCTCCATCCATTTCTGTGCAACTTTTTTTTTCTCTACCTCTTCTCTCTGTCTGTCTCTCTGCCTATCTCTTCATATTTCCCACTTTTTGTTTTTATTTTTATTATCTTATTTTTTGTATTCCTTTGTTTGTGTGTGTCCATAATATGTGTTACAATACCATGTATCTCTTTACTGTAAGGTTTTTGTGTGTCTGATTATTTCCTCTATACACTTGCTTTTCTGTCCTGTTATATGTCCCCATCATACCTCTTATAATTCTATTCCCTGTATTCTACCACATTATAAAGTACTGTCTGGAATTATGTTGTTCAGATGCTAGGATTGATAATTATTTTCATGAACGAAGGTGCAGTTTTAAACCTGGTGGGATCCAGTCAAAATTACCTTTAACTACACACTAGCTAACTCCTTTTTACTGTGACACATTTCTTCTGACAGAATACTATCTTGAGGATGTAGTTCAGATGCTTGGATTTGTACCCAGACTTGATAACAGGAGAAAAAGAAGAGATGATGATGACGACGATGGTGAAGGGGAGGTGAGTTTAAAGATGGAATTCTTTTATCCCATATGGGTAAAAGGGGTTGCACACAATATGCTAATATTTTACTTCTTTTTTCCCCTCTTAGGGTTCATTATGTTGGAGTTTTGTTATAAGTAGAGGTCTGTAAAGGTCTTGTGGTATAGAGGATAAGTCATCGGACTTTAGATCCCAAGGTATAGGGATTGAATCCCTGCCATAGCACCAGCATCCTTTGGCAAGATGTTAATCTCCATTTGCCTCATCAGTTGAAGAAATTTCTTGGAATACTTCTGCGCCCTTATCATGGCAACTAAGCTAGAGCATGGGGTAAAAGCCTAAAATCATTTCAGTTTAGGTAATCCAAATATTTAAAGGGGAATTAACCTCAAACTATAATTGTGCTTATGTTCAAAGATGTAATCTATTCCTTCTTGTTGTCCTGCGTAGTTTTGCATTAAAATATACGAGATGGGTATAAATCAAGATTTTCTCAGCAAAATTTATCGTCTGCTAGCGATAACCTGAGGGCTGCCTTTTTCTTGATGTGTACATAAAGATATATTTAATCCGAATGCAAAATTGTCTTTCTTCCTGATACAAAATTCCATTCGAGATTTAAGATATTTAACAGATAGTACATATATTCTGAAAATGAAAATGTGTTTTATATTTCTTTGAAAATTACTTTTTTACTAAATATAAATTTATTTTCTTGATACTATGACGTACGCGACGGAGCAAGTCAATTCAAATTTATGGATGATAACTTTCCCGAGCATCAATAGTGACAAACTATGCATTCACCCGCTTTGAGATAATGGACTTCAATCGTCAGAATGCGCGTTGTATAAATTATGTTCTGCTCTGCCAGGCAAGCCCAAGAAATCGATTTCTATTTAGCAAAACCAAAGAATTTAAAAAGAAATCTATGAATTTCAAATTTTAGAGTATATGTATACACTCTGTTATGTATTTTCCATAATATATGGGGATTTTTTGTAATGAAGAGAAGCAATTTAGCTCTAGGATTAAAAATATCTTCCTGACCGGGACGGTTTCCAATGGTTCATGTACAACTCCATATCATCAAGAAAATGGCAGCCCCCATGTAAAGTGTTAGCAGATGATAGGTTCATGTAGTGTTCATCCAATAATAAAAGTCATGCATTTCTATATATCTTGCAGGTAAGCAAATCTGTGTCTTGAATTCATCCCCTCTTTTTGTTTACAGGAGAACATGAACAAGGTGGTGAGTAATGAATACTCAGAGCAGACCAGACGAGCGCTCATGCAGATGAGCGAGAAGGAGATGAACTTTGACCTCATCGAGGTAAGATGTGATTCTGTTTTCAGCTTTTATGTTCAATGATTTTGCAATGAAGCTCTTCATAACATGATTTTAGTTACATAGTCTCTGTATACACCAGCTGAACTGATGACCTAACCATTGCTCTGGCGATATTTGCTACAGGCTTTATTTCCTCAAAGATCTAGGGTTAGGGTTTTAGGTTAGGGTTAGGTTTAGGTGCAGTGTTTGGTCCAGGGTTGAATTTACGAAATCAGTTCGTTTAGGAAATGGACTGTGAAGCAGTATATACTTGAGTATATATGTATATTTATGTGTATTTGGTTATCTTTTGCATTTGTATGTGATTTTGATGTTTCTTGCTATTTTTATGAGTGGAATATAACTTGAACTGAAACTTGAACTTAAAGATAAAGTTGAGAACTGGTCTTGAGATTGAATTGTGAAAGAAACTGTCTCAAAGCAATTGGGAAAGGTTAATTGTATAGCAAATAAGAATTGGTGTATGCTGTAAGGTTTTGGAATCAACAAAGTGATAAGAAATTGACTCAATCCTGCTGAGAGTGACATGCACTGCACACAGAAATGTGTATATGGGACTACACACTAATGTTCGGCCCGAACATTTCAACTGTTTTTTTTGTCATATTTTTAATGTGAGGGCATTTAAAGAGCAATTTTTTTCCGGGGACATATGTACTATGATAATCTTCAAACTGACATTAAAAAAATGAGAAAGCTCACAAATTATTTTTTACCTTTCCCAGAACTCAAGCTTCCCTTTAAACTGCTGAGACAAATCTTATCCGCTTGACCGTGTATGTATTCCCTCTGGAAACTCTCTTTGTCATCCTACTCCTTTGTTTCTCCACACCTCTCTCAGAACCTGCTAACCTACATCGGTACGTTGGGTGTTCCTGGTGCTATCCTCTTCTTTCTCCCTGGATGGAACTGGATCTTTGCTCTCATGAGACATCTTCAAGAACATCCCAAGTTTGGTGAGTCAAAATAGCGCATGTTGCGTATAAATTGCAAAAATTGGTCCAAATTTGCCTCATTTTATGAATTTACATAATTTTCAGTATGACACTAGTTTGTTCAGTTAACTTTGTGAAGGAAAGGTGTATTTTGCAAAAGACAGAATAACTGTTTAATCTTTGAAAGAGAAGGACGCAGAATCAGTCTTGAGTGCAATATGTCTCCATTGTGCTTGATGATTTTCAGTATTTTTGAAATACATTTTAGAATAAATTTATCTTGAACTGATACTGATATATTGATAGACCTTCCAAAAAACTCAGGGTTCTTGACAAAAAGAAGGGATGGATTATTAGTCTATTGTTTATTTTTTGAAAGAAACGGTCTCAAAGCAATTGGAAAATATTGATCATGTCCACATAAAAATTGGTGTGTACTGTGAGGTTCTGGAATCATCAAAATGATTAGACATTGACCTGTCCTCGCTGAAAAGCACATGCAGTGCACACAGAAATGGGCATATGGGACTGCACACACGATGTGGATGAATGTTCTGCCCAAACATTTCTGCTGTTTCTCATCATATTTCGAATATGAGGGCATTTGAGGAAAAATCCTTTTCAGGGGACATTTCTACTATGATATTCTTCCAAACTGACATAAAAGGAATGAAAAAGCTCTCAAATTATTTTTCACCTTTCCCAGAACTCAACCTTCCCTTTAACCAAAGAGTTGAGAAAGCATATGCATAGATTAGCCCCAGGGGAATATACAGCTTGAAGTCCTGTCTGAGGGATTAGGAATATTTCTGCGCAATATTGACTCCATTCAATTTTTAAGTTTCAAACCTCATTTAGGACAGATGTTGCTACAAGGCAACTTCAACAAGTTCTCTGTACTTTTTCTTTTGACAGGTGGGCGTGATTTCTGCATCCTTCCACTTCATTCCCAGATCCCCAAAGAAGAGCAACATAGAGTGTTTGATACCATGCCGGAAGGAGTCACTAAGGTGAGGCTATAACCCATTTACATGTACCAACTGGGTTTATCCAAGATGATAGAAGATGTTGCAGGTTGCTTATTATTTCCAAATGACTACCGATTAACCAGATATTTCCATGGAAAGGTCCTACTGGTTATTGTAGAATAACCTCTCCAAGTAATGACCCATGAGTTTAGTTTGGCATTTCTTCTCTGAAAAGAATACTTCCACTGAAAGGATACACTATTAGTACACACATGAATGAAGGTTGTATGAATTAAAAAATGCACATATCATTATTTAACTCAATGGATTTCTCCCAGCTTCATCCAAATGACCATATCTGGCTGTGCTCAGATGATAATTGCAAATAGGCTTGTGAATTTCCATGTGACTTCTTAAAATTTGTTGTATGATTGACCATCTTTTGATGAGAGTACTTTTCTCAGTTTCTCTTTGATTAATTATATTTTCACGACCGATTTTTAATTAATTTGTAGTTACTTAACTTCACTTGCTTGACTTCACTTCCCTTTTTCTTGTTTGTGAGTGTACAAATTTGATAAAATTATATAATACTCACCTAAAATTATTATGAAATTGAAGATGAATCTAACAGTGATATATTCTGTTTATTTTATGTTTTGCTTCTCAGATCATTCTCTCTACCAACATTGCTGAAACCAGTATCACCATCAATGACGTGGTCTATGTTGTGGATATCTGCAAGTTAGTTTGTTTCTTTTCACATTTTCTGTCTTACTTATGTAGCGAAATAAAATGCCTAAAGAGATAGCATATGCATTTTAATACATTTTGATCAGGATGTTTTCCTTCAAAATTTATCTAAAAAGGTGATGGGACTAAAGATTTTATGGAATTAATATGAAGTTTATTATGGAATTCCTTTTATAAAGTATAGCTTCATTTTGATTATATCTATGATTTGAGGATTATTTATACTGAACATAAAAGAAATATAAGTAGTGAAAATTGTTATTAATTTCTCCCTTATTATTATTATCGATTATTGATTATTTTTCTTGAAACTTCCAGAGATTTTTTTTTTTTTTTCTTACTTTCTCAGCCAAATTGATAAACAATTCAACTCTTTTCATGACCATGTCAAAAGTTTTGATAGTACATTAAACTGCAAACTTTTTTTTATCTTTCTTTTTCTGTAAAGAGCGAAGATGAAGCTGTTCACCTCTCACAACAACATGACAAACTACGCCATCGTGTGGGCATCGAAGACCAACCTTGAGCAGCGTAGGGGACGCGCTGGTAGAGTCAGGCCAGGCTTCTGCTTCCATCTCATCAGTAGACCAAGATTTGAGAAGTAATGACCTGTGAAGTTTTCAAATTGTTCTCTAAAGCCCACCGCACACTATACAATCGGTCTACTATCTGATTTTGAAAGAAAATGTTATAGCATTAGATATAAACAGTTAAACGCATAATATATGCTTTATTGGGGTTCTGAATAGGTACATAGATAGTAAAATCGAAATTACGGCCTCTTACGAGCCTTCTAGCCGGAGGAAAGGCCAAATCAGCTCCAAATCGTAGTGACGTCAGAGCAGTCCTGCGATTGTCTACCATTTGAAACTGATTTAGCCCTTATTCCGGATATAAGGCTGACACCGCACCAAATTCCTACTTTGAGTATTCATATTATCGTTCAGAATTGAATCAGGTAGCTTTCACTCATTAAACTGCCTGTATTTAATGATATTGCGATTTATTCCCAAAATCAGATCATAGACCGATCGTGTAGTATGCGGTGGGCTTAAAGGATTATGATGTGCTCTATGACCTCTTTTGATTTTTGGGTAAAAAATTGCTTTCACATCTGTTATTGTTTTGCTTTTTGTTTAGCCATACAAAAGGCCTCTGCATGTCAGTGCTGCCACATTTAATCTAAGAGAAATGATTATCCTTCTACTAGGTTGGAGCAACACTCCGTTCCAGAGATCTTCCGAACCCCCCTGCATGAACTGGCACTTACCATCAAGCTCCTCAGACTGGGAACAATTGCTGAGTTCTTAGGCAAAGCCATTGAGCCACCCCCACTGGACTCGGTGGTAGAGGCTGTAGCTGCCCTCAAGGGTATGTACGTCAGGGTTGCAGTGGACCTTTCCATTTAGAGATGAGGGGAGTGGGAGATTTGCGTAAAAGTCAAGGTCGTAAACTAACATGATTAATGGTTGACTCCTATACCTTTACAAACTGGGCTTTTGCCATTCCAGGCGCATGGACCTGATATATCTCTAGGTTAAATTGTTAATGGTTTTATATTGTGTATTCACTTTTCTTGAATAGTTAAATTACTTCAGCACAACACAATGTAATCGATATATTAAAGAGTTTTCAGCACAATGTTGTCTGCTGAGAATGAGAACGGCATTAAATGTACTACATTCCTATTTGCAGTCTTACACAAAAATCCACGAAACAATGCACAGGTTTAGTAGACATCCTGTAGATACTGCCTGTGAAATTTCAAGGTCACAAGATTTATAAATCCCTTGTAAGAAGTGAAAATCTTGCTTTTGTCGCAGAGGGAGCTATTCAGAAATTAAAGCAAGCACATATACTAGTAACAATCCAAAAATGATTTTTAAAATTACACAATTTTTTAAAATAATAATATAATAATAATTGGATTTATATAGCGCCTTTTCCAAAGGATACAAGGCGCTGTCACCTAAAGTCTATTCAAGTAAATTAAGAATTGTATAAGTAAGTTTTTAGATGTTTCTTGAAGATGTCAAGTGATGTGCTATTACGGAGAGATGCGGGGAGTCTGTTCCAAAGTTGTGGAGCAAGTGACTGAAAGGACTTGAAGCCAGCCTGTTTTGGGGATTTTGGAATGACATTTGGAATGACATAGGAAGGAACAATTTTTTTTAGTCAAAAAAATAAAGTGTTACAAAATTGTTTTTATTCCTTAATTAAAAGCAAATTATAATCTTTTTCACGTCCACACAAGTTTTCCAATTATAATTCTTTTGGAATTTATCGCATACTCACATAACTTTGAAATTTAGGGCTGCAAAAGGGATGAAGTACCTTTAATGCAAATCCTTTAATATTCGATTAAAACCCTTTTGGTTCCTGGGCAGACGTTATAATAATGGGAGTCACTTTGTTCCTGTTTGCTAAACTTGACATGAGAATGTGTTTGAATTGTTCGACAATACCCAACACAATTTATGTGCCTCAGCACGCACACAGATCATCAGACAATGTTAACAATTGTAAGTCTGAATTCATTCACACAGAGATGCATGCCCTGGATCACCTAGAGGAATTGACGCCGGTGGGTCGTATCTTGGCCAAGATGCCAATTGAGCCTCGTCTTGGGAAGATGATCATTCTCGGATGTGTACTCTTGTAAGGAAAATCACTAATTTTGATTTTATTTCAGCTGAATAGGCTTTTTGCTCAAATGCAGTTTGGTTTAGAATTAGATATACATAAGAAATACTCATTGATACTAAGCTCCATTATTAGAATTCTATTCAAGCCTCATTGTTATGTGGCACTTTTCTTTTTGGAAAGAGGGGGAACAGTTTTCCCCTTCCCCATTTCTGATCAATGTGAAAATAGCGTTGATTAAGCAACTTGTTTTGTTTTGTTGGAAGCTGGTCTATTTTCTTTTAGTGTTAGTATATGCCAGTATGATGCCTTTTTTTTTTCACTTTTACTATCAATATACATGAAATAACAAAACTATGCTGTATAGATATAGGTTTTCCCATCCATTTTCGCACTTTTGTCATTCAATTTCAAAGAAGCACGTGGAATGCAAATCCTAGCTTCAATTTCGTCAATTGTCAATGTAATTCGTTTTTCGTCAAACATTTTCGAAGACATAGCATTCAAAATCGTCAATTGTCATTCAAATTCATCCTTCCCGCTGTTGGACCGCAGAATGTGAAGATCAAATTCGTTTTTGTTCACACAATTTCATGAATTTTTCGTTCAAATTAGTCAGATGTTGTCGATTTATTTTCCCCGCCGAACGAAGTTCGTGTGTGCGTGTGTGTGTGTGTGTGTGTGTGTGTGTCCGTCCGTCCGTCCGTCCGTCCGTCCGTCTGTCCGTGTGTGCTCAAATGTTAGAAAATGCTACTTCTCCGTCATTTCTTGGCCGATTTTGATTCCGATTGTTTTATCTGATAGGGCTGGGTGGGGGCTTCCAAACTTCTACACAGAATTTTGAAATTCATTAATTATGCAAATTTATGCAAATTTATTCAAAATTGACGAAAAATGCTACTTCTCCTCTATTTCACATCGGATTTTGATTCCGATTGTTTTATCTGATAGGGCTGGGTGGGGGCTTCCAAACTTCTACACAGAATTTTGAAATGCATTAATTATGCAAATTTATGCAAATTTATTCAAAATTGACGAAAAATGCTACTTCTCCTCTATTTCACATCGGATTTTGATTCCGATTGTTTTATCTGATAGGGCTGGGTGGGGGCTTCCAAACTTTTACACAGAATTTTGAAATTCATTATACATGCAAATTTATGCAAATTTATTCCAAATGGCTGAAGGTTCATAATGTTTTCATGTTTTATATTTCAGTTGTATACATGCATTGTTGGTATTCTCTTCTTTTGCATGCAGTAACATTATTATTTTATTCACTAAAGTTTTTCACTGAAGTTTTAAGGTTCAGGCTAGTTAATTTCCACAGATCTGCACTTCCGGCGGGGACATTTATTACGCATTACGTAATTTACTCATTCACTTGTTATTTTGAGGGTGAATCAACTTTAAGCCGACATATTTTTACTTTTTTATACCCTGGAAAGCAGCAAAACATAATCCATTCTTGGACATTAAACAGGCTACATGGGCCACGGAGCTGGGGGGGGGGGGGCTGGGGGCTGCAGCCCCCCACTTTTTTTAGTAGACACATTAAAAAAAATACCCGAAAAAAGCTCTAAATCGTCATTACACACGTCAGCCCTCCCCCCCCCCCCCCCCCCACTTTCAAAAACGCTCCGCGGCGCTTGGGCTACAATATACACTTAGATTTTTGTCTTTAATCATGTTTGCCTGGAAATCGTTTGTCAGTGTTAACGTTTGCGAGACAGTACGCCTGTTTGTATCTTTGCGTACTCGGATTAAGGTCTGTTTGTGCGTATGTGCATGTCTGTGTCTGTAGTTCTGTGTGGGGGGCACGCAGGGGCGGATCCAGGATTTTGTGAAGGGGGACACACAAATGTCCGAAAATTTTCTTACAAGGAAAAAAAAAGGGGGGGTTATCACGTTTTGGGGGTCTAGTTTTCCTCCAAAATTCTCTGACAAGCAAAAAAAAAAAAAGAAAAAAAAGGGTAACTGATTTTTGGGGTCAACTTTTCATCCAAAATTCTCTGACAAGCAACAAAAAAAGGTTATCACTTCTAAAAGGGGGCACAATGTACATTTTTCGTTCAAAAGGGGGGGCACGGGCCGGATGTACCCCCCCTAAATCCGCCACTGGGGGCATGTGTGTGTATGTTAATTGCTAAATGTAAAATGTGAACGGTTACAGAAAAAAAACTTACATGATTGACTGAGAAATCACACCAGATAGAGATATGAGACGAATTTGAATGAAAATTTAACGAAAATGATTGACAAAAGACGAAATTGATCCTGCTGTTATGAGTGCTGTGAGTGAGACTGGCGAATTTGAACTGTAAATGACGAAGATGTATGCCAAATGACTAAATTGAATGGACTTTATTTGAAAATGAACAACGAAAGACAAATTTGAAAGTTAGATTGGCCTATTCCAGACATCCCGCGACGAAATTGAAGTAAAAATGTGTGAAATTGAATGAAAAAAGTTTGAAAATGAATAGGAAAACCTATATTAAAATGTATAGAAGAAGGAGAATGTAGCATGGTTATATGGCTGATGAGCTATGATATGTAATGAAATACAAATAATGTATACAAGATCATAATGTGTTATCATGAAGATTTTTTCATTTCATTTAATGTAGCATTCTGATTAGTTTACTGTAAGCGTACTTAACAAGAGAGATAATTTTCTTTGTTTGTTATCATTCCTGCGCAGCGTGGGTGATGCCATGACGATTGTAGCCAGCAGCATGTGTTTCCCAGAGATCTTCATTACGTTCGCTGGAAAGGTCAGCAACATTCATCGCAACTACTGCCGCATGAGACACAGCGACCACATAGCAACACTTGCTGCATTCCAGGAGTGGGAGGAGCAATTGTAAGTTTCCCTTTTTTAGTTGTGATTGTTGTTTATCATTACAAAAAAATATTATGTAGACCAGTTAAACCTAACGAAAATTGTAAGATGAATTACTTGTCATTTATACAGTTGACTTTGCATAAGTTGAAGCTGTTGGGACCAGCAAAAATAGTTCGACTTAAGTAAAATTCGACCTAGGAAATGTAAATAACACATATTTTTCATAGTTTGGTAAAAAAAATTGATTCGTCTTAGGGAAAGTTCAACTTATGCGACTTCGAGTTATGCAAGGTTAACTGTATAATTGTCAACTTACCTTAACAAGTGCTTTCGTCACTCTCACATGTAATAGTTACATGTATGTAAATCATGAATTTAGGTAAATCATGAAGACTTTTATCTTTATCATCCCTCCATAGTTTTTAGCATCTCTCTGCTAGGAATTCTAATTACCAAGATATAGAAGAGGTTTAGAAGAACTACTTATTTTGAAACACGATCTAGGAGTCTTCATTATTCTTCCATGTGTCTGTAACTCCTCAAAACCATCTTTTAACTTTTTGCCTGCATTGGTTGGCAAATGGCACCAACAGGGGACGGTCTGGTATGTCACATGTACAATCAGTATGGAACATGTATTTCAGACACTGGCAAATTGGGGTTTCAGTCCACAAGCAAATATAAACTTGAAGTTAAAATGGAAAGGTGAAAAATAATTTGAGAGCTTTCTCATTCCTTTCAAATCAGTTTGGAAGAATATAATAGAAATATCCCCTGAATAGGATTGCTCTTCACATGCCCTCATATTTGAAATATGACAAAAAATAGCTGAAATGTTTGGCCGAACATTCATGGCACCCATTCCCATTTCTGTGTGCAGTGCATGTTCTTTTCAGCAATATTGTGTCAATATCTGATCATTTTGATGATTCCAAAGCCTGAAGTATACATCGATTCTCAAGTATACACCAATTCTCATATAGACGTATCAACCTCTCCCAGTTGCTTTGAGACAGTTTCTTTCACAATGTAATCGCATGACCAGAACTCAACTTTATCTTTAACTGATGAATGATTCAGATTTATGCTGTTATCATGATTACAGGCAATCTGGAGAAGATACTGCCATGAACTACTGTGATCATAAGGGACTGCAGATGATGACCCTCAGGATGATCTATGAAGCGAGGGTAAGTTCCTTGAAATGGTCTGCAGGGGCGTATCCAGGATTTTGATAATGGGGGGAGCACACAAATTTCTGAAAGGTTTCTGACAAGCAAAAATTTTTTTAAAAGGTTATCACTACAAGGGGGGGGGCACAATGTACACTTTTCTTTCAAATATCCGCCACTTATGGTATGTATGATAATACATAAACTAATATAATGCATTTATGTCAAACAGTTCATCTTGTGCCTGGCAGAGAGGTATGAACAGATGCACTGTCAGCAAGATGTACATCTCTAGACATCTAGACATAAGCCTTTTAAAGGTTTTACCTTTTTTTGACTACATCTACACAACACATTTCAGTGCTTTATCTTACTTGTTCAACGTGATAGGTTATGATTTCTTCATGCAAAATTCATGCAGACACTTTCCATTAATTCAAACTCTCCTGGTTTATTTAGCCTTGCAATTCGGCTGGGTCCGATTTAGCCTGGATCCAAACTTAAATTATTTATTTGGGGGTAAAGGAGAGAAGAGGATATTATCGGATTTTCCAAGTAATAAAGGTATGCCATAACATGCATAAGCTTAATTTTTATGTTTCTCTTCTAAACAGAATCAGCTAAAAGACATCCTGGTCATGGAAGGCTTCCCAGAAGGTATGTATCGTTTATAGAGATTTTTATCTCCTGAACGATACGTTGAATATAAATCAGTATCGTGAAAACACAGAGAAAATGGAATATATTGGGAAATGTGATATATGAATACCAGATCCCAGGGGCTATAAACAAAATTATTACATTTTACATTCTGAAGCCGATGTAAAAGAGGCAAATTTGCAGTAGCAAGTTTCTTGTTTGAAAACGAGTTAAGACAAAGAAAGAAGAAGAAAAAAACATCAGTTTTCCAAGCCCAAGTTTGCTTTTTCACTGCAGATTCAAGACAAAGCCCAGTGCAAGGATTTATGGCAGTTTGTTTAATTCAATGTTCATTTTGTCATGATTGCCTTTTATTCCAGAGTGCCTGGCCCCGCAGATCTTCAACTTCCAAGCCCCCGACCCCAAGCTGGACATTGTAGTGTCTCTGCTGACCATGGGACTCTGGCCAAACGTCTGCTTCCACAAGGAGAAGAGAAAGCTGCTGACCACGGAGAACAAAGCAGCCCTCATCCACAAGTCATCGGTCAACTACTCCAAGTTTGACCAGCAGTTCCCCTCCCCATTTTTCGTCTTTGGAGAGAAGGTGGGTCTTATTTGCTGTGGCTTATTTTTCTGATGTTTTATTTCCTGCCAGCTGCTTTTTTAACCCTTTCAGGACAGGAATTATTTTTCACTTGGTCAAATTTGTTCTTCAAATTGGCAACAATATTTTTCTTTTAGTGCTATATGGTTCTAAATAAGGTGTAATATCTTTGAAAACAATACTCATGGTTGAGAATTTTGTCGAAAAGTTGAAAAAATTGCCAATTTTTATGAAAAAAAAATGATTTTGAACCTCTCAATGTGTTGCCAATTTGAGGATTTTAAAGCTTATTCTCGTTTTTAAAATTCCTGGTATCAAACACAGTATGGTCATGCAACAAAAATGGACATGGTGTGTGTAGAAATTTTTGCTCTTTCTACTCATGCATCTGGGCCCTGTTGCATAAAACTTACCATTAACGGTAACTCTGCTATCAATGGTAACTACCAGGGTAACATCACTCAACAGCCAATCAAAATCAAGGTTTCCATGGGAGCTACCATTGATGGCAAAGTTACGGTTAATGGTAAGTTTTATGCAACGGGGCCCTGGTACACTTTTTATAGCTCTGAATCAAAAGTTAATGAGCCAAACCACAAACTGTGGTCAATTGTCTTGAAATATACTACAGAGGAACCTCGTTAATAAAGAACGCTGTTATATACTCTTGTTATAACAAGGTGATTTTGCCGGTCCCACTACTTTTGTTTTTATTGTTTTCTAGCCCTGATATAACAAGGTTTCGATGTAAAGAGGTAATTTCCGTGGCCCCAATGAGTTTGCTATAACGAGGTTCCGCTGTAATAGTTTTAGTTTGATGTGTAGAAATATATTGCACTGTGGTCATGAAGAATTGCTTTGCACTTCAAAGAGCTATGTAAATATCACTGTGATACTGATTTGAAATAATGCTTCATTATGTCTGGATAATTATGGACACTATGCAGTAAAAATTTATTGGAACAAATCATTCACTTCTGCCATAACAAATGGATGCAGTATCATGCATTGATGTTTGTTCTCTAGCTCAAGGATAGTGAGAGTTAGTAGTGTCCACCATGATGTAGATATGCTTCTTTACTTACTGGCATATGAAAACAAATTGGCATAAGTAAACAATTTTGACATTGGATTCATCATAATACGGTATACTTGGCATGGTAAAAGGAGTGAATTCCAAAATGAAGGGGTGGTTCTTTGCTCAGTTAAAAACACATCTGGGCCCCTTTCATAAAACTTGTTATTAATAACAAGTTGCAGTAACTGTTATAAGCTACTGAAATCCTTGAATCTGATTGGCTGAAATCACATTTGTCATAAAAATGTGACAGTTGTTACTGATAACAAGTTTTATGAAACGGGGCCCAGAGTGTCAAGCTTTGACTTTGGTTCATGGTTGGTCTCCTGTCTGTTCTTTCTCTCCCAGATCCGAACCCGTGCCGTGTCGGCCAAGGGTATGACCATGGTATCGCCCCTCCATCTCCTGCTGTTTGGAGCTCGCAAGGTGGAGTCATGTGGAGGTATCATCAAGCTAGATGACTGGTAAGTGATCCAAAGCATCCCTCGTATTGTATTAACCCGTTCAGGATGGAGAATTTCTAAAACGGCTAAAGTGGTCAGCTTTCCTTTTTCAAATTCATGTTCATACGTTTCTTTTAGTTATACGCTTTTCTAAAGAAAAGAAAAGCATTAGAAAAGAAACTGCATCAACAAATATTTAGATTGTAAAGTTTGGATATTGATAATTTGTGTGGTAAAAAGTTGATTTGGAACTTCTCATAGTGAAGATAAACCTAGACCCTGTGACTTTTAATTTAAAAAACAGAGAATCTAGTTAAGTAATTTCTCTTTGTTCTAGGGTCCAACTGAGAATGACCACAGGAACCAAGATAACCCTTTATAGTGACCATGATAGTAACCACCGCCATCAAGTCTTTCTTCTTCAATATGACAGCCAACCCAGACCCTATGACTGTGAATTAGGAAACAAAGCATCTAATGATTTTTGATCTAGGGTCCAGCTGAGGATGAACCATGAAACAAGAGCCAAGATAGTGACCTTTTACCCTGCCATTGAGTCTCTCATGTTCAACTTGACTTCAAACCCATAAAAACAAAGTATGTAATGATGTAATTTCTCTTTGATCTAGGGTCCAACTAAGGATGACCCATGAAGCCACATCCGAGATAGTGGCCTTTCATGCTGCTATCAAGTCTCTGATCTTCAACATGACTTCAAACCTAGACCCTGTGACTGTGAATTAGGTAACAAAGCATCTAACAATTTTATTTGTCTTTGATCTAGGGTCCAACTGAGGATGACCCATGAAGTCGCAGCCAAGATAGTAGCCCTTCATGCTGCGGTTGAGTCTCTGATCTTCAACATGACTGCAAACCCAGACTCTGTGACCTCACCATCCCCTCAGGATGAGATGCTCATCAACATCATCCGAGCACTCTCCAAACCCAACTCTGGTCTCTTCGGCAGCTTTGATTCTGGGGACAACATGGGGTAAGAAAAGATTCTTTCAAGCAGTATGCTGTCTCTTATGATCTTTTGGAAGTGAAAAGAGATTGAAGGTTAAATTTACGTCATACTTCCTTCCATTTCTCTTGTCAGAACTCTAAAAATTCACATTTTTCACTCTAGCATTTGTTGCGATGGAGAGCATGAAGAAACCATCCATGGGCTATGCCAATAAGAATTAAGAAAATAAAACATGAAAGAATTAGTCAATAGGAATCTGGAGAACTAAAAATTCTAGAATATAAAGTGCTTGAAAGACTCAACTTAAATCTATGGGATAGAGGTGACTGCAGTAGTCCTATTTTGAGAAGGACATGTGCCCCATGGTAGTCACTGAGATTGCTTAGATTGAACTTGCTTCTTGAATGAATGTGTACATTTTTTTTTTTTTTTTCTTGAACTTTAAATCTTTTGTTCTGCTGCATTTTGTAATGTAGGAAATATACGTTCACTTTAGCCTGAAAAACTTTCTCTATACTATAGAATATACCAATGTTAAAGCAGACCTCTGTAAGTATGATGAGGAATATTAGAAACTAGATTTGAATACTGTAAGTTAATGAAAATGTTTTTAAAACATCTGTCTTTGTAGAACAAGTGGAGCCAAGAGAGGACGATTCTCCTTTTCCCATCCTCCTGGAGGACAGGGAGGGTTCCGAGGCGGCCGTGGTGGGGGTGGCGGAGGTGGTGGTGGTGGCTTCGGCGGTGGCAGCGGCTTTGGTGGTGGCGGTGGCGGTGGTGGTTTCAGAGGTGGAAGAGGCTTTGGAGGAGGACAAGGATACCAAGGTGGCGGAAGAGGTGGAAGACGAGGCTGGAACCGGGAGGGTGGAGGCGGCTTCCGGGGAGGACGAGGATTCGGAGGAGGGGGGAGAGGGTATGGAGGAGGAGGCTTTGGAGGTGGAAGAGGAAGAGGTGGGTTTGGCGGTGGTGGTGGTGGTTTTGGAGGCAGAGATGGAGGAAGTGATTTTGGTGGTGGTAGTGGTGGTAACGAGGGATTTGGTCAAGGGGGACAGGGAGGTGACTCAGGAGGTAACGGAGGAGGGTTCGGTAGTGGTGGTAGAGGAAGAGGAGGGGGAGGAGGATATGGGCGTGGTGGTGGAGGATTTGGGAGAGGTGGAGGAGGAGGGGGCTTTGGAGGAGGGTCTGGAGGGAACGGAAGTGAACAGGGAGGAGGAGGAGGAGGAGCCGATGGAGGAGGGTTTGGGGCAGGTGAAGGAGGGTGGAGTAGTGCCTCCTAAGCTGTGAAGATTCCACTGCGATGTAGACGACTCTACAAATCAAGTGTAAGATAATTATGCTGTTGAAAATAAGTAGAGATGCTAACAGCAAGTGCAGTGGTGAAAAAGCCTCAAAACGTTCTGTTAGCTGAGTCACTTTATTTTTCTTATGACCTTTCTTTTTGCCATGAATGATGAAGCAACTTGTATGGAAATATGTCATGAAGTACATGCAAAATATTGACTTGAAGTGAAAACAATGATTCTTCTTCTAGAATTTCTTGTTTGTTTTATTTAACTGACCTCTTTTTCTTTTCGAAGGGTAAGGCTTGCTAATTCATGAATCATTTCCAAATCATGTGTCGTATACATGAACTGTCTGAGACTAGTTTCAAAAGGTTCTTATACTGGTATTTATATACCTGAATTATTTTGTGCTTTGAAATGAGTTTTATCATTTCAAGCTATTTACTGGTGGATCCCAGATATTTTGTTTTCTTTTTTATATGCCATAAGCTGTTCTTACTGTGATCTAGCCATGTTTTTGAAGTACTGTTTTTAAAAATGGCATATATGTAGTATAAGCTTGTTGTATGTGTAGACTGTATGGTTAAGATCAGACATAATGGTTGACCAAAAATGCAGAATTACTCTATGCTGTTAGGAGTTTTCCCCATCCATGCTGAGCTCTTACTAACTCTGTGGTTCTCATTGAGGCTAATCATGAGTTCTGGTTGTGAAATTTCATTTTCAAGAAAAAAATGCACTTCGACTGATTCTGCATTGTTTACTAAGAAAATACCAACAAACTAAAAAAAATTGCTGGACATCCCCTTCAATTAAAAGCATAACTCTCATTTGCATAATTATAGAGATCACATCTTCTGCCCATGCTTTGGGAATACCAGCTCAAATTTCATTATCTTTATTTGTTCCGTACTCTGCTTTTATACATTTCCTATTAAAATCATTCTGCAGATATCACTTATTTGTAGTCCTGTACATTCAGTTAAAGATTTTATTCTGTGAGAATGTATTTTCCGTCATTACCATAACTTACTACCTTTAATCAAAATCGAGTTCAGATATTTCTTATTGCCTTATCCATCTCAAGTGTGTGATGTAAGGCAGCATTTAAAAAGTGTTTTTCCCATCAAAATAAAGTGCTCTTTCTTACCACATATCTACCACAAGTAACTTTTATTGTGGTGTTCACAACATGATTAGCATTTTTTCTGTGAAGTATAACCCTGAAAAACCAGTAAGCAAAATCTTGTAAGCTTTGTAAGTAGGAGAGTACATACCAACCATTTTCTTGTCGCATCGGTATTAAAGTATTATGTCATAATTGTCATTTGATACAAAAAGGATTTTCTGTTGTTTAAAAATATGTATGATTTATATTTTTCTGTGACCTTCTAAACTCTCTGAACTGAATTACATTATGCCTGGATTAAATAAGATGAAAAATATTAGGAAGAATTAATCAACGCAAAAAAGCTTTCTGTATTGTTTTTAGTCCAAACTTACGAAATTTGATTATTTTCGGACAATTTTAGTGTTACTGCCTGTACTGAAATAATCTGAATTCATGTTGTCTTATTACTATACTGTGGAATTTTCAATTTTAAGTTGTGTGTTTTCACACTTTTAAGAGCTCAAATTCTTGAATCAAGGGTTAGAAAATTCTCCTTGATATAAACATAATTTTTAAATCAGAAACCTTGTATAAATTAACTGTAATAGTAACCTTTTGAAAGTGAAAAAAAAAATTGTTTCCACACAGCAAGTAATGCTGTAGATCGTTTAAATCAATGTTACATTTATCCTGCATTGTCATGTAATTTAGCATTTGTATTTGCTTCTGATAAATGTTGTATAATGTAGCATGGTTGAGTAACTACAATGGCCTGTATTCTCAAAAGCCGCCACGTCTAAGCCCCACCTAAGTGTGTAGAGTTAGTCCACCAAATTATTGAGCGTCTAACGTCCAAATTCTAACCCTACAAATCACCATAATTCTGTGATAAACAAAAATCCAAAACTTGTCACTTGAATTCAGTTTCTCTTTCTCATTCGGCCTTCTGTAAATCAGTGGACTCAAGTAAAGCCAGATTTAATTTACTGGTAGTCTGCTTTTGAGCATACAGGCCAATGTTTATGGTTCCGGTGCATTGTCTTCTGAATGTTCAAGTCAAGTCATTGAGTATGATGTTTATTGTGTGAATTAAAATCTAAAGGTACACAGGAATTTGAGTTTTCTTGTCATTTTTTTAATGGATGTTTCTTTTTGGTACAGGTCAATAGATCATTTTTGTAATTCGGTGAAATTCATGTAAACTACTTCCCTAATGTGCTATGTGACAAACTTAGATTTACCTGTTACAAGTTATTGTACTTAATTTTCTTGAATGCACTTTACTTACATCATTTCTTGCTAAACTTAAATGAAATCTTCTTATTTTCATGAAAATCAATCAATCAATCAAATTTTCATTAGAAACTTCAGCAAGCTTTGAGGTGGTCAAGAACAGCTCACTCACAAAATTTCAATACAATATGAAAATTGCCAATCCGTTCATATACGTATTAGTATGGCTCTGTCTCTGTCAGTTTTTTCCTTTATATCTCTCATTTACTTTCCCTTTCTGTCCCACCTGTCTTTTTTCCATTTTTTTTTTTTTTTGTTCATCATTCTCTCAATCTCACACGTTAGCATTCTATCCTTCTGTTTATATTTTAGTACTTGTTTGTCTCATTTGTCCGTTTCCTTTTCTCTTTCTCTCTCTCTCTCTCTCTCAGTTTCCCCTCATTCTCGTTCTTTCTATATTCCCTCTCTCCCATCTTTCTGTCAATATGTATACCTCTCGTTCTAATTTTTTTTTCTTGCCTTCTCTTTCAATCTCTCCTCTCTGTCTCTTTCTATCTCAAACTCGCCTTTCTCTCCCATCAGTCTCCAATTCGTCTCTCTTGTTCTATTTTTTTCTTCCTCTCTGTCAGCTATCTTTCTATCTATCCATCCATCTACATACATATATATCTATCTATCTATCCGTGTATCTCGCTTTATCTCTCTGCTTTTATATTTGTATGTATATCTCTCCGTCTTCTCTCTTCCCCCCGTTTCCCCCTTTCGCCCCTGTACTATTTTATCTCATATTCATAATTTTCCAACTAAAAGAAATCTTTAAGTTGTGAACTCTTTACTCAGGGCCATTCATTTTTGACAGAATTATGAGGATTGCATACATGCGCGTCCTGCGATGATCTTTCCCTATCGCAGTTCTTGTTGACTTCGCTCTTCAAGAGCCGACTTTAATGTGTGGCATGTCGCCGGATAGACGACAAACAACGCCTTTAATTGGGTCAAGTGCCCAGTCAACCTGTGATGAATCATATCTTTATGTTCAAGGATAAAAAAATAATTATCAAGGCAAGAAAATAAGGCGTCTGTGTTTTGGAGAGGTGATTGCTTTTGCTTGGAGGGACGATGGTAACCAACATAAGAAAATCAAAAGGACGAGTACCTAATAAAGTACTTGTAAAACATTTGAGAGATGACGGAGAAAAATTAATAGACAGAGAGAGGGGGAAAGAGGGTGAAAGCTGGGGATTGAGACAGAAAAGGGGACCGAGGCAGAGACAGGGGAAGACAGATCGGGAGAGAGAGAAAGAGGGGAGAGAGAAGGAAAGAAATAGAGAATGTTGGTAGGGCTGTAAACAATTTGTTAATTGTTGGACGTTTGTGCATTTGATACTATGTTCGTCAGACTTCACGTCAACGTAAGTGCAATACATGTACACTTATTTTTTTTTTAATGAATGCGATTATTTCTTTCTCTTTACATTGCATCTTTTATCATTTCAATACCAGTTTTGGAGTAGAGGGTCACGAGATATGGGGTTCCAAGACCAGAGGGGAAACTCTTGTTAAGATCAGTTCATGCATCTACAAGCCCAAAACATGAAAACAGAACAAAACCTGAGGCCGAAACTGCTCTCACCAGATTGCCGTCCAATACTCCAAATGAGGTTAAAATATGAAAGTGTTATTTAATCATTTACCAAATTAGGAATACAGGCCTTCTCATGGGGAATTCATCGCAAGTGCTGGATATGCAGGATTAAAATGAGAGGAGGGGAAAATCCACAGATCTCAACCTTGGTCTTGCATCAAAAAGAATGCCACAAAAATGGTAAAAACATCGATTCTAAACTTCTAAAAAACAATTCATTGTGAACATCATTTTCAGAAAACAATAGGCTATCAGCCATGATACAAGCTGCTCAACTCCCTCTTCTAAAACCCTGAGATGTAACCTCTCTTTCGATTGCACTTGACCCGACTTATTATCAGTCAACAAATGGAAATTGTAATAATTACCACAAACTCCTTGACTATCTCCCAGAAACCGCATCTCACAATTGGTCGTGTAGAACCATAATGGCTTCTTTGGCGGTGCTTCTTTCAGTTTCTCTCATATTTTCAAGCAAGTGTTCATAATCGTCCATGTAAATTGGCCTCAAAGTTTGATGACTTCTTTAATGAAGGGTAAGGGCCTTGGAAGATGAAGCGATGCGCAGAAGATAGACCGAGGATGTTTATGTACCCCTATCAGATATGACGGTTCTACCCCCGATTTGTAGTTTGTTTTGTCGTCTTGACAAATTGATTTTCTCTTCCACTCCTCACCCAACAGCTTTAATGCCGATTCAGGGCCCATTTCAATGTCTGATCTGAAGCATGCGTTTAACATGATTATCTATCATCGTTATGAATTAAATAGGGAGCCATCCTCAACCCCAAACACCATCACTTAAAAATCTGATACCGCCCCTTGAGGGCATGCTGCGAAGCAAATGTAACTTGTCAGTCAAGTTCGTATGTCAACCATATATCGGCAAGTCATCTCGCAAGAGACATTCCGATTTTGAATCTTGGAGATTCTCTCCTTATCTCGTTACATACTATGGTCAGAAATATCAGATTTTTTCAATGCGCCAATGAATTTCATCTTTGGTGATGTACTTTGGAGATAGAGTAAAATTCCTCGAAAGACAAGGTAAGACTTTTGACTTTTGATTGAATGTTCTCTTCTGAAGTTCCCACTTTGAATCAAGGGCGTCGATCTATCTTCGTAATAGGGAGGGGCGAACTGGGCATCCCAAAATACCGACAGCCCAGGAGATCGACAATGTCGGTTTCGTGACCCCTTAAAAAAGTAGTCTGAAGGAAATCAGAAGGCCAACAACGCAGACATTTCGATCTCGTGAACCCCCAGATTAGTTTTCAGGATAATCTATTGGGCAGTCGGTCACCGGCTGTAACCGGGAGGAATGCCTCAATAAGAATAATATGCTGCATTATGTTAGGTAGTTAATTCCGATTTTTTTTTAAGGGGGGGGGGGGTGTTGTCAATGTGAATTTATATAACACCTGATAATACAAAGAAGGTATGTCGTTCGTTCATGGGCAAGTGCCTCCAAAATTGTGATGATTTATTGGCGACCGGGGGCGTCACATTTGCCCCTTCATGAAACTGTCTTCAAGCTATATTGTGGACAGTGGCGGATCCAGGATTCACTTGCATAAGAGGCGGGGGAGGGAGGGGGGGGGGTCACAAGCCTGAAAAATCTTTCACAATAAAGAAAAGTTATTATATTATTTAGATGTCTTTCTGGGTCTAGAATTGCTGCTGGCCTCCTATCCCACAAATGTGCTTCACAGGGGGCACATTTTCTTAAGTGCAAGTAAGGTATGCCAGATGGGGCTTTACCGGGGGTACATGCCCCCTGCCCCCCAAGATCCATCACTTGTGGATATAAGGTTAAAGGAAAAATCTGCCCAATTCTAGGGAAGAATGGGTGTCTGTCACCATTAAGAAAAACACTATTAGGGGAATGTTTATAAAGGGCACTTTCCTGAGGATATTAAATATGAGATAGACGCTATGAAGGAAAAACAAACGGTCTACCAAAAGATCTATACTAGATCAAGTTCATAAATCCTTTTACGTCTCTTTTTCAATAGATGGCGGCATTGGTGCTCTGCAAATAAAACACTCCACGTTAAGCACTGCACTTCGACATGCTAGAGATAACACTGTTGTATGTTACAGGAAGAAATCAACGATCGGCACCTGGCCAGTCATAGTCCCTGGTAAGATTCCACCGGGACATTTACACGCGTGGTATTTTTACGGAGCAGACGATCGAGAGAGTCTAATTGCTTTGACCACTTTCGTCATCGACTGGTATCGTATCAAGTCAGCGACAGTGGGCGGTTGGTTGCCTCGCCAATCGTCGATGTGTGACGACCGACGAACCTGAAATCGATTTCCTCTTGACATGTGACTGAGGAAGAGACTGGGAAAGTTCGATGACATGTGACATGATCAGGTGAGATAAACAAACCTTGAAAATCTCATGTATTTTTGACAAAGATTCAGCTCAATATTTTCATAGCCGGATGACTGTACTCATGTCAAAACGTCACGGCCAAACCCATGGCGTATCTATCATGTCTATGAACAACGGAGTGGCCGTTGCGAGTTGTTTTTTTGTTTTTTTCACTCATATAACACTGAATGGGGAAAGGATGATCATTTACAACAGTTGTGTAACATTATAAATTAAGAGAATACCGGTATATACAAAAGTAGCTACATGTACGACTGTTTGACATCGGGCTATAGCATAAAGATGGCGATATGACTGATGTCCGGCTATGATGATGAATATGACGACGTCGACGATGATGATGATGATTCTGCCTTAAATTCATTCTTTCCATTCTTTACACAGATTCTCTTTACATAGATCCATTTTCCCTGTATAAAGTAAAATGTAACAAAGGTAAAATCAACTTCATACTAGATCTATAGACTGAAATCTCTAGTCTAAAATCGGAATTTTTAAATGAAAAAAAAATAGATATTACATATACCAAATTTCGGGAAGTGAACTTCTGTCGTGGGAAAATCTTGAAGTAAACTGCATAAATCAATAATCGTAAAGAAATGTTTGTGGAGGGAGTTATTGAAGTAGGACTCATTATTACGCGGTAACACGTCTCTTATATAAATTTTTGCATTCTCATTCGCTAACACGTACATTATATGGCCTTTTGAGTTAATCAGTAATTTCAAGTGCATGCGATTGTTTAATTGTTTTACAATATACTTTCGTCTTTTGAGCTCGTCTGTGAATGTGCGGGGGCAAACTCGAGTGGGTAATGGCAAATTATTATTATTCTTATCGTTTATATTCCATGTCTTTATTCTTAACGTTCGAGAGGTATAAACATTGTTGCCCTTGTAGACACTTCTGTTTCAAGAGCGCCTTTGTTTATTTATGATAGGACGATAAACGCGCCAATGTGCTCATTTGCACTTCCTCTGCTTATGTCGACTTTCGAAGTGCAGAGCAGAAACAGACTACATGCTATTGGGAGCTTCAAATGGGGGGGGGGGGGGGGGGGGGGGGAGAATTTCAGCTGATGGAAAGGGATGCGACACGAGGAAATTATAGACAAGAAAGGATATTGAGCGAAATAAAAACCAAGTATAAAACATGGGAGTAGGATAGGACACGAGGAGGACGATTATATTAATGAATATCGTGATAACGGAAATGAATGCCGGAGAAATACCTATGCTGAACATGAAAGGAAGGTAAGAGGAATGCAGTCCTCACATTAATACCCGAGTTTTTATTATTCATCCTTTTCTGGAATTCATATCGATTAGGCCTATACACAATGGCCTTTTAACGAGCGTAATCACGGTGGTATACAATATACAATATATTTCGTGTTTGAAAGTGAAATTAAACAAGCCGCGGGGTAGGGGCTTGCGGGTCACATGTCCCCCCCCCCCCACCCCCCCCCCCCTCTCTCTCTCTCTCTCTCTCTCTCTCTCTCTCTCTCTCTCTCTCTCTCTCTCTCTCTATTCCTGTGTAGTGGTATAGTGGTTCATTCACTTGACTCTCAAAGGATTGAGCGTTCGAATCCCAGCCCGGCGCTAACGTTCTTTGGCAAGACATTACTCCACTTTTGCCACTCTATACCCAGGTGTAAATGGGTAACCGATATGCTAGAGCGCTACATATTTGGCCGCTCGGCTATGACCGGTGTAATAATGTTGGAGCGCCATGATGAGCGTCACAGCGTGACGGACCTGAGCGCCATACAAGAAGCCACCATTATTATTATTATTCCCCCCCCCCTCTCTCTCTCTCTCTCTCTATTTCTCTCTCTCTCTCTCTCTTTCTCTCTTTCATCAAAAGGCGATAAAGTGACGAAACGCAGAGGAGGAAAATAGAAAGGGAGATTACAAATTCGTCTGTTGAGAGCCAGAAGGGCGTTAACTCACATGCTTTAACACAGAGTTAACGCCCTTCTGTCTCCAAAGCTGCGGGAAGCACCCCCCCAAAAAAAAAAACCGGATGGCGAGTACGGCCACTGTCCCCCCCCCCCCCCCCCCCTCCGCAAAGATGACGGCGTACCCTTGATGTCTGGACCCACACTTCACCGCTGGTTGTAAATGTGAATAAAAATGAACTAATTAGAAGTATTTAGTGCAATTCATCATCATAATAAATTTTGTAGGCCCTACACGTATCATTGTTTTTCCTCCAAAACTTAGCACTGCATGGGCATCATATTTTAATAATGTAAAAATATTATCTAGAATTATGCGTTATGTGAATAAAATGTTTTTTATAAAAATGAACACTAACTTTAGGGATTGTGTTTTATCTACTTGATAAATTCCAGTAGATGGGTATAAGTGCAACGCTCAGTATTTAAATACCATTCAAATGCAGGTAGCCAAGAGCTGCCGAAATGAAAATTGTCAGTTCAAGGAATTCCCGTTTATTCAGAAAATATTTATTGCAGATGACCAGATTTTTCTTAGAAATACCAGGGGAGATATTTTCTAAACATATATTTTCATATCGAACAATAGAGGTGTGACAAAATGACTCACTTTGGGGCAAAATACCCAATGTTTATAATCACGTGACGACCGATTGATGAGTCACGAGCCTTGATGAATTGAAAATCTGTTCTATCGATTATTGGCTTACTCGATCGGAAAATATGAATGAAGTTCAAGTGATATGGGTAGTACGGTCTAGTGCTTTTTTATTGATGAGGGTAATTTATCGCACGCGTGAACATTAGAAGAATATAAGACCACCTGCTAAGCGGAATAATGCGATTCCTATATAAAATTTTCGGTGGTGCGTGTGTAATTTCCTAGCTCAAATGATCTTGAGACCATATTTATACAGATTTTAAAAGCCCATATAATAGATTTATTGTTTGGACCCATATAATGTTTTTTAAGGGGAAAATGACCCCTTGAAAATAGAGCTAAATATTTTAAGTCGCCTATTATTTCAAGTCATGAAGCATATCGTAGTTCAACGGAATTTCTTGCAATGAAAGACCAATGACTGATTCATACACACTATGGGGTTAGCGCCAAGGGCCAGTAAACATCTCTCGCCTCAGTATCATAAACTTTCTAGTTTCTGAATTTATGAGCGAGCTAGCGAAGCAATCGATGACATTTAAAAAAAATATTTTTCAATGGTGATAGCCGCTGATGGGGAATTACAAATTTATAATGTTTGATATAAATTCTCGAGATAAAATATGGAAGACTGCAAAGAGACCATCTTGCTGCCAAAATATGAGGTGCCTGAATATTTTGGAATCATTAAAAATGAAGAATATATGTATATCATAACATAAGTATTACCATTCGGAATCGGATATATAAGGGGATACCCTTCCCCTTTCCTCACCATTTGGTATAAGAGTAATGAAGTCAGTGTGTACTCGAACTTGGAAATTTCATGTTGTTTTGAGATATCGGAGTTTCATTAGGTAGATTATGAGATCAATTCCACACTAACGATGATGCTTGTACCCTTAGTGTTTCGCTATTCATTCAATAAATATACGAAGACAGTGCATGGCAAAAAAAGAAAGAAATTACCATTTCAAATAACAAATTGTGCAAACTATCTGCTCGTTGTGGTATATAGCCTAGATGTGTACGTTCGTTTTATATTTAAAAACACAGGAACGTCGTGTACAACAGCACCCTTCTTGCGTCAGAAAATCTCTAGTTGTATTTGATGTGGGAGGGGAACCCCCTGTGAGTAATCTTAATACGATGTAAATATCATTGGCCCGTATTCTCGAAAGGTGCCTAACTTTAAGCCCCCGCCTAAGTGTGTACATTTAGGCCACTGAATTATGGAGAGCCAAATAGACTCCCTCTAGTTCTGGAACTAAATGCAAATACAAAAACCTCATGATAGAATTGATTTCTTATGCTCATTTCATGCCAGAAAATAATTATGTTTCTTTATGTTGTTACATAAATATAGTAATTTCTATGGGACGTAGGGGTTGACGAATGGCCTTCCATAAATCATGAGTTAAGCCAAACTTAACTTAGGCCACTTTCGAGAATACGGGCTTTAGTATATAAGGGCAAACATGGCGAAGAAAAATGATGTCATTAGCGTCGAAGCTTTTTCATCAGGGGGAGGGCAGTCCCAGTGAATTGCAATTAAACTGAACAGGGACATGAGGTTCAAAATCATTTGCCGACATGATGTGTCGAAAATATGATTCATTACGGGTGGGGAATTTCCCTGACTTCCATTCCCTTTTATAGCTCATATAATACAAAATGCAACTTAACTTCTTTTGAAATATCATATTGCACCAATATTGTCAGCCGAAGCTTTTTAGAATTTCTTTTCACTGTATATATTCTGTGTGAAGCTAACTACTTCCTTTGTGTTGATGATAAATACATCAACCTAATGACGTATAATATTCTTAACTTTTGGGATATAGGCCTTTATGTGTTACGTATTTCAGCAATCAAGAAGGCTTCCTCCCACTATCTATTAAATGATTTTCCACGATCATTATAATAATAATAATATAGACACTCACCGGACAGGTGCCATTTTAATCTCCTATCAACGATGGTAAGAATTAACCCCAATGTAATGACATCATCACATCCGTGCTATTTTTTCTCAGTATGCGACCTGTTTCTTTTAGTAGACGTTCAGGTCGGCCTGCTTTAACAGACCATTGTCTTTCGTGTGATGTTTTTGATATAGAAGGGATTAGTGATATTTCTGCCAAGGTTACGGACAAAAGAAGGAATACTTTGACGCATAAATGAAAGTAGCAGGTTTCCAAAGAAGACAAACATTCAGAAAGAGAAAATGGAATTGACCTTGCATAAACAGGAAAACAAGGAAACTCCTCGTGTGGGCCGTGTGGGTTAGTCATTTATGTTAACTTTACAGGAATACGTATTCTTAAAAAATAATAGGACTATGTATGAGAGTGCGATGCCATCATTACCCCACACAAAAATTATTTTGCACAGTCTTTAAGTTGTATTGACACGCCCATTCTGAAACTACTTCTTCGCATCCCATTTGTTTCCCCCTCCCAAATTATGGTTTACAAATTGAAATTACATAACAAATAAGAACTTGCAATTGGCTTGAATTCTATAGGGGCTGGAGCTGTGGGTAAGGTATTATGTCTCTGAATATCAGGTAGATATTCCTGAATCAGGTAGATTTTATTTGTTAAAATGCCCGTATTTAATGCTATTGCGATTTATTTCCAAAATCGGATCGCATTCGATCTATAGTGTCTGATGGGCTTAACTTCCTCTCCACATCTCCCCCCCCCCCCCCTCTCTCTCTCTCTCTCTTTCTCCTTTTAGCTATACCAAGCTTCTATTCAGTAGGTTTTACCTTTATTTTGGAAATATTATGACATCCATATACGCCTAAATCCTCGGTTTCTTTAAATAGATTGCGTGCTTGCCATGTTTTTCCCCTCTGCTTCCAGAGGTGTATTTAAGAAATGTGATATGAACTTCCGAAACAATTATACAAGCCACATACGGGATGTTGCGGTACTGCCGACAATAATGCCCATTAACGGTTTTTAGCGGCGATCTGTTTACAACATTATATTAACATCCGTAAAGTATTATCGAAATGTATTTTTCTGTAATAGGAAATACATAATTTCTCTTTATTTTTAGAAATGTTTTATAAGCTTGTTTATGAGAAAAGATGGATGTTACGTAGACTGAACATGATTTACACAGTGCCAATTTCCCAGGTGTGGCCACGTGAAAGCGAGATGTTCACCGTTAATAATGGTGCATCTATAGTCCATTCCATAATTTGGGTAAATCCTCGACATATAAAGAATTTTTTTTTGAAATGAAAACATGTTCCTGATATTTTTTTTATTTATGAGAATCAACATACAAGTGACTGGAGTAGCAGAAGCGTGGATTTCGGTAATAGAGGGGCCGCAAGGGCGCTGGCTATCGTGGGGAAGGGGCAGGGGGCACGGGTCTTTCTCATCGGATGAAATACGAGAAAGCAAAGCAACAGAGCGGGGTGGGTATGGTAAGGGGTCATATCGTCTTATTCTCACATTTATTTTCCCCCTTTCCCTTTCCGCACTGTTCCTTGTTTTTAATTTGCCATCCGGTGGGGCGTATCCCCAGTAGTTCACAACTTACTACACATCAATCTCACCAATTATTGAAAATACACGTTATTTTTCGTCCAGTTTGGGGGGGGGGGTGGGGTGGACGTACCTTCGTAGCTACGCCACTACCTGAAAGATTGTGCGGTCTTCTTGACAGCTAAACTACTTTAGAATCAGCTGTAGTTGACACCGGAATGAGCTAAGGTTTTCACATTTCCGGGATCGATAGAGCAACCAAAATACCATCAACGAACTTTCCCATTGCCAATACTTTTTATTTTTTTATTTTTAATATTACAGAAGGAAATCTTAGAAATGCTCTTAGGATGAATATATATATTTCATATGGTAATGTTACAGTATACAAATGAACGAAAATATATATCCCTGTTACGCAATTTTATACAAGATTATGCAAAATCGTCATTTCAAAAAATATTTTGATCAGTATGGTTCATTCTAACAGTAACTATGATATGCGTTGTTTTTATTACGTCTGCCAGGTCTACCCTTAATCTTATAAATTTTGTGCAGGAAAAGTATATCAATGGCGGTTCTAATCAATCTGAGACTAATTCTCATAATGATGAATTTCGGCATTTTTCATGATTATAATCCTCATCAATGCTAATTATTATTGTTAGCTCGTGACAATCGACGATTTCGCAGATAATGACTCATTTTAAGTGTTATGTGTACACTGAGATATTTTAAGCTGTTGAACTTGACTAACAACCACTGATAACAATAATTTGCAGTAATGTAAACAACCTTTCTTGGAGCTCTGATCTCAGTTGAGCTTTGGCAAAACGGGGTAAGGTAGATTTCCTGAAACTCTACAAACCATCTTTTGGGGGCGAGAGATTGAAATTTTATGTCGTCTCAAAATAGGCCAGAACTTCGCGATATCAGCTGTTTCTCTAACAAATAGGTCAGCATTAGTAAACGTTTAAAGGGAATCTTGAGTTCTAGGAAAGGTGAAAAATAATTTGTGAGCTTTCTCATTCCATTTATGTCAGTTGGGAAGAACATCATAGTAGAAACATCCCCTGAAAAGGATTGCTCTTCAAATGCTCTTATATTCGAAATATGACCAGAAATAGCTGAAATGGTCGGGCCGAACATTCATGCCACTTGTGTGTGTAGTCCCATATACCCATCTCTGTGTGCAGTACATGTGCTTTTCAGAGAGATTGGGTCAATTTCTTATCTATTTTGATGATTTCAAAACAACACAGCATAAAACAATTCTTATGTAGACATGGTCAACCTTTCCCAATTGCTTTGAGACAGTTTCTTTCACAATGTAATTGCATGACCAGAACTCTACTTTATCGTATTTTCCTTCTTCGTTTATAAATGTATTGTGCAAACACTACATCGATTATGTTCCTTGTATGATTCTGGATTCCTGAAGTGGATACCTCGCCTGTATATGGGAACTCGTTCTTGTCCGCTTTTTCAGGAACATAACCATGAAGACCATTTTTTTTTTTTTTTTTTTTTTTGATGTCGATGGTTCTATATGGATGAAACCAGCAAAATTTGTCGACAACGTTTGTATTTTTTCATCCCCCAGCACTTTGACTGAATTTTATACGCTGGAGACTTTTCGGAGATATTATTAATGATGGGGAAAATAAACATTTCTAATAGATATGCCATTCGAGCGATTGCTTATAGATTATACTATTGACTTCGATCATTTACTAATCACAACGAGCTTTATCAGTATTGTTATCTTTTGAAACAGTAAACATAAATGCTATTAGGTAGTATATTACCACGAAGTTTCAAAAATTCTTAAGGTAAATGGACCAGGTAAGGTAGACTGGTTTCGATATTAAATCGGAAATAATTGACGACCCGAATAGACTTGTTTTCAAATCGGGAAATGTGTCAAACACACATCACTTCCGATGATCTGATTGGCTTTCAGTCTGGACGATAAGACAGTGGAGTTGATTGCACGGAAGGTTTTCTACGGTGTTTAAAACCAGAGGTGTTAAGTTTAACACCCATCATGCCCATACTTTCAATTTTAATGAATGTTATTTTGTTGTACAGAATTGACTATAAAATACACTACCTTCCAATGGTGGAAAACAAAAAAGTGATTCTTGGGCAGATAGTTTTGTAAGAATGTAGCAGTAGCCTCAGCAGCGGCATAAACTTGAGAGTATTGGTAGTAGTCCATTGTAGTACTAGTGATTGGTGTAGTGACGGAGAGGTTAAATATTATGCTTCCATCGAATGGCAGAAAGGGTACATATAAAGAAAGAAAGAGAAAAAGGGAGGAACATTCAAAGAAAATGGCATGACACCCCTCGGACCTGCACCGCTTGGTTGCTTCGGTCTCTTGCTTTTCATCCACCTCGATGGATCCGTGCCCCTACCCCCCCCCCCCCCCTCCCCCGGTGAAGGACCTATACTACACCACCTATAGGGGTGGTATTCAGAGTAGCTATATAGTACGATACAATTCAATACAGTTCATTTATGTCAATAATATAACGCTCTTATACACATTCCAGGATGTTTCACAACGTTTACATCATTTAAGTTTTCAAAGAATGTTGATAATTCATCAAAAAAGGGAGAGTAATAGCTTAATAGTAATAACAGTGATAATAATAGCTACGGTATAAGTACGCTTGAAGTAAAGTGTACATACAGTACATCGTTATACAATTTCTATACTCTCTAAAACACTGTTTTGTTTTTGATTTACCATTCTTCGAGTTTGTAATGATTCTCAGCACTATGCGTAATAACATGAGGCCCATATGGTTATTGTGCCACTGGCATAAGCTTGACCGACAGTCTCAATTTGCGACAAGTTTTTTTCAGGTCTCGTAATTAAACTTGCCTTCATCAGTAGCATTAACCTAGACACGAGTTTCCGACGCTGATCTTCTAGCATGTCCGGTCTTCTGTTTGAGAAATGGATTCCCTGAAATCGATTCTGACGCGAACTTGGGAGGATGGACTTCCCCAAGATAGATCCCGGCATTGGATGTTCTGAAAGGGGTGTATAATATAATATAGTATGATATGGAATCATGGGCATGGTAACGGAATGTGTTCAACATTACCGAGTCCGGGTGTGTCATTACCATGATTACAGGGAATTGCTAAGAGCGATGACCTAATCTGTGGAATAGCCTACCAATAATATTCAAGAATAGTAAGACAGTAAGTCAATTCAAAAGACTGTATAAAAGACATATCATTTCTGTATTGAATCTAAATGTTTAATTGTAAGATTATTGCAATGTTTCCTTTTCTTCTCTTCCTGCTTTTCTATCCATGTTATTCCGTTAATATTTATGTTACATGTATATTGTTATATTGTTTGACTCTGATAATTGTGATTTGTTTTATGTATTTGTTCTTAAGGGATCATTTCTAACAAGCCTTCTTGTGCTTTTCATGATCCCGCCACTATAATTTATAACAATGAATTGATAATGATTTTTGTAATGTGTTTTTTAAAGTGGAAATAAATTTGAATTGAATTGAATAATCATCGTTTAAAATATTGTGCATTATTTGGCTACAAAAACTATCACAATTTCAGGCCGCATCATTTACGTTGTTACTTTTACTTCGCTGTCATCACCATGTACCTATCAGTCGGTCTTGGTTTATTTTTCTCACAACCCATAATCAGGTGAAAGTAAGATTAGGTACTACCATTTTCATGTGCCAAATGTTTGGGGGTAGGGGGTTCAGTTATTGTTATTCGTTTAATGTGGTGGAAAAATTGATGATATTAACTAAGATGATGAAAAATAAGACGCCCCCTCTCTCTCTCTCTCTCTCTCTCTCTCTCTCTCTCTCTCTCTCTCTCTTTTTTTGTGTGTGTGTTTTGTGTTTTTTGTTTTTTGTGGTATCACCCCCTTTTAATACATGTACTATATATAGATCTCGAGGGCTCGTACTTGCAATGTCTAATAGACTTTTCGAGTGCATGACAAATATAAGACACTTCCGAATGTATTGATAATTTGAGGTTTGAAATCGTGATGCCTTGAGTATCCAGATAACAACCTAAATCAATAAAATTATGTTCGGTATGTATACGAGACTGTATTTCCAATAGCCTCAATTAAATTATTGAAAAAAATATACTTCGCATTAAAACTGATTGTCATAATAAGAATGTTGATCTACATCTGCACAGTTCAACTTTAGTTGATGCAGTTAAAAGTGATTGAGCATTTCCATTTGGCTTGTCATATTTAAGTCATTCGTAAAGTCATGCGTAACTTTACGAACAGCTTTATGAAACACCCCCGGTGTATTAGTCAGTTGCCCTCACAGGCTCGATAAGCGCAGGTAATGACACAATCGAAATGACGCCTCGTGTGTGCTGGGCTTAAGTCCGGCTCACACATGGCGTCATTTGCTGACGTAAGGGTAGCGTCAGTGACTTGTAAATCATTCATGGAAGAGTGATATCGTTTAAAAAGTTATTGCAAAATCAAAAGTGCAAACAAATACTTGTAATAACTGGCGTATAGGTACATTGACTTCGCATACCAGATTAGCGCAAATACTGACGCAATCGAGATGACGTTAGGTCCGTGTCAGTGACTTGTACGGTCTCTTGCGCGTCATGAACGAGGGATATCCTGTCATGAACAGTGCAGACCGTGGCTTAATTGCATTCACAGGCTCGATTAGCGCAGGTACCGGTACTGACGCAATTGAAATGACATCTCGTGTGAGAGGGGCTTTAAAAAGGATTTTCTGGAAGCGCTTTCGTGTCTAGAGGCTCCAGTCTCCCAATCAGTGGCTGGACCATGCTACGCCACTGCTTTCTGGGTATACCTCAGCGGTATGCCACATACCGAGCACGGCTTGATATTCGAGGAATATCGTAGAGGCATGGGCATGACTTAGCGGATATCATCTGGTCTGCATGAGACGCTGTACTTTGAACGTTTTTTTTATTTGAACTACATGATATCTACATAAACAATAAACGAGCTTATTTGATAAAGAAATGAATGAATCAATCATGATTCTGAATTGTCTTTGACACGCTTCACTGGTATCGTTTTGTGCATGAAGGCGATCTTTAAATATCTGGGTTCCAACCTTTTCACTCCTGTTTTATCTACTTTCTCTTCCAAGTAACGCACTCCATCGGACAGCTTGAAACTTTCATCGCTTTCATCTGCCGTGGGAGTAGGTAATTAGAAATTGAATTAATGAAAGGATACGTAACTTCCTGCATAGGTGACTACATCACTAAAGATACTTTTATTAAGATACTTTCAGGTACGGTTACTTAGATCATTGGAGTAAGGTAGCCCAGAGACTGAATCCTGATTCCAGGAAGTATGTTAGTCCACTTCGTTGTTCCGATGGAGCGAAGTGCACCTGCCGGTAAGACTGGCCACAATTTTGATCTTCCAGCAGAAATTTAATGAGTGCGAGTAAAGGACTGATATTTGTATGAAAATAAGCTTCATGCGATCCGGAAAACCTTCATATTCTAATGAACCATCGGGTTGATAAAAGAAAGCAACCTCTTTAAACCGACGGTTCCTTTATAGCAGTCTATTTGTTGTAAACAAGGTAGATTCTATTGACTATTGACGATTGAACACTTCAGAAGTAATGACCTATTTATGTCGCAAATATGTATTCATTTTATGACGAGCTATCCTAATAAAAAGCTACATTCGCGTGACGTGTGTGAAGCATGTTATACATTACTGATAAATAAGTTATGATTTTGACCTATCAAGACCCTGAGATAAATGAAACATTCACTAAAGGTAACGTGTAACTTCTTGGCACTCTTTTAGTATGTCGTTATTATTTTGTTTAGAGACAAAACATTACGTAGCAATGTTTTTCAAATGTGTTTAGTTGTTCAAATCATTGTCTTTTATATCCTTTGTAAAAAAAAAAAGGGACCATGTGAAAAAGGGACCATTTTGTGACATTGGTATTACCCTACAGTCAGGTAACATGATTAATACATTATCAAGCATCATCTTCTTCCTTTTTATTGTGGTTCTGGACACTGCTTCAGCTTCCCCAGTTAGCAGTTGTGTCTGATGTCTAATGACTCATGTGCGAGCGACCGAGCGAGCAAAAATGTTCGACTTTTTTCTAATGTTGAAAGTCCTTTGTTTGATAAAAAGGCCCTTATCAGAGGGGGAAAGGGCACTTATCGGAGAGAAAGGGGGCAGAAGGGCACTTTTGGGGTACTTGAAAAGGTGGGGAACTGTGCCCCCTTACCCCCCCCCCCCTCCCGGGCGTGCCGCCGGGGGTGGGGGGGGGGGGAAGTTCGGATATAGTGTTGGAAATTGATCGCGTAGCAGTTGTAGCCAGAGTATTTGTTTCTTCAAAAATGTTGTCGCCGCCCTGTCGTAAGGCATGCGGTGACCTTAAATCCTGAGAAGTTATGACGCTGCGACGATAACTATAAGTGCTGCTCCTACATAATTATGCTCCCGCGAGAACCTCCAGACTTTATATCGTCAAAGATATAGGATTAGGGTTGCAATTGGATTTGGGATAAAGTCTAGGGTTAGGGCTGGGGTAATTAGGTATAGTGTTTGGTGCAAAGTTGAAGTTAAGAATTCGGTTAGTCAATGATTTTGACCGCGGAACAATTCTCGCCGGAGCATGTGTCGTACAACCCAACGAGGATGTGTTTCTTCTACCTGACCCTCCAAAACTTCCAAGTTTTCGTCAAAAAAATCTAGTCGTATTCGTGTCGTAAGACATGCTGTGACCTAGAATTCCGAGATATTATGCCGCTGAAACGATAATGATAAGCGTTTACAGAGGGGGTATTAATTAAGTGTAACCCTTGACGAATTGTAGAGTTAGAGTTAGGTGTAGTGTTTAGTCTAGGGTTGCGATTAGGAATTTGACTAGTATAGGAACTTGAAGAGGCACGATGGCTCAGTGGTAGAGCAGTAGTCTCGTAACTGGAGGACCCGGGTTCGAAACCAAGAGGATGTGCTAGTGCCCTTTGGTAAGGCATTAATCCTCATTACCAAGTCCCTCGGAGAGGAATTAAAGCCGTCGGTCCCATGTTGCTTACTTACAAGCATACACCTGCTTTCTTAGCAGTCAGGTAAAATAAACCATCAAACCTTGATCGCGTAGCAATGGTCGCTGGAGTATATGTCGTACAATTGTATTATCTAACCCTCCCGCAATATCTTCCAAAATCTAGTTGTAGCCCTTTCAGAAGACATGCGATGACCTCATATCACGAGAAATTATGCCGCTGGAGCAATAACGATAAGTGTTCCCAGAGGGGAGTTTAAGTGTAACCCTTGACGAAGATGGACGTGAAGGCCACGAACGTCTCATCTTCAGTTCGTTGTCATTTGAGTGCAGCCCCCTGCTGTGAAATGTCGCCCCCTATTGCCCATACCGCCGTGAATAATTAGGGTGTCTGAATAACGTCTTCCCCCTTCACTGTTTACATGAGTAAGGTATATTTTACAGGTTAGCTGTACTGTTATCATAAAGGGGGTGGAATGCAATAAGAATTAATAAATCATAACAAAACAACCAAATATTTGCATAATAAGACAGTGACGTTTCTAGATATTGACGAACATAGGTGTGGATATACATGGCGTACAGTCTTGGTGCATCTTCTCCAGAAAATGTTGCTATTGCAGCTATACATCTTGCATTTTGAGCACTCACTGTTACTAATAGACTTTTATAACTTTACATGGTGTTTTTTTATTGACCTGCACACGGGACGGAGCGAGAGGGGGCTAAGAGGCAAGGCAGAAAAAGAAACTAAAAATATACAAAAAGAAAGTGGCGAAAATATATACAGAGTTAAATATGGACTGTATATGAAAATCTGAGAAAATAAAATGAACGATTTTTTGAATCACTTCCTTCAAAAGTTTTATTCTGTTTTACGTTGGAATCTTCCACTTGTGACAATAAGTTATAAGGCCTATTCTTACGCATGAGATTTAAAAGATATCATTAATTTTCATGACCTGTATCTATTCCTTGCAGTCACATTTTCAGGACCATTATCGTCCAGATCTTTGGTGGGTTTTTTTTTTTTTGGGGGGGGGGGGGTTACCTTTCTTTTCTTTATTTTTACCGATGCCCAATCTATCTTTCTTCATAATGCCATCGACGGATGACAGGTTTGGTGATGCCTTGGATGTTGTCTCGTAGAACCTTGCGATGACGTTAGGGTCAGGGTTAGGGTTACTTGTGTTTGCTTATTCATACCTAACGTTAGAAGTGTACAATGAATCATGTCATTCCTTTTCTGTGGTGACTAATTTTACGTTCAGGTATGTTAAATTTTAACTATGTTAAATATTCTTTTTGTTCATATTACGTTTCTTGAAAAATAGTATGTTATAGTTATCAAAGCTAAACCTAAAATGCAATGTTGGTTTTGCATTTCGTAAATCAAATTAAAATAATGATTTCTACAATTACTCTGAGTGCTTACCGTCAAATTGATCAATTTATTTCCAATTTTGCCATTTACGCAATTCTTTTATCATTAAAATGTCTACTATCCACATTATCTGCTATTAGGATTAATGTGCTGAAGCGGTGTAGGATTTTACTAAAATACAAGAGCCTGCAATTAAGTCTTTGTTGTACTGTAACATGGTTATTATGTTCACCTTGTTTTCTTATTTGCTTCACCATTAGGCGCTGCACATGCCGCTTAATGAGTTCTGGGTCAAACGCAGGTTAATCATTCCAATGTTCTTTTTAATCATCAAACCAGACTGCGTGCCTAGTAATTTACGTCTCAAATTATGTTCTCCTTCCGTGTAGATTACAAAATTCTAAATCCATGCCCCAAAACAGTGTGGTGTAAGATATTAGGTCCATTAAAAAGCCTGGCTGCATGTGCAAACGCTTTCTTGCATAGCCTTCCAATTGGCCAGCGACTTGTGATTTTTATAAGCTCTCCGGTGGAGTAATTATTTGATATTACACGAAAATGATTCGCGCCACAGATCCGCCGGGTTTATAATTTTTAAAGAAACTCACCGCATTCCTGCGCTAATCTGTTCGCAGTTTGAGCCTACGCGTAAGCGGTGCAATGCCCATAGCGATCCTAATGAACGAACTATTACGCTCGAAATGCGTATCATAAAGTCGTTATGATTTTAATAACTCGAGAGAGAATTGCCAAGCGCAAGCGGGGAATGAGGAAAAGAAGGAGGTCCTTTCTGGCGGCGGTCCTCTCCTAACTTTGTTCTTGAGGTGTCCCGGCTGAGAGTCAACAACCAATGAGGAGACAGTACCGACCTGACCGTTCTGGTCGCCCCTCCCCCTCTACTCAAATAACAATCCGTCAATGGATGAATTTACCCTCTGAATTCGCCTTCGACACGCATTAATAATTCAGAACCATCAAACCCTTTTCTTCCTCTCTTTCCCCATTAATATGAATTTGCCTATGAAAAGCCCGTCCCAGCCCCCCGTTTTTTTTTCTCTGCTCTCCTCGTCTTGGGCATGTGCCTTCCTTGTTCGGGACTTGGGGAATATTTTTTTGTGAGACTTGATCGGGGTAACACTTTTGAGGGGACCTCATTGGAACAAAAGTCACTTGCAAGGAAGGACCTAATAACGGCTTTATCCGCTGCTCAACTATTTGCTCTGACTCTCTCTCCCCCTCTACCTCCTATCTCTACCCACTGACTGAGATTTTCAAGCATTTTCACTGGGACATATCAATCGAAGGCCCTGAATTTTTTCTTCAGGAAAACAGCCGTTTGCCCCTTTTCCTGAAGACCGATGGTGTGGCAAGGCTCCAATTTGGATTTTTACTGTTTCCGCAGAGCTAATACTTCACACTTGATACTCGTTCAGTACACTTCTACTTCGAAGTGAGAAAGTGCTTAATCGGGACCTTTTACAACTTGCAGCATTTATGAAGATACATTTGGAATTAACATCAGTCTGAGTATTCTCCACCGAACATATTTCCTTGTCCTTTAAGCACCTTGTCCAGAGGACAGAACTTTTGATACCTCAAGAAATCTCGGTATTCTGTACGGAATAGTCACAGATGAAACTCTTCGGTAAAAGTGATAAAGCTTAAGATTCATCCGGCATTAGATTGAGAAAACCTGTCAACGACTTGGCTTGGAAACCGATCTGTGGAGGCTTCTATTGTTTAACGAATCATTTTGTTTGTTGGCTTTTGAACGAATGATATTTTCATAAATTTGTCAAACATATTCCGCCAAGGTTACCCAGCACCTTGGTGAAATTTGTTACCTGGTTGTAATTTCAGCGCATTGACGAGCTGGAACAACTGCTTCGAGTATCATCGGCAATTCCAGACATGCACGAATTGTGCAAGAATTTGTGACTCAGTATTATAGTCGTGCCAGTCTTTTTGTCTTTACATTTATTTTTTTTACCTTTAGCGGTATATTATATTCGCGACAGGTTAGCAAACTATAGGAGTGTCTTCCCAAACCGTCGAAGGCAAATCACTGAATTGCATGCACGGGATTATCTAAAGTGCATGTGCGATTGAAAAAGCCTACTCTGCAGTAGCTGAAGATCATCATCTTAATTCATTGGAGATCTGTTTTGTGAGGTCCTAGATACTTGGAAATTTGTCTCCGAGAAGTTTTATACTCCGCGAAGCAGCCTTTCCCCCCGCGGTGTGCTGTTTGAGGCTTTATATTGAGGCTGCATGGAAGGTTATACTGGCTCCCTGTAACCCTTGGTTTCTCATAGGGCTACATGGAACATGGCGCAGAATGAGGATCACTACTTTCTCCATGTGAGTTTACTTTTTTCTCCAAACTTCAATATCAATGATTATTCCCATGTTTTTCTTTGATTTCAGTGACTTAGCTCATCGTGTAATATTGTTTTACGTACTGATATAGAGGTATTATGAAAAGCCTTTGAGACTACGTTTTCGCTTGTACAGTCAACGCCATATAAGACTGTCCGAAACCGTGACTCTCTAAAGATTCTTGAACGACATACAACGAAAAGGATGTATTGAAATTATTTCTAAATTATGATAAATGTTAAGGTTTATGAAGTGATACTGAACAATTCTAATCGAACTTTTTACCTAATGACTCCTCAAAATTGATGAAGGTGAGATAAGGATATTATCAGGTGTACACAATCATATCGGCGTCAACAAGCAAGTCAAGGGGGTTAATCACAGTGTCATTAATGATGTGAAATTCATTAGACCTACTCCAAGGTCCTTTGTTCCCCAAAGATAACATTGATTGAAATCTCTCCTAATTGAGCAAAATGAAGATTAATGACATACGTCTTCAGAGATGCAATGCGCAATTTTTCATCTCTTTTGTTTCAGAGAACAAATATTATGGCTGCTTTGTATTTGCTTCTTAATTAACACCGAATTTCTAATGGGTCCGACCCAACTTAGTGAGATTATTAGATTACTATAAAAAAAACTTTTTGTCTGAATATTTCTTGATACCCATGATTAATTGCGATCGACGATGAATCATAAACGAGGAGTGATATAGAAAATTGCAGAAAGTCGCAAATCAGGTATGATGACAGAGATATCCATGCACTTGTCAATAGTAAACCTTAAAAAAACAAAAAAAAAACACTTTGTCCACGCAGGTAAACTAAACCCCCAAGAAAAATACACGATCTGTATTTATCCCAATTCAAACCATGTTATATCGGTTTTCTAGCTGTTCATGCTGTCTGATAGGGTTAAATATCCCTTTTCCATAATTTTACTTGCCAAAATTTCGCATGACGGGTTGTGAAATAACCTTTCCTCTATCATTTCACCATGGTCACTGCGTAGTGCAATTTCTAGTTTAACGGAGCGGCTACGTAGACAAAATTTCAACATTTCTTGCATTTGTGAGCTTGCAGCACCTGAGAGCAAAAGACAAGTTCATCGATTACGTTCCACATGTCAATGTGCATATGCATTCTCAGAAAATATACCTCTTCACATTTTTACAATCTTAGGACCTTGTTTCTCTTCACGAGCATCCGATTAACTACGTATTTCTACAAGAGCACACGGGGTGTTTGGTTTCTTGTTGTAATAAGTGTGCAATCTATAAAGTGCAAGAGCTTTACAGGCTTCCATGCTCTCCTGTATACAAAGTCAAGTGCGGATTGAATGACATACCGTGTCCTTGTCGATCGATAAAGACATGAATCACTTTGGCCCACCCACTCCAAAAGAAGCATGTCACCATGTACCTTCCATTTACAGAGTACAATCACCCCTAATTGGGATACATTCTCCCCCGATTCAACGGTCATTAGATCCCCTTGTAACAAACACCACTGATCCCCCTCCCCATTCAATGAATAATCCTCATTAGTTGCAAAACACGGTCTGGATCGAGGCCTGTCGTGAAGTCATCCCCAAGTGCTTTTATTCATTAAGGGTTAAAAGAGCAAAGGAGAACCAAACGCTTGACTTTCAAGTTTCGGCACTCCACCGTACTAAATTAGACAACGAGGTACTAAAGCTTCCTCGGAAACTCTTTGGACTGGGTCGTTATCGTGGAAAGGGATTTTCGAAGTTTACACCTACCTCGATTACTTTCTTGTCAGATTGAATGTATTCCGACCTTAACAAAGCTATAAAACTTCTGGGTACAAAAACGATACTTAAATAGTTGACAAAGTGTACTTCATCTATCTCGCATTACCTAAGCCAGTTTATTCCTTGTCATGGCATATAGTGTAATGACTGGTTGCTACTAAAACACTGCAATCCAGTAAGACTATACTTTGAATTATACAGTGCATTCAAGGAATAATACCATTTCAAATGTTCTAAATCGCATATTGGGCCTCGAGTACTTGCATAATGTAAGAAGTATACATGATTGTATCATTCATAGAATTTATTGCCAAATGTTGCAATATTCACCACACATGTACAATCCAATGTCAAGGACTCTTTTTCACTCTTTATGGAACTAACATTTTGTCAACCCTCTTGAGTTATCAAAGGAGTATCGTTCATCCATATTGCAAGCTGTGTAATACGTACATACGTCAATAGTTGAAGATTTTGATTAAACGATCGTTTTGTCACATAGCTGTTGAATGTCGTGGCTCGGAAAGGGATATCCTAACTCCATCAAAGTCTATAGTTCAATGATATTGGCAGAGGATGACAAGAGGGGGTTAAGGGGTGTGGGTGATAGTGGTTTGACCATTCTATGGTCCTCTTTGAAAAGGTACACACTATCCATGTCACCATACGAGCCGTCATTGCTAGAGGACGTTTATTTGGTTACGAAATTCAATGTTCTAGTATTTGTGTAATTAAGAATCATAGTAGAGCAGTTTTCAATTGTATTTCAATTCCATGTACATTATATTTAAACGAAACGTGATCCTGATCACATAAGCTTGCAGTAAGCCTGTCCGACATAGCAACAGCTAATGTATGCATGGCAAATTCAATTCATACATATACTATCATACAAGTCACTAAGGATTCTTCGAAGAAACGTCCACATTTTAAGGATGTAACAAGGGTTCCTGTATCTCTTAGTAGAATTTTTGTGAAGATATGGGGATCCTTTTTATAGTTTTAAGGGTCATATGCCCTCGGATCCCTATTCGTATGCGCGATCTTTAAAAAAAAAAATATTTAAAACTCTCGTGCTGGGACTCACTCCCATTTTCCCTTGATATTCTCGACCCGCTTCTACTTTAATGCAAAGTTCAGTTTCTGTTTTTGGCGTCATGACTTTCACAGCCCTCCGAAATGTTGTTTGATATCGGCTTCCTGAGCATAAACAGAAAGAAGCTGTGGATGAACACGACTGAATTGTCATGTTTGCTCAACGTTCTCAATTGAACCCGACTCGTTTCAATATTAACTGAAAAAGGAAATCAAGATTTTAGAATATAAAGTGAGCTTTCCGTGGCTTTCTTACCCTCCTCGCCCAGCATGTCTGTCTAAATTTGCATTGCATTAACGGCATGTATTTTGTCTCTTTTATTGCAAAGAAAAGAGACAGGGGACAACACTTTGCAACAAGATAGATTTGTCTTGTACAAAGCTGTATGCATGGTAATATGAGGCGAGCATGACTTGTCGAAATATATACACTTCAAGTCAACCAATACTAGTGAAATATCATGGTCAAAGCTATACGTAAAACACTCCAGATTTTAAAACAATGTGCAACCGGTCAGCGAGGATAATGGATTGGATTGTTAACGTGTTATAGAATCGTTGCTCGTAAACACGAACGAATCGCATGTAAAAGTACACTGAAACAGAATATTGAACAAACTGAGTAAAAGTGTACCAGCAACTTTCAACAAAGAGCAAGACATATTGTGTTGGTAAACCATGTTCTGCCATTAATGATATAAGAAAAATCGGGGCCTTGGCATATCTCAATCGTCATTTTTTTTTTCTTACAAAGGCTATTAAGCAGAGCTTGATACTAACGTTAAAAATTAGAGATTAAGGATATTCTGAAAAAGAAAAAATCCTTTTGAATTATGGGGGTCATCGTGCATTTCAGAGGGTACTTTTCCATTTTACCCCTTCTAGAATCGAGCTGTATATATTTTCTTCGTAAAATATTTGGACCCCTTATAGTATAAAGTTTACATTAACAAAATATGGACGTGTCACGCTTATTGTTTTGTTCATCTCCTGTAGAATGCAAAGTGTTAGGGGAACAATTTTGAAGGAAGTGTTGAATAACTGGCGCAAGTGTCAATTAACTCCAGGCCCTGAAGAACGTGAGATAACTGGGTAGATTTGAAGCACTTGTATAGATTAGATCCTCGGATAGCTTTATTGACCTTCTTGAAGCTTATAGAAAAATACATTTCATATTTTTCTTGCGTGAAGAATATTCGAATATATTCAGAATCAATCTCCGCCCAATAATCAACACAAAGTGATCCGAGAGAAAACACCGAGGATAGAAACACCGGTAAAATTTTGAGAAAACTCGCACTTTGGCCCTCTAGAAAAAAGATGTATGACAAATATTGATTAAGGGCAAACACACGTTTATTAAACAGAGACAGCTTTATCAGTCTTATCGCTGCCCATGACAAAAGGAATCTTGATATGATATTTTTATTCATCATGAAATGCAATCAAGAGCAGAAAAATCAAGGTATTTTTTGCGTAAATATTTTCCTTTTTGCTCTAAAGGTGTTGGGCAAGTAAATGTTCGTTTTAATATTTCTATTCAGGCTCGTCTTCTTCATACGGGGACCGCTCGAAGAATCACACCAACAAACAATAACTGTACTTTGCAATGAAAACATTTTCACTGTTTATTGAAGAATAATATCATATGCCCATTGAATCGGCAGAGGAAAAGGCCGAGGACTTTGTCATACCTTAGACGGAGATAGAGAGAAAGAGAAAGAGACGGTATGGGTGAACTGGTAAAGAATCATCCAAATCGGAAATAATTACGGGGAACAAGACGATGGGCAATCAAAATGTCAAAGAAAGATTACGACAGTGAAAGAGTAAAAAATAAGAGATTATAGTCAAATGAAAGAGTAAGAGTAAGTTCAATAATTAAAGAGACTTGTAAAAAAAAAAGTTAATTGCGTGAGGAATAGATGGAGAAAAGAGAGATTGAAAAGCGAATTGCTCTTTATTCTTGTCAAAACAGATCTATTTTAAGTAGTTTGTGACGTAAAACAGTCACCTGAAATTGAACTTGGGCGGGGAAACTGAAATCCTGTTCCGGGTGCAGTGAAGCGAAACCAAGATGGCGATGCGATGATTGCAGACCTACCTCTTTTTATTGCGACTTTCTGACGTTTTGATTCCTCTGCCTCTCCAACAAACTTTATTTTAGAAGTGCCCTTTCCTGACACCCCAAAACCTCACCCTATTACAAGTATTTAAGATCAAATATTGTCATATTTAGTGAGATAACTGCGTGGTATGCCAGCAATGCAATTCTTCTCATTCACTGCATGATAACGTTTCCGATTAAGTCACCTTTATGAAAACGTAAAGTTGATTTAGAGTTGATTTTTTTTGCGGTTTGATAACAGCAGAATGTTTGAATATTGTTTGTCAATCTTTGCGTTCGTCTGCCAAAATGTCTGCATCTTTATTTGAAGAAATAATGAGCTTATTATCTATGCTAAATGTATCCACTTCCAAATCTGTCTTAGGATTGTTATTCGACACGAACTCTCAACTGGCGTTTGTAACGTGTTTATTTCTCCAACAAAATAAAAATTGATATCAGTGCGAAATTTGAAGACATGTCGTATGTGTGCATGTAAAAAAACGTGTTAAAATGATTCAGTAATGTCAATGCATTTTATGTTCGTTATCAGCTCAAAGTGCCCTCGAGACATTAAGTGGCTTGTATTTGCATGTTACCATGGCAACAGTGGAATATTTATCTCTAGCAATAGAGAATACTCTATAATGAAAGCAAATTTATGCCAGATTATATTTTTACATTGATATTTAAATGAGCGGTTTTAACAACTGATAGTTATTTGCTTTAGCGCACCGGAAACTGTGGTTAACAATTATACACGTATCGGAACATCTCCCGTGCATGAAAATAGCGATATATTTAAATTCATCAATTTATCATTAACTGAAATATATTCTATTTGTATGCACATTACTTTTTTTCCATTATCGAGGACCCTCTATTGTCCTTTAGGACACCCTTGTCTCTCGCAAACACTTGCATGTTTAAAGGGAGAACATGACGATTAGATGATAAATCATTTGTTTATATTTTGGGTGGCGAAGAACTACTTGTGACATACTTATATACATTTATGGCATTTGTGAACCAATTAAGGTATTGATTGTAACGACTGTGAAACGTCTATAAACAGATAGGTCGCACAGCAGTTCATGCAAACATGAATATAGGACCGTGATCTTTTAAAACCAAAATATATAATTATGCTATTCCATGGCGTGGCCGCGAATGAGTAAACTTTGCTCAGTTAACTTGCTTTCACACCCAGTCTGGAGCACCTCAGGAGAGCACAATGCCTTGATGCACCCACAAAACGTTATAAAAAATGATATTTCATCAACGATTATATTCAAAATTCTAAGTGAAACTCTAATCAAAGCGATCTTCATTTATACGAAGACACGAAGGAGGATGGGCATTAGAAGGGCAAGAAGATGATGGTGCATAGTTAGATGAGGGAGGTCAGACCTCTCCTTACCCTTACACATTTCTGCATGACAGGTATTATGCCGCGATGCCTGTATCTTGGGGAGCTCTTTGATGCGGTCCCTCTCCAGCAAAATCATGACATTTTGCGCATCTTCATGTAGAGACGCAGTGAGCAAGTAGAGATAAAAACACACTAGGTGCAGATAGACCTCTGACAAAGCGCACAGCTTACAGGGGAAGTCTATCCTGATTAAAAGTTGTCTTTAAAGGAAGCAAAATCATAAATGAAAACGTTCATGCAAACAGTTTGTATATGTACAAGAAATGTATTTAACATCATTACTTTCTACTTTTTGTACTTCATTGTTAACTATTATTATTTTTAATTTTGGTAATAATTGAACCAAAATACTCGCTTGTTTTTTGTTGGTTTTTTTTTTCTGTTGTGGGTCAGGCTCGACTAGCATATGTGCTATTATCTGGCCCCCTTTACCAACCAATGCTTTTCTTCCTTTGTATGTAAACATTATTGTATTAAAAATGTATTGTACTTAAATGTTGTTGTTGGTAATAAATCAAAACAAAAAAAAATTAAAGAAACAGCTCAGTGACGGTTTAAGCAAAATCCAATAAGAAATAAGAGAGTTAGGTATTTTTGAAGTTGTAATCAATCAAACACAAATTGGCAACTCCGTGACGTATCTTGCGAGCTCCTCTCTCATTTTCCTTGTACCAAAAAAAAATCATTAATTTCTGTGTCCTCTAAAGAAAATATTCAAACATAATCATTGCTCATATGTCTTTGCACAGAACATGTATGAAACAAATATATTCCTTCATCAGAACTAAGAAAGTGAAGATTTATGAAATTTTCTGTACTGAGCAAATGGGAGAGGAGCTCGCAAGACATGTCTGCAGGTTCTGAAGGTTGTCCGTTTTCATTTTTTTATTTTTTTTTGGTGGGGAGGGGGGAGGGATTGGAATTTAAATGTGTTTGACACCCGCCCCCCGCTAGTTTCCCCTTATTTTACCCCCTCTAATTTCCACCAATGGTATGGAGAGAGGAAGTGCATTCATGTGGGAGGCGGAGGAGTCACTGAGTTTGAGTCCAAGCTCGGGGAGAAAGAGCTGTCTCTACAAGTTTGCGAGGTATTTCCGAAAGAGTGATGAAAAGCACATGATGGCGGCTCCCGGCTATTTGGACGAGAGTCTCGAAGCTAAGCAGGAACATCCCATTCTGTTAAAAATACACCTCCCCAAACCATTTCTGCACCCCTCAGAACTTTCAACGCTATAACCTGTTGCATTTTACTTTTTAGCAGATGGCACTTGTTTCAAGTTCACTCTTATCCCTGTATGCTTTTCATGCAAAGGCAAATCGTTACCCTACGTCTTCTCCATTCATCCCCATCAGACGAATTGTTGTTGGAGAACATTAATTACATTTGTGCTCCCCAATATTCACATACTATTACCTAAAGACAGATATAACGAATGTAACATATAGAGGAGGCATCAACTTGTCAAGGAATAACCATATATCTTGCTCCATTAATTATCGATTTATTGATCAGTATTTTCATTGGGTCCATGACATCAGTTCAGATTCTACTCTTTAAGGGTATATAGCCGCTTTGGTCATTAATCCCCGATCATTGCTCAATAATCCTGTAATTATCGTTGGACGGTAATAAAAAGTCATTGAAGCTTGACTATTCTAAACCAAGGATGCCCGTGGAGTAGATCGATAAAGAATATACCCTCACTGTACATCACTCACTTTTCTGTTCTAACACCACAATGGGGGTGAAAAAGGCGGCTGAGGGCAATGTGGCCCTAAAATTTAAAAGGCAGCCCCCATAGAAAAATCTGTAGATGGGTTGTAATGCATACGACAGCCAATGTCCAGCTTGGCTTAAAAGTACCCCTCGAAAGTAAAAATTATATATTTAATCGGCCATCGTGGTCAGTTGATGTTGAAAATCCACGTCCTAATTTCTAGTTTTACAACTAATATTAAATATGCATTCAACTTTTAAGCATTACTTTCTGACTAGAAAAAAGAATACAATTCAAATGGGGATCGAATATTGATGGTAACATTATAAAGCAATTTCATTAACCCTTTAAGTTGAAAAGATTATTACTATAAGAACATGTGCGAACTCAATTAATAAGTATAAATGATTGTTGGTGAATACTGCTGTAAATCATAACTATTGACGTTGTCTGTTAATGCAGGAGGGCGGGTTGGGGGCTCACTTGGTTACCTCTCCGTAACCCCCATCCGATGAACCATCTAGTAACCAATTCATTGAGGACAATAACTACATTTAGCGCCTCTCCGAGCTGCAAAAACCCCATTGTAAGCAAACACTTGTAATGATTTTCCGCGACAGAGATCGTTGTAAAGAGCTGCATACTCCGTGTAGACACGGTGGAGTGGTGGAGAAAAGGAGTGACATGGAAAGTAAGGGCTGTAGAGAGAGAGAGGGGGGGGGGGGGGGCTTAAGTGCCCCTGTTTTATCCCGTTGCGAGATGATAACACATTTCAAGTGGATGAGAGCGGTTGTTAAATACGGATCAAATTGTACGAGACACAAATGCGCTAATTGGAATCGGCCCTATCCAAGAGCCTCCCGCTCTTGACGTGACGTGTTTTGAATGAGTGATGAGCTAATTTCATTCTGTCACTGTTGCCCTCATGGTTGAATAAGTCCCTTAAGTTGTCGAGTGATATGCAGTTGACGCTTGAGTACCCCTTCGTACCCACCCCATTTTTTTTTATGGGCGGTGCTACAATATGTATTTTCCCCTTTCTCTCTCATTCTCTCTCTCTCTCAATTTTCATTCTCTCTTTCTCCCCCTCCCTCTTTCTCTCTCTCTCTCTCTCTCTCTCTCTCCGAGCTAGCAAAGCAACCTACCGTAACACAGCAGTCTCATGTTAATGTCTATGGTTCTCCAATCACTTCCACCCAATCATCCGGCGTAGTCTAAAGCGGGCACATGTTGGAAGCGCTTTTAGAAAGAGTGAGAGAAAGAGAGGGAGAGAGGGAGAGACCTCTCAACCACATGTGTTGTTCATTCGATCGCCACACTGCCATGCGAGAAGGTAAGCAGTGAGCTCCCGAACGCCACTCAGCTTCTATCACTCGTCATCGTAACGACATGAGCTGCATTTAGAATCATCCTTGCCATCATGTATCTATTTGTGTCAATGGGACGGGATGATATAATACCTTGTTAACGGGCACACCAGTGGATATTATTAATCAGAATGCTTGTTTTACATATGACCGGCTTGGAAATCTAGCTCTTTATTTTATTTGCTTCGGACATCTCTTCCTGTCGGCGGGTCGTCGCGACGCTTGGCGGATTTCCACCAGCCCGCCCTCGGATAGTAACCGGACGATATCCCCCTCGCTCTCCACCGTGACCAAGGGGAAGGAATCTACATCCGCGTGGGAAGATACGTCGACGACCACCGATTCTATCAATATACACCTTTATCAATGATTTATATCCCGGCAGGACACTTGAGAATTTGTATGATATGACATTCGCAAGCGGCGGCTCGTGTACAAATATTTGGGCTCTTCTAGCCGCAGTTTGTCCATGCTTGCTCAGTCGGGATTCAACCTTGTGGTACCATCGGTCGTTATCGCCCTTCGTCGCCAGGTACTTGGTGCTGCTAGGAATACTACTTCTACTTCTACTACTGCTATTGTACAGTCGCGTAAACAACGTGCCGCATTTGAAAATAACATCACTCACTATAAATTTGCGCTTTATGCGCTTCACTGTGTAGCAATGCAAGTACGGCAGTCCACAACAACCATGTAAGCTGAAGTCGATATATTTGCACTTGAACTCCCTTCTTCGTTCGTTACCCTCCTCTACGTTCTTGATATTTTTCTATTTCTCTGACTCAATTCATATCTAGTTCAGCCTTATTCAATTTATTTCTCACGGTTCATCTTTCTCTTAAACATGATCTATGACCCCACCCCACCAACACCCTCTGTGTCTTCTCCGCCCCCCCCCCCCCCCCCCTCTGTCAGGCTACCCCTCCCCTCTCTTCCAGAGATGTTCACGTCCTTAAAATACCATTCTCTTCACCTTGTTATCATCGGTTTAAATCAAAGCGGGTTTCCGCACGTGGCAAAGAGGAATGAGAGCTCTCTATTACAATTTACACTATATCCCCGGGGAGCTCCGGTATAACATACTCATCGCCGTATTTCGATTCCCCATGCTAATCCTGTTCTATTTTCTCCCTTCTCTTCTTTCTAGATTGTTACAGTTCCTGCTCTGGTGTCTCAGCATACAGGTAACCGTAAGTATACAAATCTGCTCTTGAGAATCATTTCAGTTTTGGTTATTTCATACGTGTATACAGCTTGAATAGCCTTTTGCCAGTGAAGGAATGTCGTACATATTCAGGCAACGTGTATATAGTTAACCAAACATTATTGTGAAAGTTATTGTCTCATTCGAGCACCTTGCAGCTCTTTATCTCCATGATACTAAATCACAGTGACCTATATCAGACCAACCTATGACATTTTGTAAAATAATGTGCAACAATGTTCACTTTAGTTTTAAAGACGAATGTTTAGAAGTACTGGTTGTTAATGAATAATATTTCTGGCATGCAGTAGATGTAAATACATGTACATGTTTATGTAGATATATGCACGAAGGCCTAACTTGTGAGAGTAGTTAAGATAGAGAATATGATTATTTTCATTCTTGGGGAAAAACCTGCCCATTTTTACCAAAGGGCGACGAAATCTTTTCATGAAAATTATTCGGCAACCAACTGCGATTTACTCGAAAAATGAATATTATTGCTAATATAGTATCTGAGGGTCGGGTGATTTACAAGCATGTACAGTACATGTAATGATGCATCAGGGGCACGTATCTTTATTCTGGCATCGACCGATCTGAGTAAAGTGTACCAGGAATATTCCTTCCATACCAAGGCTGCGGAGACGGTGTCCGTCTATAAGAGGTGAAGTTTAGCTGAAATCATTGCTGGAGGCTCATGGCTATTAACCTGCTTGTTATCCCATCATCATCAACTGTGATGTGATTTGCAGTATTATGACATGCTCTCTTGGGATGACATAGAGACCGAGACCTCTCATACTTTTATGGATACCTCTAATATCATGCACTTTAGTCTCAGTTCAACACTCAGACGATTATTGATATCAGACTAGGAGCCCATGCCGCCCATAAGTTTTTTTGGAAGTGCGCTTGTAGTCCTCTGTAACACGGGTTATTTTCCGATTTTGATTATCGTATGAAGCGACAACCCTGTAATTTTCCTTTGCTGACATTGACAAACAGGATATCGAAGTACAAATAGTTTTGTCAATAGCGTGTAGGATATGGACTCATCTGGAAACAAGGCTGTGATGTGAACGGATCCTGTCTGCACCAATCCACCACGTTGCTTTAACCCGACGGTGATGGGGTGATGCCTCGTGGTGTTCCACTGACGCCACGGGCAATAAGATGGATGTCATCTGAAGAAGCGCTTGGGGAGTCCGGTGGATTGGGGCCGATTAACCAGTGCAATGTGCGGTGAATCCCCCCTTAGGGACTGGTTCAAGAAAGCTCCATTCGCGTGGACTTCGTGAGTGAGAACGTGGCTGGCACACGTTGTCGAAGTTCCTATGAAAACTGCAAAACTAGGAACATAACCAGGCAAAAATTGTGGATGACGTCACATTGGTCCAACGCACCATTGGTTTTGTGCCATTCACATTGAAACATGCTTGGTATTCAATACAAAACAGGAATTTGTTACATGTTGTAGTGCCGAGAGAGACTGTGGATTGCCTTTTATAATCTTTCTTTGGCAACTGCTAAAGCAGAAAACCGAATGAACAATGTGAGTTGGATATATTCTCTGCCTTGCAAGAAGTTCACAGGCAATTTGTTACAATATTTCAAATGGACTATGGAAATCAATGGAGGCTGTTTTGACTATGGGTTGCTGGGTGTACCATGAAAAACTGTATTGATTAATGATATGATGCTTATTTGTCTTTCTGTGCTTATGTGATTGAAAACGAAAAGTCGCCATACCGCATTTACGTCCATCCAAATAGCATAACGACATTTTCATGATAATAAGGCTATTCATGCCATAAACATCTGCTGCCCTATAAAGCATGATACCACTTTTAGGAGATTAAACCTAATCATGATTTAATTCGCCTCATCAAAACATGGGAGGTCGCATTTAGCCAGTGAATGCAATGATACAAATATACAGAGAAGTATTCGGAGACATTCTTTTATTGTATGTAATGTCTGGAATGGACCATGACGAAATGAACAACAAACATATTTATGCATTCACGCTGTTCAATAATAAGAGGACAAAACGATTATGGCAAGAGACACAGGGCATTGTGTAGTTTGTAAAGGGATCTGTGGCAGGAAGGCTACACAATTCAAAGCTACACTGTTACAATATCGCATAAGAGCTGGAGCATATTCGTGTAGACTTTGTCATTTGAATAGACACTTAGTCAAGATTCCCAGAACCTACGATAAATTGTGTTCAAGGCGGAATGCCTCTTTAAGAGGTACATACCACCTACCGGTGTCCTATGCAAGCAAATGTACACCGATACAGACAGTACAATCTAAATCAGAGTCGGTGAAACATTTGCGCCTACTAATATAAATTACTCCACTTTTCCTCTTAATCCAGCCTTCTCTTAGCAAGCAAACGAAGTGTTTACTTCCCCTCTCTTAAGAGTGAATATATTTGTCCATGTAGTTGGTAGCCTGATTAAGGGAACTAAGAGCTCTGAGAACCTGTTTTGATTTGCCTTTAGCGGTGCATCTCTTACACAAACCAAATACTCCGATGTAAGACTGTGTAAGACTGTTCGACGCTTACATTTCGTCTTAGCATGCTGGCCAGCTGATATAAAGTATACCAAGTATACAGTTCCTGCTTCTCAAGGCAAGCTTTCTATAACAGACAAATCTTTACATGCGAAGAAGAGGAACAAGAACTCATGTGCTTCCCGACCATGCAGCCAGAAAGAGCCTCCAGAGCATGTTGCCATAGCAACACCATTTTCCGAGACGTTCACATTCTACGTCAGTTGAAACAATGAAACGGGGCGGGTACCTGGATCCCGATTAAACATGTCTGGGTCCATTTTTTAAAATCAGACATGACAAATTTCTCTTACCTTGGGGAAAATGTAAAAATATGTTGGATTCTTCTCAAGTTTTATCGAATGCATCAGTTTAGAGAAATGTGATTGCATTAGGCCAATGTCTGTAAGAGAATGTGCGATTCTTATGTGGAAGGCGGGTAGGACAAGCCTATGTGAAGTGCATATATTACTTGACTGACAAATTAGGTTTTTATAAAGTTATGTGGATGATACCGGCATCTCATTAATTATCATTCACCCTTTTCCCCTAGAACGCTACTCAATTACCTTCACAAACTAATTTTAAGCACACCCGTATTAAGCGTATTAAGCGCCTAATAAATGTATTGTATTATTATTATTATTATTATTATTATTATTATTATTATTATTATTATTATTATTATTATTATTATTATTATTATTATTATTATTATTATTATTTATTATTATTATTATTATTATTATTATTATTATTATTATTATTATTATTATTATTATTATTATTATTATTATTATTATTATTATTATTATTATTATTATTATTATTATTATTATTATTATTATTATTATTATTATTATTATTATTATTATTATTATTATTATTATTATTATTATTATTATTATTATTATTATTATTATTATTATTATTTGTTTGGAAGATAACCATGATAACCAGTATGACTTTGTGCATTATTTGGTCACATTGTCAGTAATCTCACTGTCTATTAATATCATTGACTCTCTCTAGTCCTCTTACATAAAAATGTGCAATTAAACTCATCTCGACATTGAACCAATCAGAATTACGTATTTTGGAGATGCGTTAAATCGCAACTTTTCATGCAGAAGACCTCTTAACCTACAGCAGCGCTATTGATTACCATGTTGTCGATTTACTTTCAATCTTCCAGAAATCGAGGCCAGGAGCCATGCCTTTAAACAACTTCGACCCCACCACAGACACCTTCAACTTAAATTCTGGAAGCACAAGAAGACTTCAAACGTTATACAACAGAGCCAGCCAACATTACGTCAGAATACATGGTCGAAGGATAGACGCCAAAGGTTCGCAAGACGACCCACATGGTATGTTTTCAGAATTATTTCATTCAGTTTTGATCATTCTGATGTAAATTAGTTACCGCAAAGACTTTTAAGAGATCTACTTAAGGGACATTTCAATGGCCTGGCTTATGGCCTAAAAATGTGTGATCTTATTCCAACTTGATAATAAATTTACAGACAATAAAATTAGAAGACGAAATAGCATTACAAACCATTTCTTGAAAGTGCTTACGGGATTCCTGGAATATCACATATGTTAACAATATCATAATTTGAGAGAATCAGTTCACTTTTGTGTTATTATTGCGTCTGTAAGCTAGATTTAGGTGAAACTGGTAGAATAGGATTAATGTAGAACTGAAAATCGACTTGTATCGAAAGACCCGTGGTCGTCTTCATATGCTTAAAATGTAAAATGGGATATATATTGTGGTGTATGTGTGCCTATGATGTGTGTAGCCGAAACAGTTGTATAAACAGATGCTAGGAAAGGGCTATAATGAATTGATTTTGGATCTTTAGATGTGCGTGTGATTGTGGTGATACTGGGTGGCAGCGTTGCAATGTAAATGATATAGTTGAAGCATAGCGATCCTTGTTTTAAACTCATTCAAACTGTGTATTTTTAAAAACTACTGTACACACACCGAGGAATACATATATACTTAAACTACATGCAAAAAAATACAAACGTCCCATGCATGGTGATGCCACAGCTTTGTAAAACCAGTGTAAAGTACCTGTTTCCAGGGTCTGAAATATACCAGGCAATATGATTAATATTTCACTACCTAGTACTTGAACAGTGAGATAAGAGGGTTGTTGAGAAATTGAGATGATTGTCACCGTTTATTTCCGTGGAACTAATCCATTCGATTAATTACCCAGTGCATACGTGTACTAGTATACATCTTTTTATATACCGATTTGCATGTTTGTGCATATCAGTAATATCATTATTATAATGGTCATAATGACAACATCTCCCTTATATAGTGCTTTCCATTGTGTATTTATCTCGGTCATTGGATTCATTTACATTTCAAACCACACTGACGTTCGCAACCAACCATGTCCATTTATTCACCTGTGTAGAAACACCGATGTTAAAGTACTTTGTCTAAGCTCATGGACAGTGATGAGCCAGCGTTTGAATCACTGACCTTTGTATTCTGTGTCCAATGTAAAAACCACTCGACTTCGACACCTCAACATAAGCCCTTCTATGTAGATGACATGTAGTCTCTTGCTATTGGATGGCATGCAGTCTTGCTCGCGAATTGGCAAGCAATTGACCTTCATTGTGACTCAGGATTGTCTCTGACCACACTCTTGAAGACAATTCAGATATACGGCCTGAGGTGGTATGTGTCACAAGACCTTTCCCCATCTCTGAGGAACTCCTTCTAAACATTCACGGATGCGAGCTCACGTCGAGTCTCCAGAAGTGGTTACGGTTCGGATCCTGGAAGATTCGAGTGTCGTCATCATGCATCAGTTTTTAATAGGCCTATTGATGGGTGTTCTTGGATTCATCATAATGAGTATCGGTGGTCGAACAGTGATGAAAATTTGTTACTAGCAGATGCATTTTAGATAGATATTTTAAAAAGTCTTATTGAGAACAAAAAGATCACACCCAAACTTTAAACTGAAGAGCCCCATGGTAAAACCTAGGATGTTAGTGCCTTAACCATGTCGCATTTTGGGCACGATAAGGGTTTTAAAAAGAAACATGATACCTTTGCTGAAAGAGGGAGGGGTGACAGGAACCGGAATGGATGAATAAAAGAAAAAAAGAGAAGGATATGCTTACATGTTGAGAATCTGCAGCTAAATTGGCATGAACCCAATCGACAATCAATATTAACTTATACGTGTACTAAATTGAAAACTAAGCTTTCATGTAAATTTGTTATCATCATTCAGATAAATTTGTCTTAGTTTTTCTGAAATGACAGTTACTTCATCTTCAAGACGACGTGTCCTTGGAATTCTGTTGTACAGGTCATATGTCATCCCGTGATTTATCATGAAATGCTGCCGAAATAAGATAAAGGTCGTAGCGAGGTGACGATATCGTCGTCGTGCGCCAAATTTCGTCAGCGGTATATAGGTTCGAGGTGAAAATGTCGTCGCCGATCTGTCAGCGAGTTCGTTCGCTCTAGCTGGAGGTCGATAATTTGTGGACGGTATTTTCTTTCATATTGCTCTGAGATCACGGGGCAGCCCAGCTCTGGCGTTCTGTCGTCAGTCTCAATTTTAAGTGGTGAAAGTAATTTATTTGGTATGAAAATCTGGACGCGAAACGCTCCAGAAAGCATAACAGATGGACTGTCCTATAGAATTTTTGAGGTATGGACTCCTCCTGATGCCTGACAAACATCTTCTAATTCTTGATCATTTTCTCTTCTTTTATTATAACTCATGACACACTTCTCTGATTAGATTTTAAACGGGTGCAGTTGTGAGCGCAGACGTTGTATTGCGCTGTGAGAGCAGTTCAGTCTCATACCATGTCTCTCGAAGATTTCTCGGTGGTTTTTCTAATTACAGTAAGACGATAAGGATCTTTAACGAGAATAGAAGGGAAAGCCCAAGCAATTAGCGAAGTTTGTGGTGGCAGTTGAAGACTTGCACGAGTTAAGATTCAGGTAGCGTTATGGTAAAACAGGAAAATACCTATGGCGTAGATCCCCACCTGGGGAACATGAATCTGCCTTGCGTAATCCTCGTCACTGAAGCGATGTTTTATGGGAGGGTGTTGACCTTTCAACCAATTCCTGTATGAAGTGCTGTGCTTTACACACCTATGACCTAATCTGCACGAACTTGCATGAGAAGGTGGTAAAACAAGTTGGATGGATAAAAGCAAGGAGTTAACTCCTTGATAAAAGGCATTACTCCTAAAATACATGCAAAGTTCTCCGTCCAAACGCTAGGGCAGTGTTCTTTGAAGGTCAAGAAGTCAACCTTCAGTATATTCCCTTATGACCACGCCCTCCCATATTTCACGAGAATTGGACAATATATATATATATATATATATATATATATATATATATATATATATATATACCAAACCATTCAGAACCTATAACATCATCATCATAAAGCGATGCCATATAGCATTGTCGATGCAAAAATTGTTGCCTTCAGTTTTGTGTCCGTCTTTCTTCTAACTTTGATAACTACTTTAAGTGTCATCTCTTATGAGGAGTCTACTGATAAAACTGATAATGGATGTTTATCGATCTCCCCTCATCCTTTGGCGGATCATAAGAGCCCCAGAACTTTGGGGTTGCATCGCCCTCGTACCCGACTCCTAAAATCGCGTGTGTGAGGTATCGTCTAGGGAATCCCGCACTAATGAAGACTTAATTAGTCTTCTTCCGTGTTTGTCGTTGATCGAGCTGTGTTGAACTCGGTTAAACGACGCTGGCATATATGGAAGTGCATTTGAAGTTTCTGTGATTTAGCCAAACGTTTTGTAAAGTACGCTCGCACTCTGGATAAGCCCACACGTCTCGAGATGTCGATAAACTATTAAATAAAATGGATTCTCAATGTAACTTTCTCTTATCATCAGTCGTAATGATGGCGATGGTTCTACTTCAGATTATATTGTACGTGCATCTAAAGGCGTTAAATACAGGGTATGATGTGAAAAATCAAAAGTCCACGTTATCAAGGCATAATCTTGTCGATTAAAAAGATATAAATTTAGATTGTTATATGTTAATATATTTTCTTGAAAGATTCCTAACATTCATGAGCTTCTTAGCAACGATGACACGCCCAAATTTTACTACTAGATGATCCACAGTCTTCATTATTTCACTAGGAACATAATTTGAACTAAATGCTAAATGTGCTTATTAGAGAGAAACTGCGGTCTTTTAAAACAAGTACAAATGTTTTTTATTTCTAAATTAAATAACTGTATAGACGCGAGGTGAATTCATATCAATGCTATTTTGGTACATAACAGGTCTGAAATATGTACTACATGTACGTATGCAAAGTGCGCGCAAAGTGACTTCGGCACTGATTATTTTGACGAATATTTGGTCGTATTTACGGAAATCTAATCTGTGTTGTAGGCCTACCATACCCCCTACTGTCAGATCCCTTGCAGCAGTTTTCCTTACTAATTTCTCGCATTTCTTCGTGCTTGTTTTCATATCATGTTTTGGCAACATTCACGGATAAGGCGACAGATAGTTGTTGCTTCGCGATCCTTTGGTCCGGCTTTGAACCTTATAGTCCACCAGGTCAGCACGAACACCGTAGCAACTTTCATGATTGTGAAGCTATGTCATGCCCATGAGAGGCAAGTTTTTTTTGTTTTTATTATTGCATACTTTAGTCGAGATTGTATTGCACAACCACATTCATGAATACATTATATTTTTAGAATTTTCTAAACCAACATTGTGAACATTCTAAAAATGAATGTGATGTTAGCCTAGTCTGACACTATTAATAGCTTCATGTGACCAAGGTTATAGCAATTGGTACTATCTGTTGATATTTATAGTGATAGCCTTTGAAGTTAACTGTTTACAATATCTTAAAAGTAAAAATGTAGAATGTTTAAAGACATTCTTTTATCATAATTTAATTTGTTCAAATACTGCTTGTCTGAACATGTAAAATACAAATGATTTACCAGTTTTGGAATTTCGCTACCGAGTCATTTCCCCTACAATAATTTATACTGACTTATTAGTCAGTATAAATTATTGTAGGGGAAATGACGCTAATCATAGCAAGAAACTAATTGGTTGACAAAAAGGTACTTGGGCAGATAATGAGGTCATGTAGATCGTATGGTTAAAATTTAAATTCGAAACATTCTTTGATGATGTATTTGGACGTGTTCCCCAACTGTCTGTGGTCTGATCAACCCGCCCAAACCGTCTTTCCCAAATTACTCCTCTTTCCTAACGACAGTGTCTTTTAGCATGGTCGCAGGAAACAAATTGGAGGTAAGGAGAAGAAAAAGAGAAGGAGTGAGAGGGGAGAGAGAACGAGAGTGAGAAAGGGGGAAGAGAGAGGGAAAGAGAGAGTGAGAAGAGAGACACAGATAGCAGTAAGACATCTCTGAAATCGTCACCTAAAAATACGAGTAGCGGAAGAGCGAGACTTTTGCCAAGAAACGTGAAGTGAAGTCTCCATCAGCCTACGATTTGTTAATGATGATATAGGGTAACAGTCTAGACTATCTGTTGAAGGTTAGTGTTTTTATTGTTGCATCTTAAGCGAATTCAGTGGGTGGATTCGATGTTACTTCTGCAAGGGATGTGCAACGAGGAAAGATATGACCCAATTCTGCCTCTGTACCCAGTAGTTTCGTCTCGAGGGGGTGGCGTGATTATTTTATTCGTCTGCACAAAGGGGTGTGGCTCCTAGTTACTATGAATGTTGTTTAGAATCACCTGATTGTTTACGATCTAATTATCCCTGTTTCTATGTCACTTTGTCATCTCAGAGCCCATTAACACAAAACTTAGCGATTTATCGTACGATTGATTTTTGCAAATAATTGTACATACTGATCAGTGCAGTTAATCGCAAATATTAATCCTGTGATAAATTGCTCAACTTTGTGATACGGGGCCCAGATTACAATGAAGATAAAAACCAACAGAAATATTGAAATAGGTTAGCTTTTTCATACTTTCCTCAAATAGATTTTATGAGGTTACAACGCACGTAATGTTTGGAGTGTTTTATTGATGAACTGTAAACAGGGCATGAAATTTAAGGTATATAGTTTAGCGGTCGCTGATCGTAAAACTTTTGATGCTCATGAATGTAAAGTAAATATATGGAATTAATCAACTCGTAACATATGACATTAATGACCGACTCGTATATTGCATATCAATATATAGTTAAAGATATCAGAACATTTTTTTGTAAGGGCGTAGATTTACAACCCACATTATAATTGAAGTGTTTTATTGACGAACTGTACACAGGGCATGCAATATAAGGCGTATTATTTATCCTTTGCTTGTTACTTTTCGTCGTTAAAACTATTGACGTTAAAAATTGACGCACACGGATGTGAAAATGAATTTCATATATGTATAAGGAACTTGTAGCATATCTTATCATATCAGCAACCCACTCTCAGTAATCAGATATCAGAGCACAGATCAGCATGCAATACTTTGATCAAATTCATGAACGGTTGTTTGAAAATTCGATCAACCATGATCTCGATTCGTGTGTAGAAGTGATTTTGTATTTCCGTCGCATACATGTTCCATAATTTCATTGTAGATGGCAAGTTGATTTTGGCCGGATATAACTTTAAAAGAAAAAGTGGGTAGCAATATTTGAGTCACCGTTTTTAAAAGAATACGGAAACGAAAACGCCTGGAAATAAAATCTCTTCAATGTCATGAATTTGTGAAAGGCTAGAACTGTCGTGTTTAATGTCTTCCTGAAGGAATATCATAGATGTCTACATCTCCCTCCTATTTTGAATTCTTGTCATGTATTGATATCTGAAAGTGAATGTAATTTCCAACGGGGTAATACTTCTTAAAGAATGCATTAAAAAGAATACATCGATCGCATCATAGAGTGTAAGCATGCATTGCTATACTGCAAGCGTAGTTCATAACCAAATTTATAAATACTCTGTACACTGTGAAAAAAAATAATGGTGGTTTGAATTGTCTAACATGAGGCTACTATGTGTCCAACCAACTTTTGGAGCAATTTTCAGTCAAAATTGTGTAATGTTTTGCCATTCACGATCAATTTTACTACGAACTGAACAAAAAAAAACACCCAATTTGGGCATATAATTATTATACCTCAGTTGGTCGGACGCGTAATTACTCTCATGTTGGACATTTTTCCCCAGATTTTTTTTATCGACAGTGTTGCTGTACGAATGGAAACGAAATGTTTCTGGTACGCTGTGTGCTGAATTATGAATTGCTGTTAACATGTAAACTGAAAATGGACATAATACGATTACACAAACATTTTGGGCGACAGTCGCACATGGAGTTTTCGACGTGACGACGTCTGTTTGAAGACACCTTAATCAAACTCTGAAACATAAAAAGCTTATCTTAACCGTGAGACATACATGTATATCTAGTCTCACTCACATTAAAATGTACAGGGCACATGCCTAACATATAAACAAGGAAGAACAGTGTTACATACTGCAAATATTCTACTTAAATTATTAGCATTTTATACATTCCTACACAGAGTATTTAAGAAATCCTGTCCCTACAAATGGTAGCCATTACCTTTAAGATTGCTATTAAACTAGTTTGACCTGTAGTGTTTTGAAAAGACTACGTCTAAACTTCACGTCATTCTCAGTCCTCAATAATATGTTTTCCATCGATCGTGATGAGAATAAAAACACGCGACCAAACCTCGCCATTATAAGCTAATGTTTCCCCGACTTTGCCTCTTGAAAAGTGCAACAGTACAACAAATACTACATAATGTAGGAATTCCGTACCATTACAATTTCGAGAATAGTGAGGGCAAAAAAAGGCATGTCGCTTTTGAAAGGAAGAATATCTATCTCTGCCTATTTATCCAGTATTGCAAAGAGCACCTGTCGGAATGGTGGGTAATCACTCATCTTCCTACTTTCTGTCACAAACAAGCTGTAATGGCGACACAAAACGGTTTAGCGTTAAAATAGCTGTTCTTAGGGTTGTTAAAGGCACAGGCGTGTATTACAGGTGGTCCCTAAATGCAAGAAAAAGATCATGCTAGCTGTTACAATTATAGTCCGTAGATGACGCTTAATGGAATAAACATTTCTGTTGTTCAAATTTCGCCGCTCACGTCGCAATGAAGGTTTTGATGATATGCAATTAGGCCATTAGTACAAGGTCTTTTCAACACTGGCAAGTCTGCATGACAGTAATATGTTAAATGTAGACTGTGTTTTGTAAAGTATAAACAAATGAGTAACAGCAAATAACACGTGGGTGGTAGGTGTCATCATGTTATTGTGTACATGGATTACAAAATCACGGTGGCATATAGAGTTGACATAGTTTTAGTTCATGAAGCACTGAATGAACTATAGACATGCTAGATACATCACAAGACCTAGGGGCGTTTCATTATGTGTCTTGTCGGTGATTTTTACCGACAAATTTGCTCTCAGCCAATCAGATGCAAGGATTTCAGTAGCTTGTAACAGTTATTGAAACTTGTCATTGATGACAAAATTTTATGAAACAGGGCCCTGTCTAGGGTTACTATTACCCAAAGTAACTATTTCATGTTTTGCCTCAGGTCATATGTGAGAGAAGAAAGGATTATCATTTTCCTTTCAAAAAGAGGAATATTGTCGAGTTCTCACGAATGTCTCGATCGATGCAGAATCGCTTCATCTTATTTTCAATGAGCCGCGGGAACGTTACTTCTTTTAGTTAATCAAGATTAGGAATATTCTTATCTATACAGAGATCAAAGTTTCCCAAAACTCATCTTGTCTCTCGACTTCATTTACGACACCCCCTTTAACTCTTAAGTTCAGCTCTACTTTTCTTCAATCGTAATTTCCGGAGCGCTTTGGCAAAATGAGATATGTCTCTTGATGTAAATTGATAGATGTGATTCTTTAGCATACCCCATGTATTCTCATACAGTTAACCGCTTCTTCTTCTTCTTCTTCTTCTTCTTCTTCTTCTTCTAATGCATGGGGATGGGAAAAGGGAGTCTGGGTAGGGAAAAATGCTTGTGATCTGAGGTGAGGTACAGGTGAAGATGTCACTGTACATTGCGTTCATTCTGAATTTGCTTTAATCTGTCATGTCTCCTCTACCATGTAGGCTGTAGAAGATTGCAATCTGAAATTAAATTGCACTGTTGAAGTAATGCGATCACAAACATGGTAAAATGTGTGTATACATTCATTCATTACGTCTTTTTATATTAAAGTTTGGGGTAAACCTTGGATACTTTTCTCATATGTTTTCACCATACTGGAATTATTGTTAATGCCATTTATTTGAAGGGGTCAGAAGGGCACTGTCGTATTAAAAATAAAGTCCCTAAATAGTATTGAACCATAAACACGCTCTTTCGTTTCTCCTAATGTTATTGATATCGTTGAAAACTTGCAATACTCAGGACCTGATATATTTCTTCCAGCATTTTGAACACTTTTGACGTATGCACAAAATTACATGGCTATCAGAAGCCATGCAACACACTGTCACTTGTTTCCATATATATATAAGGACTGAAATACACTTCATATCGTCATCTGACACAACTTGATATCATCAAGGTACTTAATTATATTTTAGCTACTTATTTTGATATCATTCAATACATTATTATTAGATCATATTTCATAAAAATCGAATATATAGTAATATATAAGAATATAATTATAAGCATATATAATGAATTATGACAATGTTAATGGACGTACACGTTCATCAAGTTTGTCTTAATATTTAATGCATACATGCTACTGTGCTGGAGTACTATAAATTATTATACCCAAGATTTCGCAGTCTACAACCCTGGCGTGACAATTGCTTGCTTTTCGCGGGCTTTATTGAAAATTTCTGCATCAATTCCTTCGCGGTTAGCCAAACCAACCAAATCCTACAGCCACTGGACGAAGAAAACAATTCCGAGTCGACATTACTTTATTCAGCTAAATTACATCGATATAGCAAGCAGGTCGATTTATATAAGCCTTAAACGATTGCTCGGAAAATCTGTGCTTGCGAACTTAATATATTTAGAGATGGAGAAAATGGAATAATAGAACCTCATCATATAGCGCCTGTGGGATAGGGTTTGTAGCGCTAGGAGGTGATTCTTCGGTGACAAACTGTGGCAGAACGAGGCACATGGGTCGAATTGAGGTTGCTATCAAAAGAAATTATATTAACCATTGGCAATGGAGATAAAAGGAGAAGCGGACAATAAAACCGAGGCGGTTTTGCAAGCCGCCAACAAAAGAAAACCATTTTTACCCAAAAATGATCCGTATGCCTGTTTTGTGTTGGTGCCCGCACGCACCACACGACCAAAAAAACTGTCTGCATTATTGACAAAACAAGAGAGAAGAAAAGGCTGCTACCGCGAAGTAACAACTTTGTTCAGATTTACATGGGATGATGAATAAATGGGGTACAAACTGGATCCGGAGTTCATTTATTCTAATTTAAAGATGTATTTACCAGCACGAAAAGCACAAAACTCTTCAATTATAAAAAGAAAAGAAAGCTTATCCAACTATCTTATTTTATGAGTATTGTACTACACATTGCAAAAATAGGCACAAGTACAAGAGTAGACTTCATAAATACATCTATACGTTGTCATCACATTCGCAGCTATGTGTTTCAGTGTTTAATCGTACATATCTTCACATGCAAAATCCAAACAAGAACTCCGTTGTCTTCCAGACCGTCAGGTAATTGCTTGAGGTCTATGTGGGCTTCGATTTTCAGAGCACCATTAACCAGTACCCATTAATGTCTAATACTGGACACAGTAGTTTAAACCTTTGGTATTGGGAAATAATGACTTTTCTGTTTAACAGTAACTAATTTTTAGATGGGTTTTTTTTTTTTTTTTTTTTTTTTTTTTTTTTTTTTGTTGGGTTTTTTTTTCATCTTCTTCTTTTTCTTTTCTTCGTTTGCGGTATCAAAGTATGCCGGTTTTGCTTTAACGTTGGTCATTTTGGAAGTGCCTTTTACACTATCTGATCTTAGGTCAGGCATTCGTATGCTCATTTTTAGCCTGGGAAACTACACGTTCAGCAAATAACTTTTGCTAAACTTGGAATTCTCTTCCTCAATTTGGAAATACCTACATCCAACTGCACATCCGCCAGTCGTCACATATCGAGTTCATACACATTACTTCTTCACTCTGAGTACAGCATGTACAGGTAGCGTTGGAGTCTCTAATTTGGTAGCATAGAAATATTACACATATAGTTGCGGGGTTTTTTCTCAAATTGAAAATTAAAACGCATTTCTGGCATAGTTTCACAAAGTCCATGTTATTGTTATAGAAAATTGGCTGCATACCGCACCCTTAGAGATTTGTATGTCAATTTAACAAACCGAGACGAGAGGGGAAAAAAACATAATCGCGATCGGGTTTTTGTTCTTGGAACGATATTGACCTGAAGTTCAGAATAATCAAAGTATTTTGGTGATTTAACTTACTGTTTATGTTATTGTGACCCTTGTTTATTCTACATCTCTCTTTCACACACACTCCTTTTTTTCCCCCTTTATTACACCAACCCTTCTCCGCATTGCTATCTCTCAAACAGTAACTACTTGTTTTAGCATTTTAAGTTGAACTACAGTGTCTTGGGGGAAATTGTTTGTTCAGTACTCCTAAATTCCTGAAGTACAAGCAAATGTAATCCATATCGATATCAATCTGTTTTGCAGATAATGTTGTAGGGAAGTTGAATGAGTAAAGTAGGACATAAACATACTTTGGATTCCAATAACCCATTGCATAATCAACTTCTACAAACAAATTGAGAGGTCAGTTTTCCAAGTATTGCATGACAGTTTTATCCCACCACTAGCTTTTATTGCTCTCTCCCTGACTTACTTTTCTCGTTCATCTATTTTCATATTTTCTAAAATATTCCCTTTGTCCTCTATCGATCTTCACTGAGACCTGCTTGATCCCGATTTGGCTGTCACATATTTCAGCATATTAAGCTACCGAGCATGCGAGTGCGTTCTTGATGATGTTTGTTTATTTCCGAGTTCTAGAGGCCCCAAGAGAAGTGCAAATAGACGTGGAAGGAGTGATGTTGTTCATTATCAGTGCGTTGCATGGTAGCATCCATCACTCTGACTCCAAAATGTGCCTTTGCTTTTGCAACTAAATGTGAAATGTAGGTTTTAGTTCGATTTTTATGAATATTTACAAATACTTTTTGTCGGGAACATAAATGAGAGCATTTCTTATTTGCTCATAAGTCAAACGACCCCCCCCCCCCCCCGAAACAAAATGGACAAGGAAAGTAAATTGCAATAAACCTTTTTTTCTAAAGATTTATGTTTCTAAAAACCCCCATCGTATGATTAAAGCTGCGGTATAGTTTTGAGGCAGCTCATATGAATCAGTTTTTCTCAGTCTCGTCTTTTTATTGACTATCCACTGATCCATTTGGTCACTAGAAATGCATGTTTTATTTTTTTTCTCTTCAGAAAAGACACCTAGCTCTTCGAAGATAATATTTGTAAAGCTGCATGAGGGTATTTTTGTTCAGGGAAGAAGCTTCGGTGGTACGTAATAATACTACTAATACGAAAAATATACACCGGGAGTAGCAAAATACATTCATTATGATGTAAATCTGCCAGACCCTATTGCTTTTCAGGAGCCGGCGTCATGGTGAAAAGAGTGATAATGAAGTTGTAACGACTTGCTTTCAGGTCGTGTGTTAGCTCCATTCAAACAACACCTTGTTTTCATCAACCCCTGTGACTATTCGTCATAAACTCAGTGTACCCTGGTCTAAATCCCTAGTCTCAAGTCCCATCGTATTCACCAAGACTATAAGCACACTAAGGCGTCTTAAATGACACTCTAAAAGATCTGGGCATGTTTTAGTAACAGATTCCCATTCAGAGGCTATATTCTGAAAGGGTCGTTGCGACACAACGGGTGTATTCAGGGAAATTAAAGACTCATTATTACTTTCAGACTCGCACTATAGAATTCAGAAGTCAGAAGAGTTTCTTTACTCGTATTTAAATGCATTTTGGCAGATGGATTCTACCGAGGGAATAAATAATCTACAGTTTCTAGACTTTTCTCCAAAGACTACTCGATGAGGCTCACTTTGTCTATTACACACAATGCAAGAAAGATGTGTTTTTCTATGAAGTCAGTGTCCCCTTTATACGTAGGGGCAGGACATCATCGTTACAAGCTTTTGAATTACTAATGGTGAGACCAATGTCTTCCAACTTCACTAAACTGTACAAGAAGCAAGCCTAGAAGACCACACACTCAAGAATGCTCGACCAACTAATGCTAATGTACTCCCTTTGTTGGTCCGGTGTGGCCAAATCTGGATAAATTTGTCGTCTTTTGTGCGGTAAAGACGGTGTTTTGCGAGTCATTTAGCAAGACTTTCAGAACGTCTGTTATACCCTTTGTACACCCAACCATTCTTGTAAAGAAAACTTTCGTCAAGTCAAAACTGTGGGTTTGATAAATGCGCGTACATACGTTATAATGACCCCTCACAATGATGTCCGGTGACAATCGCAGCCAACAATTTTCTCAAAGGAACGAAGAATTCAGTCTTCATTACAGAGGTCTTTGTAATACATATAATTGAATTAAAGCGTTTTAATACTGTCTGGACTCTGGTATAGAAGTTACCTCAAATTTGGTGATTCTATGATTAAAATTATATCATAAAAATTAGGCATTGTTGGAGGATATCATTTTTTCAAGCAAAGTAGAGAAACATTATTATTTTTGTCCATAAGGTAATAGGGTACCCGGTGGGAAGAAATTACTTGAATGTCTTAGCGCCTATCATGGCGGCTCGGCTAAAGCCGGGGTATTAATGTGATACACTTTGTACTAAGCGCAGTAGAGTATATTTGTATAGTAGCTGCGCTATATAAATAGACATATTAGTATTATACATTCTTGCACTTTCTCGGAGATGATAGAGGACTCTCCATGTATAATGATATGCAACCTCTACACTGCAGCGTCACGTACAAAATATATATCCGCGTTGAAAATATATCATTTAAATATGTTGAAGAAAAAAGAGAGAAGACATGAACACTTCACGTTTTTGAAAATCTGCTTTCGAAGGTGGTCTTTGCCGCTGTTTGGGGATTTGAATGTGTTTGAAAGAAACCCAGAGCCCCAGGTTTTGATTTACTTAGCTCTTGAACGTGCCAGGGAGAAAAGAGCTATGTGAATGCTAATGATCTTCGAGCTTCGAGCTTAAAGTGTTTGGACCTTTCTCTTCTTGTCACTTTGTGTCGAACGTTTAAGAAGAGCAAATCGTAATGCAAATCTTTCTAAATAAGCAGAACGTGCAACTTCAGTACCCTGAATTTTTTCTTACGAATCAGCTTGATAGAGTGCAGTTGTGCATCGTAGATGGAGAAAATATACATCAATGAAAAGCTGAAATTATTAGTACGAAGTGATCTAATGATAAATAAGTGAGGGTTTGGGGAATGCATAAGACATAAGATAAGATACTGATCCGTAGCAGTTTTGTTACATGTACGGTTTGATGTGTATTCAAGTCACGTCATGATGCCGATGATTCCAATGGTAAAATGATTTGATCACTTTACTATTTCAGTCATCAGCATCATAATGGCTGCTAATGAAAAGGCTCCGCACTGTGCAAAAGCCTGGCCATACATATAACCCTGTTCCTAGATGGTGGACAGAAAGAAGACGTATCTCACTTAATTTGAAGGCATGTCCGCCTCTGTAACACATACGTTAACACATCAATTCATTTGTGTAAATGATATAAGCAATAGCAACAAGGTTTATCTCCTGGAATTCACCTACGATTTCCATCCATACGCGCACACACATTGCAGCCAAACGTGTAGGCCTGAGCATGGTGTAGCTTTCGCACTGCTCCTCCACGCTAGTCCCTCCATTGCAGGAAGGGGCACGGGTGATGAGAGGAAGCAAGGCAGAAGATCTAAGGAAATGAGAATAATACGATTAGGGCTACAGATCGCACTTGATTGTATGTTTCAATTGGGTGTTTTTCTTTACAAGGAGTTTACGTTCATGTACTTTCCTCATGTTAAAACCCACACGATGTAACGTGATAGATTAATGTTCATTTTATTAAAGCCGTTCGATAATTGACGAACTTTTCAAGTGAGCTATCAAATAAACAGTACTTTCATAGCTATTTGGGAAATAAATACAGTTTGTAAAATATTGACCTATAACATTTTAAAATCTGTCACATTAGAGATACCATTCATTTTGAAGTCATTACGTACATGTACAATGTTTATGACAACACTGATCTCTCAAGATAAGCCATCAGTGCATTGTCCAGAATAGTCGCATGAGCTTGGATGGAATGAAATCTCTAGAAATTCTTTTGAGGATTGTGGTGCGGAAATGTCAGTTAAGAATATTTTTTAAATTCAAATTCACACAAATGCTGCATTTCTCGCTACTTGATTATATTGATTCGTATTCATTGCATTGCACTAAGCGCCCTCTATTAGTACACTGTAGAGCGGAATTTAAAACAAACTTACAATGTATAATCTCTTCTTACCTCATGGTTCAAAATAGCGGCCAGGTAAACCCTTTCAAGTCTTTTTCATTCATTCAAGTTGCTTACTTCGGACGGCCATATTTCATGCGACACACAAGGTGTGCACAAGCGTGAGAGAGTTTTCCCATGAAGCTGTGATCAGGAAATTCGATAAAGAAGTATTTTTAAAAACTAGTTTATCTTTACATCAACTGGAAGTAGCAAGCTTAGCCTGGAAGCGACAAAAATCGACGTGCCGTTTACTGGCTTAGTTTAAAATTTGACACATTGCTGAAACTATATTCCGCATGTGGCGATAACTCATTACAAAGCAAAATACTTGATCGCATCTAATCGCCCTCAAGTGGGTCAATGTTACGTGTTTATTATGTGTCACATGAACATTGTTTGTCACGTGACAGAAGCAAAGAACATACTTCGAGTGAATATATATATATATATATATATATATATATATATATATATATATATATATATATATATATAGAAGGGATTCTCAGGCTCGTACGTCTTCGATTCCATGAAGTCGACACAAGTTCATGGCATCTTTGTCATCTACGTTATAGCAAGGAGTTATCACAGAACTGATAACTCCTTGGTTCTAGTATCCGATTGTTAAATATACGTCAACGAACAAGTGGGATGGAAAATCACATTTTATAGCTACATGCATTATAAATATCTCATGATTGCGGTTAAGTACTAGGTCCACGCGAACACTAAATGAATTACGATCTATAAGTACTGCGGTGCATAGCGTATTTCCAGACACATCTCTAATAAGATATCATTCGAAATTAACCTATAAGGGAATCAGACCTCCGTTGAATCAAATAACGCTTGGTTTTTACAATGCTTGTGATTTCTTTGCCAATCAACACGATTCTAATAAGGTTTCCGATATGAATATGTGGTCAGCGCATAACCTTGCGTGTATTCAGTATGTCTGCGGTGCAGTTGTACCCTTTAGGGTCTTTAAAACAAAGACTATTGGCTGGGTTTCCCTCCCACATCTAACGGGACACCGCTCACGTGCCTGGTCTCCCGGGGGTGATAATGTGGGGTTAATGTCTTTCCCAGTGCCACGCGACTGTCTGAGGTATCTGCTGAGCGTAAATCAACGTTGATGAGTGTCCTTGTTTCAGGTCACAGCAGATTACGTAATGTAAACAACAACCGCTAAATTCACATGCCTCTAGCCTCCGCGCAAGGCGTGCAGATGTTAAAGTATGCAGTTTGTGAAGTGGGGACTTTTTCAGAGAGAAGAGAAGTGAGCTGGTATCAAACATCCATCTGCATATTGAAAACTCCCGGGAGTCATTGTTTAGGTCGCGTCACTGAATGACATTACAATGATTAAACAATGAGGTAGAATTGGGCCAATAGGACAGGGGTTTGATAATTCTTCAGTAGAAAATAAGCTCTTACATTGAAGTTTAGTCAGAATTTAGAATATCGTTTGTGGAAAGAAAACAATTTAGGATTTTTTTAAATTGATGAATACATCTTTGCATGGGCCTGTTGATTGTTCGTTCTGTCTCTATGATGGATCTGAGCTCAGTTCAGTCTCTATGCAAAAATATGACAAATACCATTTTTGTTCAGACCAATGACCCTTTACTTTTTATGGGGGAGGGGGTGGGGTCGTGTCAGTTTGAACAGCATGTGATGCCTCGATTATCAAAAAACATACATTGTGGACTGAATTGTATACTGCGAATTTGATTCAAGCGCTGGAGCTGAGCGGTGTCTTTTGTGGTAGAGGTGTGGAAAACTGCACCACTGTCTTCCGCTGCCGACGTCCTTCCCACACCACCTGGATGAATTGGGACCTGTTGGGTCCCTGTCGAGGGAGCCCCGGTATCAATACTACCACTAAACGATGTTTGTTCAACCATATTGTGCATGAAATCAATCACACACATGAATGTGTTCCCCAAATTATTGGTGTGACACAGGATTTTGTCCATCAGAGAGGATGACAAACTAAACGAGGTCGTCTAAAATGGCCTTAAGGGTGTCAGATACCACCGTGCAATAAGGAAAATGATTTTAGTTTGATAAAAGTAGAAAACTTTTGAATGTAGGGACAAAGTATTTTAGCCTACATCAATACCAAAAGAGACAGTTTTCCTTATAAATGAGCATTTAATACAAAATATAGTTCCGAATTCGCGAGGACGAAGGTGATTCAAAGTGTGAAATTAGGGATATATTTTTATCTTAAATATCAAGGAATTTAGCTTTAAGAGGCTATTCATTAGTAGTATTTATCTTTTGCTAAATCTCGGCTACAGTTTTCTGTTGATGAACACCTTAATTGCTGTACCGCGAACTTCTTTGAACCTGTGTGTATGAAAGCGCACCGCAACAGTGCTTTGTAGCTTGCCAAGAACTAAACTGGGTAAAAAAGGAAAGTCTGTATGGAATTTGTTCTCATTTTCGCCTTTGAACTGCAAAAGTGACTGGCCTGAGTAAATGACCCGCGGGCAACGAGAATTATTCTCCATCAAGCCCTGGTGCTTTGCAACTAAGTCACGATATTGCGACAAAAGCCAGTGAAATTCCATCCCCGAGCTATTGGTGGTGAATTAGTTCAACGGCTAAAGATCCCGAGTATATTGGCTCTAAGTACTCTGGTCTCCTGTTCGAGCAAGAAAAGAGCTAAATCCCCATTTCTTCGGAGAAAGGAAGAAGTTAAGAGGAAAAAAGTGAGAAAATCCCTTCTGTAAAGTTGTCTGCGCATTAACTCGTCGATGTACGGGCGTTAGAGGAGTCTTGACGCGCCGTAGAGGGAATGAATTATTGAACTTTAAACTTAGGATGCCGCCAAGTGGTGTTGATTAAATTAATTAGGAGATTGTATGACATGAGCTAGATGAAGCTCCGTGAATAAGGACTGAGAAGAAGAAAGGGGAACGGAAGAGGGAGAGAGAGAGGCAGAGAAAGAGTGAGAGAACGGGAATAGAAAGAGGAAACTAGTTTTGATGGTGTAGCCGCCTAAAAGTACGTCGTGAGTCACCGAGGGACTTGGTCCGACGAGGGGACTTGTTGTAGAGTGTTAGTACTGGTCTTCGGGGTGTCTCATGCTGGATGTTTTAGAAGGTACCAAAAATGAATGTACACGGTCATTTTCCAGCAGGGGTTTGTTAACTTTGGAAGGCGACACCTAAGGGAATGGGGGACATGTGGGGGACGGTCGTGTCTGATGTGGTTTGTAGTCAAACTCTCAGAGAGTGGATTGTGAATGGATGAAACATTTTGATGGAAAGCGAAAATTGAGGGGGTGAGAGGGGACAAACAGAGGCGAAATGAGACGAATAAAAAGATGAAAAAGAGGGGGAAGGTGAAGGGGTCGAGAGAATATAAGTATTAAGAAAGATTCACAAAGATATAAATCCTAAGAAGTAATGTAAAAGTTTAATACATATGACCAATATCTTTCGGTATACACGATATTATGTGAAAATGAGTTCACCATTTTTGGTAATGATAATTTACACGAATGTTTCTTTTTTAAAAGGTTAAAACTAAAACCAATAGTGATATGAGTATATTTGTTCACATTTTTGCTGTTCTAGAAATGTCTGATGCTTGCTTTACTTGACCTTGATTGCTAAAATAAAGTGGATGAGCCAAAATTCAAATCACTTTTTAAGATTCATTTCGGATCACTTTCAAAATGCAGAAAAAGAACCGGCACATTGACTACAAGAACAAACTTTATGTCTTGGTACTTGTATCATACTTTTCTCTTGAAGTTGTTGAATTAGAATTACTCATCGTAGTTTCATTTTGTTTGTTTGTTCCACAGCACAATTACTAGTAACGACGATAGACTTCGACAGCAGGGTATTAATACAAGGAAATAAATCAAAAAATTATTTATGCGTCAACGGCAAGGGAGAATTAATAGCAAAGGTAAGTCCCTCTTTATTTTTCTCCCTTTGTTTCCTCTAAATGCAAGACGTAAAGAAGAAAATAGATCATCACATATCTAATTTGGGAAGATAACAACAAATCTTTCAACGTTGTTGAGATTGGATAGAAGGCACTTGGTTTATTAAACAATCAGTTTTTAAACTTAATGACATTATATGAAATATGTTGAAAGTTAAAACCCCGTTGATTACCAGTTGTAATCAGTTTATTTTTTTAATAAAAAATTTTAAAAAACAAGGAAGACTGTCATAGATGATTATTTTGCAGTGGTGTTGGTTTTTCATAGGTAGTGATCAGAGATGTTAATATATTGATTGCGGAAAGGGTACAAGTTTATTCTACCAGTTAGGGAGGAAAATTTACAAACCCCTAACATGCCTAAGGAACCTGCCTTGATATTTGGCTCTTAAAATGACTCTACATGCTCCAGCTGCTTGTAGTTTATTTATACTATTCCGTTCCACTTATAGGGATTAAAACTATACTGAAGCAATTGCAAGTTAATACATGTAAAGCCATTGTCAGAACTAGCTACAAAGTTCATCTACTACGGAGGACCTTAGAGTATGGTGAATTTTGAGCCGATAGAGTCATGTTTCACAACAAAAGGGCTTTAAACATGGCCCTTTTCTCTTAGCATGGTCTGACGAATTTCCCTATTGCCCTATAGCCATCACTGTGTAGAGTAAACTGTAGCTGTTTGAATGTGTGTACTGAGCAAATAGAAAGGTACTTGTGTTCCCCGCTCACAAAACAGTTCGGCAGTGCTATGGTACATAATGCCAAGATGTAGGTCTTCGGTAAATACTGCCAATTTATTTTAAAGGGGGAATATGGAGATGATATCATGTAAAGAAAAACCTGTCACCACCTTCCTGAGAAAAAATGTCATACTGCGTGTATGATTATCATTCATTAATCATCCTTTTATCCTGTTGAATGTGATACGACGGAATGCATCACCAGGGCTAATTTGGCTAGAAATCGGAAAGATCTGGCACAAAGAACCGGAAATCCCAAGTTATAATAAGGTTCATGGCTGTTTTTTCATTACCAATAAGCTATGTCATGGTAATAAATCTAAAGCCATTCATATTTAGTCCATGAAACAGTTTGAAATACCATTCACAGCCCGTAGGTGGGTACTATCACTACGAAAAGAATAAAAACGCATTTAGACATGATAAAAAAAACCAAGTCAATTGAATTGTAATAATCAGGCCATCAATTTCTCATACCTTTACGTTTCTTATTTCCTTGCGAAATAATATACCAATTTTCACCGAGCCTGATGGCTGACTAGATGGCATCTCAAAGACTAAAACGAATGAGTTTTTCAGAAGACTAATTAGTCTTTTATATCAATATTATTATTGCGAAGATTATTATGCCCATGAACTTAGCCCGTCATCAGCGATAATTATTGTCATCCTATTCCAGACCACTTGCTTAGTTTAAAGTTGTTTGTTTTTATGGTATGATATGGACGTCGCTGTGGTTTGCTATGGCCTTCGCCCTACTATATACCTCTTTCCTCCTCCTCCTTCAAAACAAAGGAAAAAACAAAGGTTCGATGTGAAAATAAATACGATTTCATTCTTTGCGTGCGTAGAGACCATAGGCCTTTGTGATGGTATCGAGGAATAGGCACAGATTATTTCGTTTGACTGAGCACATTTTATAAATCCCCTGGTAAAGGTTTACATGGTTTAGATGTACCTAGATTTAGAGTTTACTAGAATAATTTAAATCGTTTTATTGAATGTTGCTTCTCTCCTTTGAAATGCGCATGAACATTATTATAAATTCATTCATTTCCCAAGAGAATCACAGTGAGAGAAGCACAGATCTTTCTACGAAACGGGATCTACAAGGAAACTAAGCTGGAAAACAAATTTTCCGCTATTTAATCTACTTATCTTTTAAACAACTTAGATCCAAAAAATGCTTACATACATAAAATTACTTCACGGATATTGTGAAATAATCATTTGATTTTTCACTGCATATTTTACCATATATTCAAAATATGACTTTATAGATTTCGACGTCAAGATTTGTCAAAGACAAAACAGTACTTAACCCACAGAGATCTGCTTTGATTAATACATGTAGATCTCTCTCGTTATTTTTGTGTCCATTTCCATGAGAGGATATCACATATTATTCTTAAACATGCAATTTGATAAATTCCTCTTTAATCAAATACACCTCAAGGACAAACAATCGACCAAGGTTAATAGAATACAATAGAAAGAGAAATATATAATTTGAAATAATTATTGCTTTAAGTTTGTACCTGTTCAGTTGTATGTTTATGGTCGTCCTCAAGCAATATTGAACAAACGGGGTTACAAAAGCTTTGCGAACTTCAACTTACGTTCACTGGCACCGTGAACCCTGTAGACACTTCAGTTAGAGTGTCTCGGGTTGACCCGAATTAAAGCAGTACTCATGGCGGAAAAAATGAAAGAAAACGAAGAGCGAAAAATCAGGACCTCGTACACAAACAATACTATGTCATGTGTAGCAGTTCAAGTACGAAAATGAGCCGAGTCAATTTGTTTAATTAAAGCTGTACCCGACGTCAAGATCGACCAATAAGTGATTAGAAATAATAGCTTTGTGCTTTCTGTAGGTATAGATAGATGGCTGAAGTGCATTTTATTCAATTGTGTTGAATGTTTATTTGTTGAATTGAACATCTGCAAATGTATCAACATTATTGGCACATACCTTCGACATAACAAAAGTGCAACGAAAACGTACACTCGTCGATTTCGTATGGTTTTGATTGGTAGTTCATCCTTGAAGAACTACCAGTTCTTATTAAAGAGAATCAATTTTGCATTTCATTTTTTAAAAATTAAGAATGGAAACCTCAACTATCGTTTCGATCAAAAGACAGCTTCAGATGTATGAGCTAATTCAGTAAGCTTTATTCACTTCTGCAGTTTATCAAAGCTGTACAGATGTACTTCAGGTTCAAAATGGGTTTAAGATCTGGTATAACAGTATACGCATAAGAACAAACCATCCAAGGAGTCGGTGGCTAACGAGAGTTATACGCAGGCAGCAGAAAAAACGACATCCTCCGTTTTCCCCTGCGGGGAGAAAATCTAATACCTTTTGGAGTCAGAAACAGGACAAACCCAAGGTCAAAACCCTCTCAGCAGTCCCTTTCGTGACATGAACGCTAAGAGAGGGATCTGTGGTTCTCTCCCTCCCCGACAAAATCTATACCGCCAATTTACATATGCAGACCCAAGTACATAGAAAGAAAAATGGCAGGGTGGAAAACACCTTTTTTTTTTTAAAGCTTCATTGGAAGGTTTAGACAATGAATTACTGAACAGGCCTCGCCGGAAGTCTTATGAATACGGGTCAAATGAGAGATCCCACTATGTTTTTTGCCCACGAATCGGTTGGTTAGGGGGTCGCGGTGGGGCATTGTCATCATTAGATGCATAATGTGCGCAAGGGAGATGTTTATAGGATATTGTCGAGGTACGAGTAAAGGAGAGAGAAAAAAGAGGGAGGGAGAGACTATAGGCCCATCGAACCCTGAGGCTATTTTTGACACGTAGGTACAGTAACGCTTCAGTCATACATCCTCCACTGGGACAATACAAAGCCCTATGACATGATTGTTGCAACTGAACATTCATCAACAGGTTGGAGGCAAGGGTTCCACGAGCCTCCTAGTAACAGTACTCTCTCTAGTAATGGTGGTTACCTAGGAGGATATTTCTACCTCCTCAAAAAATCGCTCTAACCACAATAGGTGCGTCTCCATCAGCCCGAGTTTGCTCAAGCTCGAGATTCTAGCCCGATCAGCGCTTCTCGAGAAAAAAGTCCGAGTTTGAAAAACCCCGTCTCCATCAGCCCGAGTCGAGCGATTCCCGCTCGTTCTTGGAATAAACTCGAGCTTCAGAGCATGCGCACTTCGAAGATGAAAATTTTTTTAAAATATATAGGATAAATGAAGAGAAAAGAGCAAAGAAATACATAAGGAAAAGATAAAAAGAGAGAAGGAAAAGATAAAAAGAGAGAAGGAAAAACAAAGAAATACATAAGAATAGAAATAAGAATAGATAATTGGGAAAACAAAGAAATATTTAAGGAGCAAAAGGAGAGAAGAAAAAACAAAGTAATACATAAGAAATAATGAAATACACAAGGAAAAACAAAATAGAAAAACAAAGAAATATATAAGGAAATACGAAGAAAACTGGATAGAAAGAGGAACAAAGAAATACATAAGAATAGAAAGAAGAAGAAATAATGGGGAAAACAAAGAAATACATAAGGAGAAAAAATAGAAGGAAAAACAAGGTAATACATAAGAAACAAAGAAATACATAAGGAAACATATAAAATAGAAAGAAAAAACAAAGAAATACATAAGGAAACATATAAAATAGAAAGAAGAACAGGAAACAGATAAAATAGAAAGAAAAACAAAGAAATACATAAGGAAACAGATAAAATTGAAAGAAAAACAAAGAAATACATAAGGAAACAGATAAAATAGAAAGAAAAACAAAGAAATACATAAGGAAATATAAAGAGAAGGGGACAGAAAGAACAAAGAAACAAAGAAACATAAACAAACAAAGAAAAGAGGATAGCAAGATCGAAGAACAGAAAATGGGGAAAACAAAGAAATACATAAGGAAAAGATTAAAAAATAGAGAAGGAAAACAAAGAAATATAAAGGGAAGAGGGTAAAAAAGAAGAACAAAGAAATACATATAAATAGACAGAAGAGTAGACAACAGGAAAACAAAGAAATACAAAAGGAAAGGATAAAAAGATAGAAGAAAACAAAGAAATACATAAAGAATCATAAAGAAAAGAGGATAACAAGAAGAACAAAGAAATACATAAGAAATTAAAGAAGAATGAAAAATTGGGAAAACAAATAAATACATAAGGAAAAAGATAAAATAGAAAAAAAATAAAGAAATACATATGAAGAGAAGAGGAGAGAAAGAAGAACAAAGAAATACATTAGAATAGAAAGAAGGAATAAATAATGGGGAAAACAAAGAAATATATAAGGAGAAAAAAGAGAGAAGGAAGAACAAAGTAATACATAAGAAACAAAGAAATACATGAGGAAAATATAGAATAGAAAGAAAAATAAAGAAATACATAGGGAAATATAGAGAAGAGGACAGAAAGAACAAAGAAATACATAAACAAAGAAAAGAGGATAGCAAGATCGAAGAACAGAAAATGGGAAAAACAAAGAAATACATAAGGAAAAGACAAATAGAGAAAAGAAAAACAAGAAATATATAAAGAAAATAGGATAGCAGGAAGAACAAAGAAATACATAAGAAGAGAAAGAAGAATAAAGAATGGGGAAAACAAAGAAATACATAAGGAGAAAAAAGAAAGAAGGAAAAACAAAGAAATGCATAAGGAAAAGGTGGAAAGAGAGAAGAAAATCAAGAAATACATAAGGAAAATAACATTTCTAGGATTGGTGTCATGAATAAATTAACCCGAGTCAAAACCCGAGTGCGTCTTCACCTGCGAATTAGCGGGCTAATTCGCCAAATAGCGCGCTATTTCACCAAAAAACCCGAGTTGACTTAGGCTTCTAGCTCGAGCTAGAAACCCACGAAATAGCCAGCTAATTGCGTCTTCATTACAAACTAGCTCGAGCTAGTTCTGATCGGGTTAGTTTCCCGGATCAGAATTAGCGGGCTATTTTGGAAACTCGGGCTGATGAAGACGGGCCTATTCTCCCCTGGAATTACAAAAAGTCCATCCCGTACCACTTGACAGACTTTTTGCTGACGTAATTATAATGTATGATATTACATAGGTTAGACTATACGCTCAAGGTTATGGTAGATATATACATATTTCAATAATCCGAAGGACATAGAGCCGGAAGAGCGTATTGCGAACACATACCACAAAAACCATTGGACAGAATTCTTACAAGAATTTTTTTCCCATACTTATCATTTGCAAAGCTTACAATACCTTACGCAATGCATTCAGATTTTCAGACATTTTACTTTTTAGAAATCAAGGTTAATTGAAGTTCCTATATAATTTGTACAAGCCCATGGAACTTCAAGGGGTATAAGTATTAGCCAATCCTTTCATAACTTCTGTTGAAAAAAAAAAATGTATTAAAAGTCAGATTCAAAGTGCTCTGGTTATCATCTAATGCCACAAATTGATACTTAATTTGATAATTTCAAATTTAATTTTCTTTCCTGTCTTTTCTTTTTCAATTTGCAGAGTTTACACAGGAGACTAAAAGAAGGAGGATCAAGTTGTGTATTTCAACAATCCTTCTCAGTGTTTTCGAGATATGATGGATTCGAATCTGTTCAGAACCCGTCATGGGTATTAGCCTTCAAAGGCAACGGTGACTCGAAAAAGGCTTCCAAGGCCAGGTTGGACACCAAGCCATCACAGTTCTTGTTTATGCCGGCCGATGACGACATCCGGCTCAACGAAGATCTCTTCGACGTCTTAGACGTCGCCGTCTTAAACGAACTCCACAAAGTCATTCAAGAGGGCTCGAGTGAAGGCGGGAGGAGAAGAAATTTAGAACAGGGTCGTAGGTGATGATTGCTTCTAGACTGGCTTCATGTGTTGTGGAAACCGTGAGGAGAGCACTTATCAAAGGACTCCAAGGGGATATCAGCGGACTCTGTGCAAAAGAAAGGATGTACAGTTCCATGAATTGCTGACTATTAACAGTATTTTTATATGAAGATTTGTAATTTATATTATTTCTTATTTAATATTGTACCAAACGACTTCAAAGAAGTGTTTTCTATGAATATTTATTTATTATGCTTGAGTTGCACCAATGCCACGATTCCCTTCAACTGATAAAACGGTTACTCTGATTTGATGGAGCAACGTCGCCACATTAGACGCGTATCCAGTCGCGTCTGACATCTTCCTGCAAGTCACCTGTAAACGACGTGAGCTGTTTTTACGGCTTTACAGCGCATCTAAGTCAGAGGGAATCAAGCATCTAGTGAACTGCACATTCTCTATGTCACACCAGTCGCTTCTGCATTTAAATGAGATTCGAGTATATGTATATATTGTTCCATGAAATCTTCCGTGCAAATTTAAATGACATTATTCCGCAGAAGCGAGCAACGAGTGACTGACGGCAGCTGGTTTGAAAACATTCACGTGATTGAGCACCCTCACATGTTAACCAATGACGCACAGTATGCGCAATCATGTGACTATATTAGCCGATGGAATCTCATCAAATAGCTGCTTTTCCTGCCATATCATTTATTTTTCTGTCAAGACGATTTATGTGTGTTTATGGTATAACTAGATGAAGTATCGTTATTAAATTTATCTGGTTTTCGTTACCTCACTAATATTGAAATATGGGTACGACTTTTATAACGTGTTTGTATCCAATGGTTTCAGTGCACCTATGTAATTATCCACTTGTAAACAAATATTTACGTTGGGATAAACAATTCTTGCGAGATAATTTTAAAACTTTTTACACTGTCCGGTAAATGTTAGGTTATAACATTTTATACACTTTGAGTTATTGAGGTGATCAATAACCAATATAATTTCAGTTAGTGTTCTTCTAGAGATCGTTCATGGCGATACACTACTACTCATACGACTGTGTTCAAATACGAGTACATAATGAAAATGAGCTGAAATTTTAACGAATTAATTTTTGTTATTGCTGGGTTGTTGGTATTCCAGACAATTGAAACTCTTTATCACTGTCGATCTATCAATCATGCGAAAGGGCAAACAGCTTTGTAGTTCATGACCAAATTGTATTCAACGATTGTTCTCCGTTTAAAGTGAGATTTTATTAGCGATGCTTGATGATGATTAATCAACTTCAGCTACAACTTTTATTATTATGCTGGGTAATATTTAACCTTACGGGTTTAATCCTTGAAAATTGTTATGCTTGAAACTCATACTGAAAAGTTCAAACCAATGTCCTTGATCACTAAAAGGCTCTGCCATAGAGTCAATGGATCTCAGAACACAAAGAAATAATGGAAATAGAACATTTATTTAATCGATGAATGATGTAATTATATTGTTTTGAAGCAAGTAATGTGGTAGTGAGCACCTTATACCATCTTGAAGTAATGATTTAACGAAAATAAGACTACATAACTTCATTAATTTTATCCTTTTTGGAACAGATCGTCAAAAACTTTCCCCTTTTCACTGCAAAGCACTGCTTACATTTTATATGTAAATAGTGTCATAGAGTCAATAAGCTTTATTATTTTACCCAGCTTGTGGGTAATAACCATTCAATCATCATTATATTCTTTTCATTCCAATGTATTAATTGAATTTTCCTCACCAATTTTGTTTATATTTGATTTTCCAGGATTCATATTGAAGTTAAGTTTTTTAATAGAAAGCTTTATCCTCATAATTATGAGTATCCCAAATATTAACTCATCTTTTGAAAGAATTCTTGATTGAAGATGAAAGGAAAAGAGGGAGGGGGGTCAACTATAAAAGCCATTCCACGGCCACGGGCATATCCGGGCTGGGATGCTAGTTGCGGAAACTCAGAGGCGAAAGTTGACCCCGCTAGGAGATCTCATCATTATATTTAGACGAAGAACTCCCTTAATTTAGCAAACAGTATCCAGCGAGCTATCACATTCAAGACTCCTGACTATCTCATCCTACCTAATATGATAAAATTGCTTAAGCCATTCTTGTGTGTATCTGAAAGATAACATGCACACTTGTGGGACGATAATGGTATTTTTTTTTAAATGAGTGATCTTGAAGTTAAATAATAAAAACTTTATTAATATTTAGGATAAATATAATATTACTTGTTGTCGAAGCAAACAGATCGTGACAGCATTGAATGATAAATACAATGAATTTTAAAGTGTTCATGATTAAATCAATAGGAGATGCAACGTTTTTTAAATTCATTGGTACTTTTGTAGCGGGATTAATCAACGTTTGTTCATCAACGTTTGTTCTAATTTTACTAGTCAAAACTTTATTTTTAAAGCACATATGGGTCGATTCGGAATGATAAGGCCAGTATTTACCCAACCCTTGTCAGACAGTATTTTCCCCCATGTCATTTTGATCCGTTGAACCCCAGAACTAGTTAACTGTGTCGTATGTCTGCTAATAGTTCGCCATTATAAAAATACTTTTCTTTTTCCTGTACTTGCTAGAATTAAGAACAAGGAGATCCTCTATATTTGCATATTTTAATGGTCAAAGAATGTATATGAAGATGTGGTAATATACCTTGTAACTCCCTGTACATAATTAAGAAGGAATGTAGATCATTGAAAAGCTTGGTTTAAACATTTATTGTCAAAGAACATGAAGAAATACCTTGTGAACACGAAATGGAAATATATATATATATTACAAGTCATATGCAATTTAACATCATATTAAATTATCTAGAAATTAAGAAAAAATCAGTCCGTATTATATTGCTATCACTGCCAATATGCCGAAAATGATATTTTTAAATGGATTCTGGGAATATAATCTTGCGAATTATGACATAATTTTCTTGTAATTAATTTGAAATATATTTCATCTTTTCAGATGCTACCAGATATCGTTAAAAAGGCCTTTTGGGTTATGTCAAAAAATAATTTGTAAGATCTTTAATGACACCTTCGCACATGAGCAACAGTTTTAAGTTGTTAACCTTTGTTAGTGAATATATATGTATTTTAAAGATATATATTTTCTATTCTAAAATGGAAGACAAGATCACGTAGAAAGGCAATTCAGTTGTATCTAACATTTAACTGTAGTCTTTGAGGAAAATCAAATGAGCTGGCCTCGTGTTGAAATGCATCACATCAAAATTAACTGCCCGTATAATTTTCGACTTTATATGAAATATAAATTGCACATCTACCGCACAATTTGTCGATGAGAAAATAATTATCCATAAGATTGAACACGAATAATAATAAGTTCCTCATGTACTGCGGCTATATCATTTCTCAAAGGTTTGGGACCAACTTAGGTTGTACTTTATACCGACAATATAGCTATCTTCTCTCTGTAAGGAATATACAATATTATTTATTGGATAATCAACTTGTAATGCAAGTTAATATGCACATTAACACCTGTATCAACATGGAAAGTTTGCGCATTACAATGAAAAACATTATTAAAATCAGTCATATCTTGTGTTATAAAGTTTCTATTCGTGGTACATTTCCACAGTGTGGAATATTACTGTCATTAATTATCAATATGATTTGAAAGAACGAAACATCACTTTTTTAAGAGTCTAACTTGAAGACGGAGAAATATTTGAATGTAGGAGTGTGAACTGTACTTGAGTAATAGCTATTGCACAATGTTTTTTCTCGTGTGTTATGCAATATGGGACCAAGACTCACAACATATGAAGTTGTATCGCATTTCTATTTCGCTCTCATGTATGCATTCGTTTCTAATTCCTTCCCTTCTTTCTCATCTTGTATCCCCAATCGTGTGATTTTTTTTTGTCAACTCTTTTCTTTTTTCTTCTATATAGATAATTATTTTCTCTCATACATGAAGCTCATAATGTTTCTTTTCTATCGTTGTCTTCCCTCATTGTGACGTACCTTTCCTGAGATGTTTCTCTTCGTATTCCTTGTCAGCTTTAGCCGTTTTTCTCTCTCTCTCTGTCACTCTCTGTCTGTCTCTCTCTCTCTCTCACTCTCTCACAGATACCCACTCTCTGTCGCTCTTCCCTTAATGCCTCTCTGTCATCTTTTATTTTCAAACTATTTTGTTTTCAAACTGGTTCGTGAAGGAAAGTATGTAAAAACTGATTATTTATATCTTCACACCAGGATTAAAAGTACGAATAAATGGTTATTAAGACAATGCAAGTATCCTTGTATCGAGTTGATAGGTGCGATATCTGGGCCGTATAAAGAACTGATGACTAGTAACTTTCAGAACGAATTTAAACGAAGGTGCTTTGATTCGATTAAAAAAGGTGAAACCTATACCATTTGAATATATAGACTCTGTTAATGTTTCATATGTGCGTAAGTTTATGTGTTCATACTGAATGCGTATGTGGGTTAGGTTGTCTGTGTGCGTGATGTATATGTGAATAGAGTGCGGGATACATAAAATGAGAAAATGCTTTTCACAAGGTTGCGTTCATTTATAATTATGATATTGTTCCCTCAAAATCATTGAAGACGACGATGATGATAATGACGGTGGTGGTGATGATCGAGAAAGAGATGATTACGGATGATGATGAAAATGATGGAAATTGTAGCGATGCTGCAAATAGTATGATTACGTGTGCTGATTGGACTATTGAAAAGATCGTTGATATCAATAGTGGTGGTTTTGCTGACGATGATGAGAAAGGGTGATGACAGAGTGATAACAAAGACAATGAGAAATGATTGATGATGATGATGATGACGATGATGATGATGGTGATAATTACGCCTGATGATACTGATCAAGAAAAAGACCATAATGCTAGAAGCAAGAGCTCTAGATTTGTTATAAATGATGAGAAAAATTAATTTTCTCAAATCATGTCCCCCAGTTACATGTATTATTCTTATTGCATTGACACACACACACACGCACACGCACACCCTCACACGCACCATATACACAAAACATAAATAACTTGCATTCATGAGTGTATAACTGAGAATGCAATACCCACGGTTATCGCACAATGGTAAAAAGGAAGAAGTTTTGCTGAGTTAATTTCATGCTAACTTCACGATTGCAGTGCATTTTAGTGCAGGACCTTTTCAATTACGAACAAGCAATAACAAAAGCAGAAACAATTACATTCTTATTTTTTTCTCATGTCAGCCCAACTGACCAAGTAGTATTTTTCTACAATGTTTGGAAGATGAGATAATGAGTTGATAATACTTAAAAGCAACAACATCCTCAAACTTTTTTTTTTTGTGGGTTTTTTTTTCCACATCACGACTGTTTTATGAAGCAATGATACGATACATAGTACAGGAAGAGACGTCTGCCGGGTGCGCAAATGGAACATGATATATCAAAGAAGACGCTTATAGCATACACGTTTAAGACGAGTTATTAAAGAGACCCAAAGTGCGCCTTCCCATGAGCCCTTGCGCTTGATGTCATACTGGGCTAGACACTGTTTTTCTAGTCACGGTCTTACGAGCAACTATCATCACTGTCTCACCAATCTTCAGCTGCTTGAAACTACTTCACGGGATGATAGCTCGGTCTAGATCAGGGACGTCCGATGTGCTTCAAGCGGAGGAAGACTGAATCTTCACGACGTCATAAAGCAGCATCTTGATCTCTGCCAAAAAGTCTGTCCTGTTAAGTGTCCAAACTAGTTTGTTTTTTTGCCAAAATAGACGGGTTATCCTAAAAACCCAAACGTATGCCGAAACAGAATGAGTGTATGTGGGGAGATGGTAGTCTTAAGTATCCCAAATTTTTGTTAAGGGAAGAAAAATCGTGACGACTGAAGCTCTAAGCTTTATATCTAATCATGCTAATGGAGGCCGTGGCATTCTTTCAAGGAATGTAAATGGGGATAATAAGAACTACATTTTTGGGTGGGTAAAAGAAATATGACATCGACATACGTATAACGACTTTGAACAATTTATTTTATAATAAATAAGAATGCTACACCCTCTTTGAAATGTTGCAGTCTTCAATAACTTATTAAGTAGGTTTCGCTGGCCTTCTACTCTAAAATGGGGATGATACTATTTGACGTTATAAAAGACACTTCTAAGATATAATGGGAAACATAATTTATATTCTTATGGCATTCATCATGTTAATAAGGTAGAGGAGGCCCAGATACACAGTCCCCCCCCCCCCCCCCCCCCCCCCCGTTCATGGTTCATGGTTCCGTAGTCAGGCTGTTATTTAGGTGGAAATGTGAGGATAAATTAATAAAATTTATATTCACTGACGGTTTACAAAATCGTGAAAACTCTTGAAGAATGGCAGACATTGTAAAAACGTGAAACACGGTCATTGGCGCTGTTGCAATCATTCAACATTTTACAGAAGCAACGGCTTTTAAAGCGTACAGAAGTCCTAAGCCCTCCAAGGTTATACATGTACATCCGAAGATCCTTACACCCATACTTCGGATATTGATGTTGAAATGCATGTAGGACGGAGTTTATATTCTCCTTCAGAAATGACTGCCCGTCCTCACGCGATCTACAACGTACCCTATTCACATCAGATATTTAAGATATGCAGATGATTTACTCATTCCCTTGGTTCTCTGAAGGAGCTCTGGATCATATCCGTTTCTCATAAGATATTTAAGATAAGCAAACAGCACATACATTGACCTTATTTCTTCCTACTCGATATGGATCGTGCCCCTTTTACATCAGATAGTCTGTTCATTTCCCCCTCTTTCTTCTTACGCTATCTGGATTGTGCCCCCTTCACATCTAATTTAAGATATGCAGTGTCTATTCCCCTTCTTTATTCTTATCGCGGTTTGGACCATGCCCCGTTTAAATGAGAGATATTAGTCGGTGACATATCCGCCCCCCCCCCCCCGGTTCCTTCTCGGATTATCGCATAAAGCTAAACTTAAGAGGGAATTGGCTTTTTCTATCATTACATGATGCTCCCACAAGAAAGGCATATACAATTTACCGGACTAAACCTCTTACCTCTTTATTTAGCAGATTAAATATGAATAGAATTATGCCACAAAATAACATTGCATTCACCTGTTCACAGTATTGAATTAAAAAGAAATACCTAATTTTGAAAATGTAACAAATTGTACTCAAACCTTAGATCTCGGCCTGTAATCTGACTTCTTAACATCTAATTTTGAATAGAAGACAAAGACATTTTCTTTGAATCTCTGAAGATTACTGTACATGTACATTGACCATAATACCCATTATTATTTTACCGCTAATCATGCTAATGCAATATCCATCTAATGTATACCCTGTAAAATGATTGCGTATTTATCAGATGTTAGTTATGACGTGAAATTTGAAAGCTTCTAAGTGTGTTTGCTTTATTGATTTTTTTTTTTAATTTCTACTTGAATTTTCACCATAATCATGCTAAAATAAAATCCGTCTTATAAACTATACAATTCTGTTAATTCAATCATTTCGTAAATTTACAAATCAACACATAGTTATCGAAAGGAGGCATCGTCAGGAAAGGTGGTTTACGAGTATATTGACCCATGCACTGAGGGCATGAACTGGGCTAAATAAAAATTGGACAAGAAACAGCACAGTAGATTATCCCACGCAGCCTATCCTGACGCAATTAGCTTTGACCAAAATGGTTCAAACAGCATGGCGTAAACCAAACTTTGCATACAGTGTATGATCACTTCTCATACAAACATGAACCATTTATGAATTTGACGCCATTCGATGTGTTTGGGACCTAATTGATTATTCCGCTCGGGTGATTATTGCTTTCGATGTATCCACGATGCCGACGCGTGCATGGGGAGTTCATTTAGGATGTGGCCACAAACAAACAAACAAACAGACAAAGTGAATAGAAAAGTTCGATGAGAAAAATCGCTGCATGTGGATAATTATTTTGTTCGGTCCTAGAGACGCTACAGTTTGAAGAAACTATGTTTAATGAACAGGGTTCAGTACCCACCAGAACACTGACCAAAAGGAATACTGCTTATTGCAAATCCTTCTCTGCGTGCCTTTTTAATTTTTACAACATGAGATTATTCTTATATAGGTACAAATTAAACAAGAATTATTACCAAAAAGGAAAGTCAACTCTGTTAGCAATTCAATTTAACCCTTTCAGGACAGGAATTATTGAAGTGCTGAATAGATCACATTTTGTTCTTCAATTTGGCAACAATAACATTTTTCTTTTAGTGCAACATTGTTCTCATACTGTGTAGTGTCTTGGAAAACATTATACATGGTTGAGAATTTTGTCGAAAAGTTGAAAAAGATTGCCAATTTTTGTAAAAAAAACAATGACTTTGAACCTCTCAATGTGTTGCGAATTTAAGGATTTTAAAACTTATTTTTGTTTTTAAAATTCCTGGCATCAAATACAATTATATATGGTCATGCAACAAAAATGGACATAGTGTGTGCAGAAATTTTGCTCTTTCTACTCTTGCATCGGTATACTTTTTAGGGGTCTGAATCAAAAGTTATTTAGCCAAACCACAAAATGTGGTCAATTGTCTCGAAAGGGTTAGATAAAATCAAACAAATGAGAGATAAAGACAGGGCCAATGATATCAAGTACCAGAAAGCTTTGATCAAGCAAAGACAGCCATGATATTATTGCATTCGTTAAGATTACAACACAAGAAGTGGGCAACTGTGTGTATACTATTTTTTGTGATTGAAAAACATGAAAAAATAAGCCAGTTAGTTCCTAATCCGAATTTAAGAAATTGTCATTTTGTGCATTGAATTTAAAGACTTAAATAATTCATCATTCTCTATTTCATTATGGATTTTTTTCCTGAAACTTTCAAAGCCTCCTGTTTTCTACATTGCACTGCGGTTCTTCAAATCGAGTTTCAAGTGCCACCATAATTAAGTTTGTATAAGCTAAATGCAATGTGATCAAAATCGGAAACCTGAAGCAAAATATCTCACCTTGCGTAACAGGGTAGATTTTTCAAATATTCCTTTGTCATATCTGTCCCACGCGGCATTGTAACTGATTTAAAAGTGTTTCTAAACCTTTGAATCAGCTCATTAATGCATCTGTCTTAATACAATCGACTGAGGACGTGCAGTGGTAAGTGATCCTATGTATGGAGATGGAGCAGCTCAGCCTGGATCATCCTACAATCTGTATCTTTTGGCCGCATGCATTTCCCTAATTCAGAGCTAAATATCTTTCAGTTGTGCACCATTACGCGAATAGGATGCATGTATCTCATAAACGGATGAAGAATGGTTGTTTTAGGAAAAAGAATTATCTTTGATGACGACAGTGTGAACGGGATAATGAGGAAAGAGAAAGAAAGAAAGAGAGAGAAAGAGGACGAAGGATAAATCTACAAAGTATCATCAGATTCTCACAGGGTAACAGGTGGCTTGATCACGCGGAGCAATCCGCAGCCGACTTGAAAGCAGAATATTTCCTGCTCTTCCCCCAATAAGGTCTTCATCTTAAAGATAGGCCAACACTTTGCTCAAAATGATGAAGAAAAAAAATACAGTGTCACACAATGTTAAAACATTATGCACACAGTGTCTATTTTATCCGCACACAATGTTTCCATAATAGCCACACATTGAAGGGTTTTCAAAGACACACTGTTGTTTCAGTTTGGTGTGTACGCCCTGCAATTCTCTCTTTTCCCAAAGTGTGTCGTACTTTGTAAACACACTGTGGATATATTGTGAATACAGTGTGAACACAATAAGAAGACAGTATGAATAGTGTGAATATATTGTGAAAACATGACTAGTATGTTCTCCACGTTCAAGGATATAACAAAGACTATCCCCTTTTCCACTGAACATGTGCTGCAGTACAGGGGACATTGTCTCACTATGAGCATGATAAGTGATTCGGTAAACAGTTTACTATTCAACGTTGTTCATGGCTTTTGCTATTCATTACTTTTAAGGCTATGCAAGGGCTTCAATTCAGTACGGGACAGATGGGTATGTCCATGACTAGTCTAATTGAAATAAAACAGGGAAACACAAAGAGCAAACAACTAAACATTCATGAACAACACACTTTACTATTTCTATAAAAATATTTCAAGCAAAAACAGTTATTCGTCTTGACATGATTAATCCAAGTACACTGACCTGTCCCTCAATACAAAATCATTAATTTTCTGCAGCAAAGCTTTGGGAAGTCTGGAAATATGTATAACATGAACCTTTAACATTTTCGCGGCCTGCTTCAGAAATTTGCCAGGACGTGCAAGATGGTTATCAACACTCTATTTGATAGTTGATATCCTAAATTATCATGTCCGATTAGCCCTTTTTTCGGAGGGGGAGGGGTGTTTTGTCTGAGTTGAAATTGAACATATGTGTTTCATTTGAAGCGTCTCAAGGCCTTTGCGTTTCTTGAATTATTTAAGATAAGAATTGTGTTAATTTCTTAATTTGGATTTATTTTCCTATGATATAAGGCAAGAGGCAAAAAGTACATACCCCATATCATTCAGGTTACTTTCCGGTTCATCGTAATAACACATTAAAGTACGGTTGAACAATTTTTTGAAGTTGTCAGTTTTTCTTTAACTGTTCATGGCTCTATCATAAATTTGCGGAGGAAAATATATTTTCAAGTTCAAGCAAAAAAGATTATCGTTCAACAGGAAACCTTTCTCTTTATTTCTCTAAATCCGTTTACGAAATGAGCTAAAAAATTAGTTAATTCCCAACAAATATCAGATAATACATTTTAAATGTCAATACATTTAATAGAAATTTGATCTGGAATTTTTAATACAAATATTCTAATTTCTAATTTCTAATTTCACATTTTAAATGTGTGATTTCTGATTTCTAATCATTCATTCCTAATCTATAATTCATTTGTCTTAATTTAAAAAATAAAGGTATCTAACTGTCCATTCCCCTAGTCTCCTTTGTTATCTTAATATGCCTATTTTGATTCAAATAAATGTATTTGATTTTAAGTTGTAATTATGTTGAGTGGTGAGTCTTAGAGTTTTAATCCTTATTCGACGAGAAACAGCTGTTGGCCTACTCACTGGCGTACTGTTTTGTAGGTATTGCAACAAGTAAGTAATAAGACTTGCAATGTAAAGTTGCTGCACCGTTCAGTAGATGTGTCGGAGTCGAGTGGTTTAAACACTTAACTAGAAATGTAAAGGTCGTGGGTTCGATCCCCGGCTTATATCCTATAGGCATTTTATGTACATTGCTTCTCTCCACGTAGGTGTATAAGTGGGCACCCGGTAGGTTGCAAACGTTATCTGGAGCTACAAGGCGACTGGCTGAAATGCTCTCTAGTGGAGTGGAGATGGTGCACAATACAGCCATTTAATCAAATGACCGGAGTAATGATAATGACATGAAAAGCGCTGAGGAACATCAGGAACGTCACAAAAGGTATGAATTTCAAACGAATAGCCAAATTGAGGATATAATATAAAAGAAACTTTTAAGAAGTCTTTAATGCGAGTCCTGAAGCGTCAAGTCGCTCCGCCCGCCAGCCTCGTAAAACACTGCGGTTTCTTCAAACATACACTCAGTACACCAAGACGGCAGAACCGTCTGGAGGGAAGCGTTCATGACCTTCTATGTACTATCCTAATCCCCTCCAGGGGTGCCAAGATGTCCCCGTTAATGTGTCAACCAGGGCACTACTATACCTATTGGTGATCCCTATTCCGTTATAGGTCAACCCGGTCGTTCATTAGGAGGAAATGAGACGAGACTGCCGATTTCTTTTCTGCTCCTTGGTTTGTTGCCTTCATCTTCCTTGAGTAAGTTGTTCTGCATCTGAAGGCTTGTCGTTCCGAAGGTTCGTAATATTCCAAAGGTTAGACAAATTCCGATGGTTACGGTCGAATGTTCCTAATAGTGCTCAGTTTGTGTTTGACCGTGTATTACAGATTTGACTCAACTTTACGCCTACATCCGAAAGCAATTTCAGTCATGATTTAATTTGTCATCCAAATTTAGCCACCAGAATATTTTTGTAAAATTCCAAAGATTGTAATATTCCGAAGATTTGTTTATCCGAAGTTTCGATATTTCTTCGGGTTGTTATAAATAAACCTTCGGATTGGATAACCTTTGGAATAACAATCTTCGGAGTAGATCATTCTGTAATTGTTCTTTGATTTTCAGAATATTATTGTTCTGGAAAAAAAAATAGGCGCTTAACACTACCCCTCTTGCCTTTGTTAGGCTCTCCCCCCCCCCCCCCTTGTTTAGCTTTTACTTCGCAAAACATTCTTTATTTTCGTCTCCTTTCTCATACTTCTTTTCTTTACTTTTCCTTTATTTACTTTTCCTTTATTTACTTTTCCTTTATTTACTTTTGTTTAATATATTTTTCACTTCTCATTTCCACCGGTTTGTGGAGCGACATCAATAAAGACATTTCAATAAATGACCTTTAACTTATTGCTACAAAAAGAATAAGTTTATAAACATGATAAAGAGACAATTTCAACTAATACTTAAAACATGGTCATTTCAGGGGCAAATATAAAACTTGTTATGACCTTTTTCATTTTTTCCTTGACACCAAACGTGAAAGCCGAAGCAATAATTCTGAAAAATGGAACGATATACCCATCTGCTTTAAAGCATTATCGACTTGACTCAATATTGCCCCTACTTCCGAATGTCATTTCAATCAAAATTTGATTCGCCTTTCATAGCTACGGGAATATCTTGTATCTATATTTGGATTTTCATAATGGGTGTGTCTCACAAATTGCTCTCAATCTCCCCCTTTCCATTGCTAAACGGCATCTCCCGATTCTAGAGAAAACTACTTCATCGAAATGCTTTAAGAGCAACCTTCCTAAGGCAATATAACGTTCGTTTGGGATTTCATCTAAATATAGAACTTTTGTTTTTTTAGATATCCGTGAAGAGTATTTCCATTTCTTATATTGGTCCTACTTAATTTATCAAATTATTGGATGAAATAGGCACAAAGAAACTGTAAATGTATGTTTGCACTTCTGCACTAAGGTTACAAAAAACGTACTACTTCTTTAAAGTTCACTTGCATGATTCATTTTCATCCTTTTAACACTTTCTATTGAGGATGAAACGACTTTGTTCGCATTATTAAATTCTTTTTAGACTACCCAACATTGTGAATTTTAGAGAACTATGACCCATCATGGTTTTTATGTGTTAATTCGAACGCGAGACTTCGAAATAACATGAATGTCAATATCTTTTTTATTTAAGTTCCTATATAGCATGGCACGTGCGTAATGTGATTAAATGTTCAGGAAATATCCATTTGACTAACTAAATGTTATCATAGGACAGGACATTTCACTACAATGAATACTATTGTTTAGAAATCTGGTTCTCAACACGTCTGTTTAAGATGAATGAATCAATACTCAATTTGATTTCCTATGAGTAAGGCGTTTTGGTGCGTTAATTTGTACCAATACGTCCATGACTTTACGACAAATCGAAGGAGTTTTCATTGCAGGGATTATAGACTACCTAACCACATTAAATCATTCTAATATTGCCTAGCAAATGTATAATGATATACTTACATTATAAGATTAGATGTGTAATACAGATCAATGGACGACTCTGACAACATAAAGATGGGATGCCCTGGAACACAATACTGATGACTCAATTTTAAAGAGTCCCTTCTGTTGAAAATTAATGTAGTAGATTTGGTTTAAGAAGTAATGATAGAATGTCTAGACATGAACTACAGCTATGACTATTTTTCTTTCCACGTTTCCTGAAATAAAAAAAAATTATAACTCAATTCTGGATATACTTAAATTGATGGTGGAAATAATCGTGGAAACAAATCAAATCATATCAAATTAAGTCAAAGTATTTTGTTTGGTCACGAAGAAGAAGAAGATTATAAGAAGCGAATAAATGATCGATCTTGATCTTTAACCATAACTATCTTTCCTTCTACATGCAAGTGGAGTCGCAGGTTCTATAGCTTGATAAAAGGTTTGCTGACTTAATTCAACTATTTTAGAGTCCATGCATCATTGTACGTTAGGCCAACGGCCTCGACCATTCTATGAATGAATTACTGCGGTTATTAGACGGACGACTTACGCGAGACGGTTGACATTTCGACTACATGATCGATTTCATTCCAGTATCATGGCTCTGACACTGACAGGATCATCCAGTCAGCCGTCTATAGACACAAATAAATCCGTCCCAGCATGGCTAATTTCTCCAACCAGACGATCCGACCAAGAGAGTGAGACCCGTTTAAACACCTGGTGAAGACATACAGCCCCGTGACGTCACGATTGCTCCTATCTACTGATGACAAGTTTTGGCGCCACGCACACCCGCACCCGCCGCGTGGCGTGTGTGTGTTCATGCGAAATCCTACACGTCTAGTCCCACTCGTTGAAAATTGAGTGGGCGGTCGACACGCTTCTTAACACGGCGCTCACGTGCTCCTTGTACGTGAGCCCTCCACCTGCAGAGTTGTGTGTTCTTGTGATTATATTTGTTCACTTTATGTTCTCGTGTTGACAAGGGTATGCAATCAAATGAGAGAATTGATTTCGTGGCCTTCATGTGCGTGGGTTGATCGTACATGCCTCTTTTGCTTTAATTGTTTGGTGATATCCCCCCAAAACGCCTGGGCCGGGAATGACTTTCATCACCTTCCCCCGTAATTACGTGAATAGGTAGCTAGAAATAAGCACGAACACCAAGTGCGAAAGAAAACCCAAAATCTCTGGTGAAATCATCATTACATATCCCTTTTTTATTGTTCTCTTTATTTGAAGCAAAAGTTACGCAATCGTAGGATGTGGGTTATGCATGAAGTGACATATTATACTGGAGAGTTGCACAAAGTTTTGAAACAGACTAGAAGCCTTCAACAAATAAAGTGTTCATTTATTGTCCTATATTGTCTAAGACAATGCGTTGCTGTGGTTCCGGTAATACAAAGGGCTATTTCGTCGATAATCAAAATTCATGTATTTCTGACAATGAAGTCACCTTGTGAGTTCCAAATGTAATGTTACTGATATAAAACATACCAATTCCACCGTCCGAAATTGCAACATTCAAAGGTATTTAAAAAACTATTTGTTTCACTTCCGTTGCAGAAAAAATCTAACTTCTGTTAAAATAGCCTAATGCTGCTTATGCTTAAAATAAATGGAATTAGTGAATAAATGAAACAAATCATCCAATGAATACGGCCATATGGAAAATTCTTTCCTCGTTTTCCCGCCCAAGCCAATCGTCTGTGAGATGAATAGTTAACAGAGGGTGAAGACAGAATCTACTAGAGCGTATCCCACGTATGTGAGAAGACATGACATCTCGATTTGTGAGAAGGAAAATCGAAATATCTTTCTTCCATAATAATGTATCTAATATCTTTCTTCTGTAATGATAATCATATATCTAATATCTTTCTTCTATAATAATATGATATATCTAATATCTTTCCTCTAACGAATTTTTGAATTTCATTTTTTCTCTGACCAAAAAAAAAGGGGGCTTCTTGGTTTTGTATTTTTTATATTATGAAGGAAATATCCCCTTTTATGATTTTCAATTTTGTTTCGAATTATACTTTGTGCTTGTATTTGAACAATTATAAAATTCAAACTCAAACTGAAAAGCCATCCTTATAAAAATGGCCTTCCTGCCACCCACTGTGAACGAAGTGTGATTCCCTATCTTTTACATGGTGGGAAAAGTGATGTTATGCTTCCACAGTGTGCATTTGTTAGTTTCCACATTCACACAGTGTGCACGCAGTGTGCACACAGTCACTGTCAACATTATGAAAGTGTTCCGAATGCTGTTTTGTTGTTACACAGTAGGCCTAAAAGTGGGGTGAATGTGGGTGTGTGTTTCACTGCGTCCTTCACGGCAAGGATGAAGTCTTTTTGTGTTTAGTATGACAATAAATGATGAACGTGACATTAGATGGACGAATCTGAACGATTATTTGCTCCGGAAATAAAATTTGTAGAAAGTTCTTTTTTTCGCATCAATTCCTCAATATACACTTGATATCTTTGGAATGAAGTCTGCTTTAATATTGCAGTCGGATATTGAATAGGCCAACCAAAAGTATGCTATTTCTGTGACGTCATTCTGTAGATTGATGTCATAGTCAGTCCATTTTACATCACTGAAGACGCAATTAACCACGCAACGAAGCGTTCAGAGAACCCAAGACCATGTGAAGTTATAGCCTTGGTTACTATGGCAAATACAACAAAATATCTTGCTCTGGAGCGCAGTCTTCTGGAAACATGTGTTTCGCGTGCGTTTGTATGCCTGAAAAATCTTTCTGTATCTGATCTGAAACGCGTCATGATTATTCCAATGGATTAAATTCCATCCGATGAGTAATATCGCCCATAAAGCTCTAAAAACCTTCATTCATAAATGGAAAGGTTTAGTCAATGATAGTTATTACACGGACATTCTTAAATCATCTCGGTTAGCTGTTCCTTCCGGTACGATAAGTGTTTCATATGACTCGCTTCAGAGAGAGAAGAGATGGACCTTGACGCCTTCTCGATGCGATCCTGTTCCAGTGATATGATTGGTGGAAACATCTGAGCCTAAACACTTTGAATGAGATCAGTGGCGCTTTCCGCTCCTTGTAAACTTTGCTCCATGCTGCATGTGACAGACCTTACCAAACATGACCAGACAGAACGCAGCCCACAGTCGGTCGGTCATGGCACCAAGCATGCTCAGAGATGATGGCACATGTGCCTAATGAAATGATTCACACTTCCAACATTCACTGTCTCTCTCTGCAAAAAACCCCCAACAACAACAAGAAATGCCAAGGAAAACATTCAAACTCGATTTGAAAAGTAATGGAAATAAACTGGTCTTTCTTAACCACTTACATCGAGAAAAACAAAAGGTATTAGATGTCCGTGAAATGTCGTCTACATTACATTTTCATACATTTATGTTAGACATGTTAGATATGAAATATGTTTCAAAAAACATAATCCGCTAATGGTATTGTAGAATAATATAGAGACTAAAGTAAAAGGGATATTAAAAGGTCATAATTCAAAAAGATAATCAAGAAGAAAATGTAAAGAAAACTCGAAGATTATTGCGGAGTCAACATTTTGCTGTACACTATTGAACAAAGTAAAGCAAGAGGTTAATAATCTGGGGCAGTTATATCATGATTACATCTGACACGTACACTGGGTGGGGCCACTATCATAGTATAATCATACGATCTCACGCTATAAAGTTTGCACAGATAGATGTTGCCTTTCTGTGGCGTTGTCATTATGGGCACGTGCACCCCCCCCCCCCCCCCCCCCCCCGTCATCGAATAGTCCCAAAGTAATAAAAAGAAAGAGAAAGTTATAGAAAGAAAAGGAGACGGGAAAAAGAACATGAGACAAATATGTAAAGTATCATTTTCACACCCTCTCCCACGGTCTCTTGGCTCCCTCGCATTTCACCCACTAGTAAGACCCTTCCCCCCCCCCCCCCCCCCACCCCCATCAGGACAGCCAGTGTCCCCTAAATGACTGGGTACTTTGCTTTGTAACCGCTGCCTTAATTTATCACTGGTAAAACCGCAGGAGAAAAATGTGGAAGGATTCAATGAATATAATTATGAAGGTTTTATGCAAATTTACAAGGTTCGGTTGAATTGATATAGTACCCTTTTTCTGAATACCACTAACGACACATTCCAAATAAAGTGTAAGGGCAAAGACATCACCCTAAGCAAGTTATTGTCATAAGCACAATAACTGCCATGTTTTCACTGTCTTTCCAAGAGATACCATTTTATTCTTTTCTATACTTTCTACGGGAAATGAATGATAAAGCGGTTTCCGTACGGCATCCAAGTGCAAAATCACAATGGTCAAAGTTGTCCCAGATGAGCATGGGTGGAATAGATTTTAAGCAAATGGCTTAAAAGGGGACATCCTGCTGGCAGTAGCTTTGACCTACTTCAGACCGTGTCCGCGAAAGGGCTGTAGCACAATATACTTGTGTTTTTTAAGCTTGTTACGGTTTGTTATACCTTACATTAGTTGTCTTGATCGCTTTTAGTATCGACCATCTCTGGTTAAGTTATATGACCCAAATAACTTTTTCTTTTATCTACATTCGATACGGTGTATAAGGGCAAATTAAAGTTGCATATTGTTAAAATAATAATTATTCCTTACTCTGAAGAGAATACTGCAAGTGGTCCATTTCTAATACACAGTATGTGCTTCATATAAACGTCATTGTCATTTGAACAGTTCGATTCTCAGTTTATTGTTGTTGTAACAATTAACAATAAGGGGATTTATAACTGTATTTTAGTGTGGGTTTTTTTTTGTTGGTTTTTTTTCTTCGTTGACAATCAAGAACTAGGATGAAGAGGTGTCACTATATCTACTGAGCCTCACAACGTACTGAATTCGATTACCCAAATTTCAGTTCACAGTTCACCTTTAGCATTTCTAGAAGTTTCCATAAGTTATTGGTTCTCCCTAGGCATCACAGTGTCACCCTATCAATAAGATACGGGCCTCTGAACTGCATCTGAGCCATAGCGAGAGAACGGTGACTTCTCAAGGTGTCCTCCTCTGACATTTTAACAGCATTGATCACCAAATTGGTTCTTTGTGCCAAAACAATTTGGAAATTGGTCTTTCCCCTCGCCGACCTGTTATCTTGGCTAACATCGAGTCACGATCGGTATTTTATTTCATTCAGTTCTAATACGATCTTTCAGGCTCGGGATCGCAACCATCCCGATTTTACGCTCCCAAAGAGAATGCCCTGTCAGTGATTCACCAACCGTTCTTCATCATCACGTCTGATAAGTTGGGGGTACAACCATGTCTCTCGCTCCAGAGAGACTGGTACATCTTTCCCCCAACTTTCCATCATCTTCAAGAGTTCAGTCCCCTTTCGATGCAGATTATCCCGGCGATTAAGGAAATATCCGTGTTTACTCAGCTTACGTCTGGAGTCCCCTGGAAGACACAGAATGTTTCCTTCTCTTGGGTAACCGAATATTCGCGTTAATTGACCTGCTAATTACGAAACGTGCAATTGCAAATCTTTGCCAACCATGAATTAGTCGTTCTAGATAGACGTCTTGTTCTAGCGAATGTCCTTCTTGGTAACGAATTGCAGTTTTATCCCACGTACAGTAGATCTTGTGGAAGTTTGTGCTCAGTTTCATTAGTCGTGCTGTAGTAAGAAGTTTTGCTAACGGTGGACAAGCAAACGAATGAATAACCCTTTCTACCACTGCACATTACCTTTAACTGTAATATGATTTTAAATAAGCGTCAGGAATAATTTTCAGTTTGTCAAAGAATATTGTCACTATTTCTTTGAGACCAGCACAAATTTGTTCACTAAGAGGGATTCGAAGTGTGCGGCTTGAGGTTTATAGTGCTACGAATCATCCGACTGCCTGTTTTGAAAGACTATGTGGTGTTCTCTTGAGTAGGATGAATGACTCAGCATATTTCAGGTCGGGGGAAGAGATTACTTACCAGAAAGATCAAATCGTTACTTCGAAAACTGTGTTTAAGCTAGGAACCCAGTAACCTACATAACGGAGTCAACTTGAACGTCGTAATCGCTCAGGAACAGGAGCCGTATCCATTTGCTTCAAAGTTTAAAAACGGTCTCTAGAGAGTGATATGGGACACAAAAGATGTTTGACAATGGTCTGGGAATGGCGAGGCGATACGGAGGTTGCAGAGATCCCAGTGGTCTCTGGAGATCCGCAAGCACTTTGTCGATTCCCATGTTACAAGTTTAATGATCCTGATGTCGAAGACATCTTACAGCTGCGTTACCGACGCTCACATTCCAAGTCGATAAGTCTGTGTTGATTAGACATATATTGATTCAGAATATTAGCTAAGTGTCTCGATTACAACGTTGCAATGGTATGCTGTATTAATGTCACTGTCTTGAATTCAAACCGGCGGTCCATCGGTCTTATGAAGAAGTAAAATGGTTGTCTCAAATGGCAATATTAGCACGTAACTGATACACATCCTTGAATAATGTGTTGTTTGAAGCACAAAGTAACATTTCCCTCGTGTAACCAATCCAAAATACTCGTTTGTTCTTCTGATCTTTCTAGAAAGGTAAAATCAAAATGACTTTCAAATTCTCTACAAGCATTCGTAAAGCTTATGTAATTCTAACCTAGCTATCTACCGTAGTCAGCTCTTTTATTATGGCCATATTTTGATAAGCTGCTGTATATATAAGAATCATGCTTTACAATTTTGTTGACATGTGAGTCAATCGAATAAAGTAAAAAAAAAAAATAATTAAAACAGTCGTGAAAATTCCTTAACCCCAAACAAATCCTGTTACTCTTTCTTGTCTTCTAGACGAAGTCAAGTTTTAAAGAATTGTTCATTGGATTTATGACGATTTCACAGAAATCCTTTTCCCGTCTGGCATTAGTTAATTTGTCATCTAGGGATATTTCTTTCTCCCCGATTGTTCTTTCCTGCCTTAAACAAGTTAAATACATGGGATGGATAGGATGTGAGTAAATATGAATTAAAATCACCATTCTGTCATTCTTGGTAGATTTAATGATTCAATTGATTTAATGCGGTAATGTTTTGAAATATTGTTTTTACATTCAATATAATGGGAGGACTAACTATTTGGAACGGCAAATAAAAGCTTACATTTTGGTCACTGTTGATAATCTATGAAGGGCGTATTGAAGAGATCGTTTGAACTTTGCCGAGTTCTTTATAATATGTCTTGTAAATAAGGGCGTGTCTTCATCTTTTAAACCATGTGGATTTGATGATGGGGTACCTTTAAACCATGTCGTCTACCTGCGAGTTTTCTACTGAGGAGAACGAGATCTTCTGTAGATTGTCTTTTAATGGAGCAGCACGAGATCACGATGACGGAGTCAATGAGCCTCTGTTAATAGATGGTGGTTTTAAAGACCACCGGACCCTCTAAGGTTCAGTTTAATCGTCAGTGATTTTTACACCTGATGATGCTGAACTACCTAATACTTGTGATTTCGATTCCGAAATTCCCAATGTTTTTTTATTCTTTAAGCGAATTTGATGCTCATTTTTGAAAGGGGATGGCAGCTGGAGGGGACTCTGAAGGTCCGTGAACATACTGAAAAGAGAAAACATTGAAATGTATTGGCACTTTAGTAGTCCAAATTTAAAGCCTTTCATACACAATTCTAGAGTATGGTGTGCAGAGTTTAATTGAATTTATATATTAATCCATTTGTTTTTATTCAGATTAATATATAAACAAATTTAATGGCATACAGGTCTAAGCCCCTTCATCGCGTCAGGTACACTAAAGAACATATCGGAGAGCTGTTGCAATATGCTTCAGGTGCAGAAGCGACTGAAACTTTATCAAAGCAAGAACTCGAATGCAGTGAAATGTTATTATGTAAGAGGGTTTATTTTTGTTGTGTTCGAAATAGAGAAATACAATGACGGTGTACCTAAAGACAACATATTGTAAATCCAAAAGAAAGTCAACCATCAATGCAAAAGAGTACAAATTTTACGATTGTTACGTAAAAACTTTCAATTCTTCAATACCGAACACATAGAGTTACTGTACATTCTTTGATGGGTCCTTTAAGGGATAATGGGGTAAGGGGGTCGCGAAGCAAGCTGCGATCAAGTCGTGTTAATTCTCACACCCAGGCAGGATTGTTTCAATCAAGGAGGGGGTATTACCATCACCCTATCGCGGAAGCTACGGGTAGGCGGTTCGGCGCCTCGCACTAGGTAAGGGAGGAAATCATAAGGCGAAGCTTGATGACGATGATGACGTGTTAGAGAGGGATCCCTCCTTTCACTAGACGCGAGCTTGTTCACACAATCAGTAGGGACAATATGAAGATGGTACACAGCTCAGGGCGGACATTTTTGACTTGTATTTATAAGTTATATGTCTCTGTCATAGAGTGTGGCGATTTCAGAAATTGCTGACCAGGAGGGGGAATCCACCCCCTCCCCCGGTCAGGAGGCGGGGAAGGTTAGAATTCATCTTGTGAACCCTTGTGCCGTAGATCCATTTTAAGGTCCTATTTACATATGTTGGACTTTTAAACGGGGGGGGGGGGGGGGGGGGGGGGGTTGGGGAGGGGTAGGAATACGCAGGCAGCACCCCATGCTAGATATTGCACTGTGAGATTCCTTCTGAGTTCTGCCGTATCTTGCAATATCTGAAGCAAATTTACAATGGCATGTAAAAAGACACCATTAGTAATACCTATATGTCGACTCACATTCTACAAAGATACACAACCATTTTGGCCCATCAGCGCCACCCAACAGGACGTCTACAACTACTCGGCAGTGGGAAGTATCTCTCGAAAATGTCATCTGCAGGCAAATGAATAATATTTAAAGTTCCTAAGCTCTCGAGAAAGGTTGTGTCATGGTTGAAATAATGGTTTGAAAAGGCAGGTTTAGGGAAAAGGTCACCCAGTGTCCCAGCAGGTCGAACTGATTATCGAAACATCCACAACAAAAATTTGACTTTACTTGACGCTCTGAGCCACTTGGCTACCTGCCATTGAACCTAATGCATGTAATTCAGATATTATTCGAAGACATGCACATACACGGAAACCGTTAATATTTTTGAATGGTTGGTTTTTAAAAATGGAAACAGTAATACATGCAATATGGAGTATAAGTATTCGCGGCAGCAGTTTGTTTTCTTGTAGTAATAGCGCCGTAGTGTTTTGTGTGGTATATATATATATATATCTATATATATATATATATATATCTATATATATATATATATATATATATATATATATATATATATATATATATATATAAATATATATATATATATCTATATATATATAAATATATATATATATATATATATCTATATATATATAAATATATATATATATATATATATATATATATATATATATATATATATATATATAGGGTGTAGAATACAAGTAAATAAAAGATTCCGTGAGACTGAAAAGTTTTCAAATTTTCGGCCATAGGCCTTCATCAGGAAATGATGAAAATTTATTAAGTATCAACAAAAGAGCTTGAAGCGCAAAAATGCAAAAAGCTCCATGGATACTAGCGCAACCATGGTAGAGAAGGCTGGGGGAGGACAGAGAGAGAATGACGTAATAAAACGTCATAAAAGAAAAACAAAAGAAAACAAAAGAAAACAAGAGAGGGAGAAGCGTGAAGGCGCACAAAACCATGGATACTAGCGCAACCATGGTAGAAGAAAGCTGAGGGAGGAGAGAGAGAGAGAGAGAGAGAGAATGATGTAATAAAACGTCATAAAGAAAAGAAAACAAAAGAAAACAAAAGAGCGAGAAGCGTAAAAGCGCACAAAAACATGGATACTAACGCAACCATGGAAAGAAAGAAAAAAGAGAAGAGAAATCGAGAGAGATCGAGAGAGAGAGGGGGGGGGGGGAATGACGTAAAAAAAGTCATAAAGAAACAAAGGAAACGCAAAGAGCTCCAAGGATACTAACGTAACCAAGGTGAGGAAAGCTAAGACAGAAGAGAGGGAAGATGACGTATTAAAACGTCATAAAGAGGCAGAGGGAAGGTAAAGAAAAAGAAAAGAAAATGAAAAGAAAAGAGAAGGGACGTAAATAAACACGTCAAGATAGAGAGAGAGAGAGAAGTAAGAAGAAAGGAGAAAAATGAGAGCAGCAGGAAATGAAAAAGAAAGAGAAAAAAGAGAACAAGGAAGAGAGAAGAAAGAAAGAAAGAAAAAATTAGAACAAAGTTCTATGTACTCTGAAATGAACGGAAGGTAACGTTTAAACCAGACGGATGTAATGTTCCAAGTTGGAAGATGATTTTCTCTTCTTGTCCTAGGCCTTAGCCTAGGACTTGTCATAGGCCTTCATCATTTCCTGATGAAGGCCTATGGCCGAAAATTTGAAAACTTTTCAGTCTCACGGAATCTTTTATTTACTTGTATTCTACACCTCATCTAACTACGATTCCGAAGCAGAACTCTTATTTTTTGTTACTCTTATTTTTTGTTATTATATATATATATATATATATATATATATATATATATATATATATATTTAAGCAGTACAAACAATGATAGTTCTGAAGTGAATACCTAATAGGATGAAAACGTAATTCTTTTAAAAACATTTGCTTTAATTTTTTGGAAGAAGAAGAAGAAGAAGAAGTAGTAGTAGTAGTAGTAGCAGTAGTAGTAGTAGTACTAGTAGTAGTACTAGTAGAAGTAGTAATGATACTAGTAGAAGTAGTAGCAGTAGTATTAGTAGAAGTAGCAATAGTAGTAGTTGTAGAAGCAGTAATAGTAGTAGTAGTAGTAGTAGTAGTAGTAGTAGAAGAATTGTTGTTGTTGTTGTTGTTGTTAAAGTTCAGGGTGCAATGTGGCAGATGCCCCCGAAATAATGATAATAATACGAATTTGAATGTGTCTCCCAAGGAGCTTATTCTTCTGAATAATGCTCCCCAACCCATTCTGAAGACGGATCTTAAACCTTACTTCTACTACTACGACGACAACCACCACTACTACTACTTCTACTACTACTACTACTACTACTACTACTACTACTACTACTACTACTACTACTACTACTACTACTACTACTACTACTACTACTACTAGTACTACTACTACTATACTAATACTACTATTAAAGGGATTCGGTAACTTTGTGGAGGCTTGATTTAATAAAATGTTGAATTTTATCGTGCAAGTGTCAGACCACTGACAGGCCACAAAATAACATGTGATCAAAAACCCTTTGTTTTCACTGATTATCCAAGATGAAAAGTACAAAAACATTTCTTGCATTGTCATCATTCATAAGTTATGAACAATCTAACAATTATCATTGATTTCCCGTAGTTTGTGACTAAGGAATAACAATCCACATAAAGGCGGATCCTTTCTTTCACTCTCTCGGCATCTTAAGATAAAACAAGAATTCCTTTTGACCGGTTTCTTGCGTGCGTGATTTGGCACACACCCTGTAATCTGCTCTCCTTTCCGGCGGGGAGGCGCCATTTTTGTGGCGTAGCCCGGTCATTAACACTCAAGGGGCGGTCTTTTGAAGACAATGGGATGGGGCGTAAAGGAAAAAATTGTGTCAGGCTTAATCTAAATTTATGATTTACTTTTTGAGTCACTGCAGTCTTTCTTAATGTTGATATATATTAAGTTTTCTTTTCTTCAGGATACATAGGAAAGTTATTTTTTCATATCCCTCCAAAACCTACACCCCCCCCCCCCACACACACACACACACTCACAAAATAGCGAAAAAAATCTCACGTGTGGAACTACTTTCCGTCTGCAAAACACTTTGGCGGTAAAGATAATTGCATCCCCATTCTGATACACCCGCAAACCCTTGCTCTCCCCCGCCCACCCCACATTACCCTCACACACACCCACACCACAACGACAAATCCTACGGGCGGGACTATTATTATGTTCCCGTCTGCAAAACATTTTGGATATAAAATAATTGCCACAACGTTTCAAACCCGCCCAATATCCTTTCTCCGTCGGGTATACTAACCGCGAGGAAATCGAGGGGGAAGAGGAAAGACCGAAAGACTTGTTGATTAGTGATTTCATTGACAAATCACCTCAAGATTGTGCCCAGACGCTATAAACGCGGTGTAATTACGGCGGTGCTAAGCTAGTCACGCCTTCTCGTGACACGCGAACACTATCCGCTCATCAGCTCTACTATAACATGTACATGTATGATCAAATAGCTGTTTGCAATGGCGTAGCGTGGGTGTAGCCATCTAGGGGGCCCTGGCATCATTTGGGGTACCTGTCTATCTAGATGAAAGAAAGTCCTAGCATCTTCTTTTCACAATTCATGTTTCTGCGCACCGCGCACGGATTCGTCAGTTCGTAAAAACGACGACGAAAAGTTATCCCCTTCCCCCCCCCCCTCTCTCTCTCTCTCTCTCTCTTCCTATTTTCCCCCGCAGTTCCACAAAGGGGACCGGTGCCCCATACCACACTCCCCTTATTACTGCCTGGAGGTAGAGTACCGGAGATTAGGTGACATATAAAAATGGACTAATCAACATTATTTCAATTCATTAACCAGTTAACCAGAGAGAGAGAGAGAGGGGGGGGGGGATAGGAGAGAGCAGGGGCAGAAGGCTGGAGAGAAAGACTGAGGGAGAGGGGGAGGGTAGTAAATAAAACGATGGAATAACAGCATGATCAGGGAAATTAATTTAGGGGGAGATAATGAATTGAAAAGCAGGAAATATTCATGGACAATGTTCATGAAATTAATGGTAAAAATGCATTGGGGATGGAAGGAGGGAGGGATGGAGGGAGCAAGGTTACACTACAGGACATTGTGAGAATGTGAAAATAATAAAAGTTACAGTCAGTTTCCAATTATATTGTTTTTGAATCGTTGTGTGTCACAGACGGTCATTTTGTAAATTGCTTGAGGCAATGTTCAATGGAACAACAATGACGTGTAACTATTCCGAGGGTGTATTTTCGGTGCAAATTTCCAGGTCCGGGTACCGCTTCAGCACTTCTTAAAGGGCTGCATGGTCACATTTTGTCCGAAAACGATAACGAAATTTTTCATTAAAAGTACATCCTAGAGCTGCCCTACTATTAACAGTCACGAGCATATTCACACGTACACACCATATAGTAGGGTGTACCTTTAATTAAAAATTTCGTTATCTTTATCGTTATCGGACAAATGTGACCAACCCTTAAGGTTTACAAATTAAGTGTGAGAAAGAGGGAGGCAGAGACAGACAGACAGACAGAGAAAGTCAGTATGTGCGTGTGTTTGTGTGTGAGGGTGTGGGTGCGCGCGCACACGTGTGTTTGAAAAACTGAATAAAGGAATAAAAAAATTATGAAAAGAAAAAAACAGTTTGTGTGTGTGCGTGTGTGTGAGAGAGAGAGAGAGATGAATATAGAGTTAGCGTGGGGAGAGGTAGAGAGAGTGAGAGAAAGGGTTAGGGGAGAAAAAGAGGGGAGAGCAGGAGAGAGGGGGAGGAAAGACATGAAAGGTAGCGAGAGACAAAAATAATATAAGACATAGGAGAGAGAGAGAGAGGAAGAGTGAGAAGGAAGAAATATACAAAAAGAGCAGTGAAGGGAAAAGGAGAAAAACATGGAAAGGGTAAAAAGTGAAAGCAAAAGATAAAGAGATAAAGAGAGAGAGGGGAAAGAGAGAGAGAGAGAGAGAGACAAATAGAAAAGGCGAGAGGAAAGTCACCTCGCTTAAGGTCAAACCTTCCCTATCGGAACGATCCGATATTCTCTGTCATCACGGTTGCTATCGTGCCATCGCATCGTCTGCTCAGGACAGCTTTCTGGGGCGTTCCTCCTAGCAACGCACTCCGCTATGCTGGTTGTAAATAGCGCGATTAAAAAAGTGAAATACTTGAAAAGGGAGAAGATTTTGTGTCTCGCCCAACCGACAGGTAGGTTGATGTGTTATTGTTCGTCTGAAGTAATCTAAAAATAGTCACTATTTCTTAGTCAGACAAAAGCGATCACATATACAACAAGCGAGCTTTAACAGCCATGTGAGAGGTACGCAGACTTTATCGCTCTACACCACAAAAAGTGGCCTTCTTATTTCCACTGTATGATAGGCAGATCAATGAGCAAAGTTAAATTATAGATTGCAGGAGACTGTTAAAAGTTAGCAGAGTAAGAGTACTACGAATAGTATTGACGATTATTTTTAACAGCAGGTTGAGTTCGGGTAAAAATGAAAAAAAAAATCCACGATTACGGAGACATGACAAACAATTTAAAAAACAGTCTTTGTTCCATGTTTTATGCCCAAGATGTTTGAAATTAGAATTAGATGTCTAAATTGAATTGGGGAATCATTTTTTACCATTAATTTGATCCTTGCCTGCCTCCTTCATGGAAAATCTGAAACTATACATGTATTGACATATGTGGGACAACCTAAACAAATTTATTGTATAAAATCTTGGTTTTTATCATACTTTCAAATTGTATTTTTGATGGAAATGCACAAAATCAATGAATTACATTATAAACTTCATTTTCAGATGTTTAGAGAACACCAAATATCAGTTTAAAAAAAAAGGGGGGGGGTGTTAAAACCCAATTATTTCATGATTTTCCAAGGTGTAATGTTCCTAACTGTAACGTTACTAACCATCGTTTTTTAATGTCACTTAAAAATAAAATTGATAATTTTTTCATACCGAAACAAAGATTAAAAGTTGCAAAGTAACTAAAGAAATAGTGTTTCATTTAACTTTGCTCATTAGGCGTGGTAAACCCGATGAAAGATGACCCCTAATTTATCATGTATTTATTCGATTTTCACACAAGTTAAAGGTCTACACTATAATTACCCTTGGTGTAATAACAGGGATTGAACATGGACAAGTTTTCTTTTAATGAGGCAACAAAGGCTAACCCCCCCCCCCCCCAAAAAAAAAAAAAAAAAAAAAAATTAAATAAATAAATAAATAAATAAATAAATAAATGAATAAATAAATTAATAAATAAATTTTTAAAAAAACATAAAAATGTAACTTTACTAATCATGGAATTGCCCAAAATAATTTGTGAGCTTCTCAATTTGTAAACTTCCTTTTGGACGGATATCACAGTAGCAATGTCTCACGAAAGCGATTGCTTTTGAAATACCCCAATATTCCAATAATGACAATTAACAGTATAAGAAGGCAGGATTGTGTTTTGTCACATGTGACTAGACCCATATACCCATATCCGTGTGCGGTGCTTTCCTGTGGGTGTGATTGTGAGTCAATAATTCTTATTTGAGATTAGTGTTGAACAGAGGCATACTAAAGCTTTTCGTCTTGCACTCACGAGAGTACACCGCAAGAATGAACAGAAAGCCGAATTGGAACAATATAAACGGAGACTAAAGGAACAAAAGGGTTGAAAAGGCGCGAAATATAACGAGCTCTGGTTTGCTTATTTGCTCATTCTTATTCTTAATCTTATACATTTGATGATTCTAAAACATCACAATTCACAATTATTATTATGTAATACAAAAATAAACCTTTCTCAATAACTTCCAGACAATTTCTTTCCCAATGTAACTGCATGACCAGTATCCCACTTCATCTGGAAGCATCTTTCATAGACTTATTTTTCTTCTTATATTTATCAAAAACCAGTTTCAATACGTTAATCAATATCTGACAAAAAATTTATTTCATATTTCCATCAGAAAGATAAGTGGATACCAGCAGAAAGTTTCAAATAGTCACCTCGATATGCGGAATTTGATTTGTATTTGATTGGATTTATTGGTTTCTATATAATGATTTTGAACATGTGTGTTCATGAAAATGAATCATCAGATGCATATGTTTTTACAAGATATGAAAAATACAAGGAAATGAATTTTAAAAAATGCTTGGAGTACTTATTTGTTTCTCATTTTTTTAATCGTAAGTTCAAGTCCAAGTTCAAGTTAAGTTCATTACGCCCTAATGACACCATCGTTATACAATGACAAAAATAATACATAAAATTGAAAGGCAGACAAGGAATTTAGAACAGAAACAAACGCAAATGATGGGTCCATAGTAGGGTATATCTAAATGTATAAATCTACGACATAAACAATGAACAATAATATCGATTTATGAAGTGGGGAAGTCAATATAGGACCTAGGTCTTTCTAGAGCTAATTCCTAAATAAATAAGAATGAATGAGTCAAAGAAACAAAGTAAAAGATAAACGAAAATAGAATACGGAAAAAGATAGAATGTATATAATCTACTCATAAAAAGGAGAAGGTGTACGTGTTACTAGCTCAATATATATTTTTAAGGAAGTAAAGGTTAGAATATATTTAGTAGCTTTACGTGTCTAAAGCCCTTTATCTACAACGCAAATATACTATCATAGCCCTACAATTTCTAATGATCTACAATAAATATAACTAGGGGGCATTTGTTTTTCCGAAGGTTCAAAATGGTATAGAGTTCTATTACATTTTCGGAATTATGAACATTATTTCAGTTTCGGAATGACGATCCCTATTTCATTATGAACCCTATTTCATATATGCACACTGGCGTAGCCAGGATTTTTCAATAGGGGGGAGACGTGAAGGATCCTAAAGCGTAGCCAGGATTTCATTTTAGGGGGGGTGTGAGAACGCGAAGCTTGCAAAATTGGTGATAAACAAGCAAAGCGTGCTCCCCAGGGGGTGGGTGCAGGGAGGGGGAGTTTTCCCCCTCCCGCGCGAAGCGCGAAAGCTCTGACATTTTATAGCAAATTTGAGAGAAAGATAACGGCTCGCAGCACCGTTTTTTAGGCGAAAAGTTAGTTCGACGCCCGGACTGCTTTTCAATTATTTGGACGCAATATTTTACTGTATGTAGCAGGTGTGGGTGCAGGGAGGGGGGAGTTATGTGCAATATTGTTAATCTCCGTCCTAGAATCCCGCGTACGTTGCTAATGCGAAAACTCCCTATCATCTCTGTCGAGTGCACATTGTGATTATCCTTCTTGCCACAGTGACCACGGTATGGGAACACAGTCTGATTTCGATGTCAACACTATGGCAGTGTTTCATAATTATCCCTTTAGTCAATCTTCACGAGTGCATACTGTGATTATCATAATGGCCACAGTTTGTCATATTGTGACCATGGTGTGAATGCATTGTGAACATAGTGTTCTCACAATGTCAATACTAGGATACCGATTAAAATATTATCTGACAGCTGCCGCTTTTAAATCTGCTCTGTGGTCACGTATCACTAGTACACACTTTATCGTTATGGCCACAGTATGTTATAATTATTGTGGCCACTGTGTGAAATATGTGTGAACTAAGTATGGTCACGATGTATTGTTTCACATTTCCTCTGTGGTCACCCTTTGCGAAAACTCACTGCCATATGGTAACTGTGGGTTATATAGTGGCCATAGTGTGAACATGGTGGGAACACAATCTGCTTACAATGTCAACACTATGGCAGTGTTTCATGTTATCTCCGCGGTCATACTCTATAAGTACACACACTGTCTTTACCCCTATGGCCACAGTGTGTCATATTTTGACCACAGTGTGGTAACATCCTGAACGTATGCTATGATTACAATGTAATGTATGTATGTATCGTTATTGCCACCCCTTTATAAGTCTCGTGCTTTTAGTGAATCTCAACTCCTTCCTCCATGTAATGTTGTTGTATGTAAATGTAAATATTGGTTTCGTATTCATTTGATAGGAGAATGAAATAAATTTGTTTTGAGTCTGGAATCTTGAATCTTGAATCTTGAAAACAGTGTGTTCACAGTAACAACACAATGGCCCTTCTTCTGAACTCCGATTTAACTTAAACCGAGGTCTAAATGTGGTTTAAACCCAGTCTAAACCTGCCATTTAAACCAGAGTTTTAGAAAATCACATTTTGAACACCGGTTTGACTTAAACTCCAGTCTAGGGTGGCTTAACTTTGTACAGAAATTTAGACTGGACTTGCGGTTTAAGTCAATTTTAATTTAAGCTCTGGTTTAACTTAGACTGGAGTTTAATTAAACCGGAGTTCAGAATACGGGCCTATGAAAGCGTTCCAAATTTACTTTGCTGTGATACATCATGAATACACATTGTCGTGTGTAACTTTGTGCCCACAATCTGAAACATAACCAGAATGTTTCATATCCTCTGTGTGGCCACTCTCTATGTGTTTTTTTTTTTCTTCAAGATCGTAGGTTGGCGCTCCGTCTACCAATACGGACACGAAATCGACGATTTTGGTCGACGTTTCACCCGTGGTCAAGCCGTTCTACCCTAAATGATATTGGACAATACCCTGTACACAGAAGACTGATATCCGTCAGTAATCGTCGTTATTTTCTCATTCAATCACGAAAGTCAATACAGAGGCTACAGACTTGGCGCGACCGGACGCCAACGACTTGACAATAAAATAAAAGTTATGCGCTCGTGAAAGCTAAATTGTATTTTATTTTGCAAAAATCTAGCTGTGAGGATTAAAAATATTGACCAATAAGCATGTACAGAACGGCCACACAGCATTCTGGCCATACATATGCATTTCAGAATGATAAAGAGGAAGTTTCGGTATGATTAAAGTTAATGTCCGTAAGAGAAAGAGTATTCGCTTTATTATAGGGTACATATATGGTAAATCATAGGACAGAACGACGGCGACATTTCTTTTAGATATGTGATAAATGTGGCGAATAAATAATGTCCAATAATTATATCAAATTTGCAAAATACCTGTTAAAATGATCGCGTGTTTGTTGTCTGTCTGTGGTTTTGGCCATGTCTCTGTTTCAGTCCCTCTCTCTCTCTCTCTCTCTCTCTCTCTCTCTCTCTCTCTCTCTCTATATATATATATATATATGTATATATATTTCACACTTTCTTTCTCTCCCTTTCTCTATGTATATACATGAGTGAGTGTATTCTCACACAGCTTCTCTGACTATTCCCTTCTCTCTCCCTCTCTCTCTCTCTCTCTCTCTCTCTCTCTATCGCTCTTCCCCTTCTCTCTAATGTATTCTTTCTCAGTCTCTCACTAACACTCCCCTTCCTCTTTCCTTTCTTCCTTTATCTTTCTCTCTTCTTGCCCTCTCTTTATTTCATTTACCATTACTTCAATTTCATGCAATTTCTGTATAATTGCTCTTATCATCCACATGGGATTCTTAATTACTTTCTCTCTGTATTTTCTTTCGTTTTTCTGCATTTTTTTTCCCCAAGTAATCAGCCCGCTTTTGAGGTGATCCTCGGGGCAATAATATTTCGTCCCATCTTCAAAATTGGGGCCAAGATACGTCCATGTTTGCAGACGACATGTGCTCAACACAATAACATTCATTTCTGTGCCAAGTATTAACAGGGAAAATATGGACAAAAAGGAGAGAAAATTGGAACAAGTAGAAATATTCAAATAAAAAGTTTGTTTTATTGTATTGTTCGCTGACTTGTGGGTATGTACATAGCCAAAGCTGTACATAACCTGGTTCGGGGCTGAAAAAAAAAGTATTTAGGTTTCAAAGAGAAAACAAAAAAAAAAGTTCCGGTTTGAATAGGTTTAACATATTTGGCATTCTCCTCCTTCCATCTCCCCTTTCTACCATTTTTTGTGAGGTAATTCCACTATTTACTGACCTATTTCTTGCCTGATTTAGGTGATTGAAGTTTACAACCCCGATGCGTGACACAATATTGACATTACGTGTTGAGCAGATATGAATACCCTATATATCAGGCCGGATAGGTACGCTAATTGAAATGGAATAGTTGGTTTTTCCTTCGATATTGCGCCAATGGAGCTTGCAGTAAATTACCCGAAGATGGGTGTCGATGCGCCATGATTGAAACTGTAACAATCAGTGTTAAGTGTCTAATATTCATTTCCTTTTCTATCCCCTGTTCTCGTAATATCTTCTTTCTTTTCGTCTCTCTACCACTCCCCCATCCCCACCTCCACCTCTCTCTCTCTCTCTCTCTTTCTCTTAAGTACAAAGGTGTGAGGAAGGGCTCATTTGTTTGTTATTGATGACAAGTTAAAGGGCTGCAATAACAATTAATTATATGTATACCATATTGTTTATTCATGCATATTCATCTAAAAATTCAAATTTATTGGATTTATGTAATCTTATTCTTTCACTCTAAAAAATCCTTTATTCCTCTGAATTGTAGGGTATATTCGCTTTATAATGATTTATATTTTCGGTTTTGGAAATTTTATAATCGTCATTGTGTCATTTTCTTTTTGTTTGTTCATTGTAGCAGAAAATAGAATAGAAAATATTATAACATTTCTGATCACAAAAATAGAATTTTTAATGCAATGATCTTTACAAAATTACAGGTGCATACATATAAAGATATATCTATTTTCAAACTTATCTCAGGCTTCGGAAAACGCGATGTTGTTTGTTCCAGACGCCCTTGGCATGTTGGGTAAAAACAATAAAAATAATAATAAAAAAAACATCAGGCTGCTTTTACTTCAGGGCTGTTTTTTTGTTTCTTTCGCCCTTTTATCATTTTTCAAAAATCGAAGTGAATGGAATGTCGAATGAATTTATATGAGATTCGCTGGAGGGTTGGGATCGAATTAGAAGTGATGCTTCATTAAGTGCTAAAAATACTACCAATGTTCGATTTGATATTAAAACATCCGTAGCGCTATTATATGACATATCGGTTGCGGCATTCATTAGCATTTGTATTCTTGCAGGCCTACTGATCAAATATCTTAGAAATAATGTTATATGAGTTTCAGGAAATCTATTTTGAAAATGAGTTTTTTTCTTAAAGGAACATTCAACTATATCGCCAGTGCTTACAACAATTCACTATCAAATGGTTTTGAAACTCAGACATTCAATGAAGAGGAATCCTTGACAGTTACAATTAAAGCCGCGAAAATGTTTAAATTTAAAGTAACATGTATTTTCTTCCTTTTAACAGAGTACTTAAATAATATGTACACCGTATTTCAAATTTAAACAAACGAGATAATATACATAATACAGGGCAGAGTGTGTGGAATCATCTTTTGCAAGGAACTTGTGATGGGCATGCCTGAATGTTAGGAAAATTATTTTTTTCGAAAAAGAGGTAAGATACGGGCAGACGAAGATGGGGAAAGGGGGGAAGAGAGAGAGAGAGAGAGAGAGAGAGAGAGAGAGGAAGGACTGAAAGAACTTGGTAATGAATAGTTCTGCAACAAATTAAAGCAGGAATAATGGCGAAATATCAAACGTCAAACCCGTCTCCTCGACAATAAAATGCGCTAGGAGAGTAAGTAACCCCATTTTGAATAAATATGAATAAGAAAGCGGCCAAGAACAGGACGCCCCGAATGCGAGCCGACATCGGTGTTATAACCCCGCCACACTCCGGGCAGTCATTGACGACATAACACCCGTCACCTGGGGGCGCGGCAATCGGAAATGGCCAAGAGGTTCGAATAGATAGATGCGAGGAATAATGATATGAATATTACATGAACAGACTATTCAGAGGATAAGGGCGTGGGCGAGAGATATGGAGAAACATGTAAAAGAGAGAGAGAGAGAGAGAGAGAGAGAAAGAAAGAGAGAAATAGATGGATAGACAGAGAAAGAGAAAGAGTGAGAAATACAGAGAGGCAGACAAACTTACATAGGAGGTGGAGGTGTCGTGGTATAGTGGTACATTCACTTGACTCTCAATCCAAGGGTTGAGGGTTCGAATCTCATCCCGGCATTAGTGTCTTTTCGCAAGACATTAATCCACATTTGCCACTATCCACCCAGGTGTTAAATGGGTACCTGGCAGGATTTATTCCTTGAAATGCACTGTGCGCTGATAACGGCTGCCGGAGCTAAAGCCAGGGTAATAATATCCAAACCCTTTGGAAGCGCATAGGGACGTTATATCAAAATATGGTATGCGCTATGCAAGAACGGTTTATTATTATTATTATTATTACATAAAAAATAGAAACAAAGAAATAGATATAGACAGAAAGAGAGAGAAAGCATATTTTGTCTTTACTATAATGGTATTAGGGCAAGTCCATCCAATGTGTCCTATACGTTACCGACCATATCTCAGATTTTAGGAACCTCGTCATTGTATATATAATTAAGTAAATAGCCCTACTATTTAGCGCAAAGATCAGACCACCTAACACTGCCAAATAACCAAATACTTTGTACTTGCCCATTATTAAATTAATTTGTTTGAATTTGATCAACAAAACATACATGTATTATTAAAACGTTCGGTTGATATACTAAACAATATTGAAACTTTTTGATGATGGAATGGGATGTTTTTTCAGCACTACATTTGAAAATGTATTCATATTCGTTCAGACTTCTAGTATAGAATCCTGGAAACTTTGAAAGTCAGTCGCCGCATGGAAATCATTTATGGCGGCAAACTATAATTGTGAATGACGCAACCATTAAGGAAAAACATCTTCTATCCTCTGGCTATACAAAATAACCTACTTGTTCGAGTACGAGTATCATATAGTGCTAGGAAATATGAATATTGCATATCCTATTCACGTCTCGGGCACATTGGTCTATTTATAGAAATGTACGTCATCCATTCACTGATTTTTTCTTTAATCCGATAGAGCAAATTTGAGGAAAACACATAGGTTGAAAAAATCAGGTTGAATTGTATATATTATGATGTGAATAAGGGATGAAACGGATGAGGAGACGAATAAAATGTACTATGCTAATAGTCATTCAATAGGTTGTAAAAAGCCCCCGAACCCCTCCCCTCTATTCGCCTAAAAAAAAAAATCACAAGAATGTTAGTATTGGTATAGATTCCTGGCATGACTGATAAATAGAAGCCATGGAGCGTACATACCCATTATCAAATAATTGTACTTAAGTTTATATCTAGTTTGTTTGTTTGTTGTAGTTTGTTGTAGTTGTAGTTGTAGTTGTAGTTGTTGTAGTTGTAGTTGTAGTTGTAGTTGTAGTTGTAGTTGTAGTTGTAGTTGTAGTTGTAGTTGTAGTTGTAGTATAGTTGTTGTAGTTGTAGTTGTAGTTGTAGTTGTAGTTGTAGTTGTAGTTGTAGTTGTTGTAGTTGTAGTTGTAGTTGTAGTTGTAGTTGTAGTTTGTTGTAGTTGTAGTTGTAGTTGTTGTAGTTGTAGTTGTAGTTGTAGTTGTAGTTGTTGTAGTTGTAGTTGTAGTTGTAGTTGTAGTTGTAGTTGTAGTTGTAGTTGTTGTAGTTGTAGTTGTAGTTGTAGTTGTAGTTGTTGTAGTTGTAGTTGTAGTTGTAGTTGTAGTTGTAGTTGTAGTTGTTGTAGTTGTAGTTGTAGTTGTAGTTGTAGTTGTTGTAGTTGTAGTTGTAGTTGTAGTTGTAGTTGTAGTTGTTGTAGTTGTAGTTGTAGTTGTAGTTGTAGTTGTAGTTGTAGTTGTAGTTGTAGTTTTTCTTCTTATTCTTTTTTCTTTTTTACGACAATATTACAAACTAATAGTGAAGAATGATAAAGAAGAAGATCCTATTTTCCTCCAAGCCGCTTAAATATTACGATTGTGGCTTGATAATGATGAATTGGGTCACAGTGGCGTAGAGGAGGGGGGGGGGGGGGTATATGGAGAGAGTGGTCCCATGTTACAGACCGCACACAGCAAAATGAATTTGATGGGATCGGACTACAGAAATCAATACTAATTTTTCATCTGCTCGTTTGGCGCGCTAATGACCCATGTCAGTCGGGGTCGGTGACCGAGTAAAAACCAACACCGTGACATTTGACCCCCTTTCTAGAAGAGAAGATGAAGAAAATATTAAAGAAGAATATTAACGAGAGGCTACTTCAACGGTGCCAAAGGACCTTCCAATTTGTGATAACGAGGTTAGATTTCTTGTCTGTTGTATTGTTCGTAGGGACGGAACGTTTTATAGCCTTTGTCCTCTAAATATATCACATATGAATAGGCCCTGCCTCTCATGAAACTACCTCTCCGTCCCTTTTCAGATGAATATGAATAACTATACCTATATAGTAAGCTTTCTCGATGAGAGAGGGGTCGTTCATACAAACGTAACGACACAGCGTTTACACATGTAGATAATGAAATTAAAGTTAACGTTATTTGGATATTTGAATCTAAAAGGTTTTTCTTTTGTAGGGTGAACCCCGAAACCCCGTAATAGCAATATTTAATAATAGTAAAAGAGCTCCTGCCCCTCATCGGCGTGTCTAAGACATTCACGATCAAACGGGAAAACTCCGCCTAATGAGAACTCGCACTGAAGAAGATGAAGAATGCTGTTGCATGGTGTTGAATTTAACCCTTAGAAACCCATTGACTAAAATTTGAGTTGCCAATTCGCAGTTAACCTACCTCCAAGCTTTAATTGTTTTCCTCTTAAACTTTCACTTTTCTTCAAACATACCCTTTTGAATTCACGCACTAATAACCCTAACTTGTTAGAACAAAGTTTGTGATTGGCTAGTTGTCATCTCGTGACTACAGCCAGGTGTTGGGAACCCGACATCAATATTCCTTTAGTTTACTATCATGGTCAGTGGTTCGATGTCTGAATATTTGAAAATGCAGTCATGAATGTAATTTTTCTCGTAGTAATTAGTTTTATGACGTTATTACCCTCGAATTAAGGGACAGCGCAAAGGACTCCCATCGGAATACACTTTTTATCTTCTCCGTCGTATACTTATAGAAGAACCTTATTATAGCCATTACGCAGGTGAAAGGACAGGCCAACTGTATAGTTCAAGAAAGAATTGTTTTATAGAAGAAATAAAGATGAAGACAGACAAGGCTGGGGTGACGTGAAGTTCAAGGAGTGGGACTATGGGGTGATTTCAGAAGAAAAAATGAGGTGATTTCAAACTTGAGACGTCAGCCACAACATCGCGCCATTCGGAAGGTCGTGCTCTATCGATTTTTCTCCATTCACGGCATCTTCTACGCAACACCACAAACTAATCAGGTTCATCCAACGAACTTTCTGCTTGTACAGGGTGGGTAGTGAAAATAACATGTAAACAAAGCAGAGTGAGGTAATCTTGACACATCAAAATGTATTGAAATCTTCATAAAATCATCCATGAAATTGCACATTCACAGTTTATACCCTCAGTCCTGTTGAAATTCACAAATATGACTTCTATTCTGCCCTGTACTAGGTTTAATAATAGTTTTTGGTGGGTTTTTTGTTTTGTTTTGTTTTGTTTTGTTTTGTTTTGTTTTGTTTGTTTGTTTTTTTAAAGTTTTTTTGTTTATTAAAAGACATTGACTTTGTGAAAGATATAGGATTAGGGCTTGGGTTGTGATTTGGTTTTAGGTTGTGATTAGGGTACAGCGCTCGGTGCAGAAAAAAAAGTTTTACAGCAGTTATGACAACAACACGTAATGCATAATCCTTAATCTGTCTCGTATAAACACACACCCACACCCACACCCCCCCCCACACACACACACACACATATATATATATATATATATATATATATATATATATATATATATATATATATTTCTTTCATTTATAAAATACACATATAATAGATAAAGATGAATTGTGGACTACTGGGTAGCTCACAGAGTTATAACTAATTTGACTACAATCAATAATCAATCTTACTTTTCGTCTCTAAAACCAAACAGGCATAAAACGAGAGCTAGCTTGAGTGAGTCTTATAAAAGGGTGAAAGGAAAGGAAATTAACAAGTTGACCAGACTTGGCACCTTGCCAGCATATTCCAAAAAATTTGTTATATAATGCGGTATTTTTTATGACACATCGTGTACAAGACACTTGTTTTACGCTAATGTTTACATCGCCGTATGACGTATGCAGTCTGCTAGAATGAAGACGTCCTTGTCATTTTCCTACTACTCTCCAGTCATCATCTCGAGGCCTGGAGAAACGAGAGATGGGAGAAAAGAAATACACCAAAATAAACCTAAATTCGAATGATTACATGAATTCATGCATGGATCAACTCATCTTACGATGCTTGTCTACGCTTTATGTCAAAGTGCGGGCTTCTGTTTATTTGTCTCGCTTGTTGCTTCGGTTTGTTTGTTGTTGTTTTTTATTTTAGTCATTACTGATGTGGTTTCAGTTGCTTATTTTTACTTCTGATCTGATCAAGGCCCTCTTGCACAAAAAAAATGGTTTGATGAGGACCCTCTTGCATAAAAAGTTGCTTTCAAACGCAACTCAATTTTAATTTTTTGACTTGCGATTAAACGCAACTTTTTATGCAAGAGGGCCCAGTAATAGGTGATTATAGGCCTGTGGCGGTTAAACCTGTTAGTATAATATATTTAATGCACATGAATGCGTATGTGGATGCTTGACGCATCTTTGTTTTGGATAAAATTATTATGTTTCATTCAAAATAAATCATACTTGATAAAGCCCTAAGGATGAAAATTCGTAAATTTCAACTTGTTTACGGAGTTTCATCAGTTATTATTTGTGGGTTACTGCATTTCATATCCGAGCAGAACTTCTATATTCTGATCAATATAGATAGAGAGAGGGGGTGAGAAGGAGGCAGAGGAAATAAGTGAGAGAAGGAGAGAGGGGTGAGGGAAGGGGAGGAAGGAGGAGAGTCAGAGAAATAGGAGAGACGGAGAGCTGAAGTAAGAGAAAGAGAACGCTGAAGGGCACCCTCGCCACAAGCTTTTGCTTTTAGAGGTGTGTCTCCAGCTATGCACTACATGAATGTATATTTTGTCATATTTTTGGTCAAAATAAATGTACATTATTTTGTTCATTTATTACTTTGTATACTTGGAATGTTGGAAATAAATGTCTTTAAATTGAATTGAATTGAATTGAGGGGTTATATGAAAGCTATGCTTGTCGTCCAATTTAACAGTATGTAAGACCACTATATTAATAATTTTTGGGATGTAGTCCAAAATTTTGAATTTCTAAAGAATAATGCTCGATGTGGATCTTTTGAACAAAAATTATGATTGACAAGGATTGATTTCTACCATTGTATGAAATCGTGCCTTAATCCTACTAAATAGGCCTTAGGTATACCTGTCAGAGAAAAGGTAAATCAAATGTTTTGTCTCTTTTTATCCATCATACCGAGGTCAAATAGTCATTCATGATTCACTGTTCCATTTTTCGCTGCGTTTTACTCTGAAACTATTCTCTACACCAAATCACATCCTGCTACCCTGAAGGAAAAAAAGGGTGTATGCTTTAATCCTAAAACTAAGATTTGTAGGAAGTAAGTTATGAATGACGACTTTATATTTCTGCCACATTTATCACGGGAACGGAGTCGGCAACTTCAAAAGAAAACGGGTTTTCAAACTGATTTGCACGCCACTTTAGAACCTTTTCTTTCGGAAGTATTAAAACTGAATCGTCGTCATTCGTGCATGGGACGGTCCATTTTTTTCATCACAATACGTGATCAGAAAAGTAGAGAAGAGAAGATAATGGAGTTTGGCGATATCGCGCGCCTGGTGAAACAGAAGTTTTTATTCACCCAACCTTTGTGGATTTTATAGTGAGGATATCAGTCATCTATGTCATTCATTTTTTTGGTGATCAATGAGGTATTTTATCTCATTCTGAAGAGAATGGAAAAGCGTTTTGATTAATTCCCGAACAAATATTTGAATGGCCGTGGCTTCTTCTCGCTGCCAATTGAAAGGGTATACGCAACGAGACAAAAGAGAATTCATTCTCGCTTTTCTCTCGACCAATCTTGGCGAGAAATTGGGAGTTAGTTCTACATAATGAACACGATTGTGGGTTGGGTGTATCGGCACTGCGACAATTATAGTGTTATCTGATCCCAATTTCTTTTTAAAATATAGGAATGAAGACTTTTGAGTCAAAATTACAACTTTCAATCACTACCTTGCTGGATCATAAAAATCCAACATGAATATCTTATGGTAGAGTACATGAAATGACACCTATATGGGGTAAAGAAGAGGAGCGATGTCAATCAATACGGATTACAGGTGGTCCAGGGGGTAAGCCTTCTTCTGAAGTAGTGACAGAATTCATAAATACTCAAACAAAATTAATATAACCTGCAATCGTTAACGACAGCGGATAGCATCTTATATAATTGTACGGTTCCCACCTTTGAGATTCACAGACCCTAGTCAATTTTTGTTACCCCCAACGGTTTTCAAAAAGTAGGCTAAATATATTTTGAAAAATCTAAAAGATAAGGGCGTTAACTCGGAGGGTATGAGTTTGATTTGATTTGATTTATTTATTTATTCCGTTTCAATATAAGCATATATGATATATATATAGGTTCAAAGATTAAACATGAAACAGTTTAATAAGTTTGTTTATCAAACAGAGATGAATGTATTGAGAAGAAAACAACAAATAATAACAAGAAAAAAGAATCATATTGAAAAGGAGGGGCATGCTATAGAAATCAGTGCATGTTTGTATGGTAAAAGCGCTGGTTAATCAATTTCTATGCCTTTTTTCTCTCACGCACTGCATGTATTAGGTTGCACGGTAAATCACCCTGCATGTCCTGGGTTCAAAACCAAGGCGATGTGCTAGTGCCCTTAAGGCATTCATTCTCAATTACCAAGTCCCTTGGATAGGACATAACACCGAAGGTCCACTGGTTGGTATTAAAGTAAGACCATGAATATGTTTTCATAGCAGTCAGGTAAAACGTATAATCAATCATCATCATGAAAATTTTTTCTTCAACGATTAAGTCCACTAAACGACGATTAATTAACGTCTGCAGCTCAACCAACCAATAAAGATTTTCCCGGAACACCACGAAGCAAAAATGTGATATATATTTATAGCTATACAAACATCTTCAAAATAAACTCCAAGTGAATTCTTTAAATTCTTCTGCAGAAGACAGTAAACAATAGCTACGTGTGTCGATTTTGTTTTCAATCACACGTTGCTTGTGGTATGCTAATTGAATATCTCTGTTATGTTATTAAAATTTAAGTTTTTCAAAGAAAAAGTTATAAAAAAAAAAAGGTTTAAGATGAAAGCGATTTAAGATCAAATTTAAAAAAAAATTATATTGTCCATGTTACAAAGTCCACAAAACAGTGACAGATTAACTAACCAACCTCTTTTCCGGAAAACAAAAACAAAAAAAAAGGCATGTCAATATTTAGAAATATCTTCAAACTAGATTCCTACGGAATTTTTTGAATACTTCGACGGATTAAACAGCCCCCTGGTGAAGTACTTCATGAACATAATTGCAGTTTTATAAAACGATTAAATGTTTACCCAAGTCTCGCATATTTCACCACAGAACGGTTGATTCAGCACTACAACTCCTAAACTGAGCTTGGCATTGAATCAAAGGATATTATTTCCAAAAGCTTGTTCATACGGATGAAAAATTTGCAATGACTTTACTTAAAGCAAAATTATCTATTAGATACGAATATCTTTATAGAAGATAAATAAAAGATAGTAGAGTAAATGAAAACTTTCTCAATCGCTGACAAAAGGTCCTCATTACAAAACACATTAAATGTGAAATCCGTCAGTATTTTATTTATTAATTCACTTACGTTCAACTTGCTTCAGACAAACAACTGCTGTTCTGGATGTTTTTCCTTTTTTGAGAGAGAGAGAGAAAAAATCATATTAGGGCACATTGCTCCATCACCGCCCCTGAGCTATCTTGGAAACCTGGCAGAATTTTGTGCAATCAAAATGTAGAGGGGTCAGACCCCCTCCCCGTCCCTTCTGACAATCTTTGGTCCGCCCTTGGATAGGGGTACTCCTTTAACCCCTACGGTATCTGAGAAAAAACATATCAACCATGATATTTCAGACTGGCGGAATTATGTGAAAAAGAGTAGTTATTCTTATTTATTTTATTTTTATTTTATTTGTCTTATTTACCCAGGTAACCTAGTCAGTGGTTAAACACTGTTATTCTTTAGGGCCCTAGATTGACAAAAAGATAGTTCCCTATAATGCAAACTTCTATTCAACGTGCGAGCGACAAATAAATAATTTCTTTTTTTTAAACCGTACATTTAGTGTATTATTGATCAAAACAATTCTACATTCCGAATCCCCTTTTCTTATTGCATGTTCGTGAGCCATGGACTATGATGGCACTATGAATAAAACTCTGTATCATTACGTATTTTTGTGATGTAGGGAGATTGAAAGACAAGTCTGTGAGTTCAAAATAAATGTGTGATTTTTTTTTAAAGATCAGTAAATATATATTTTTTTAAACGATTACATGTTCAACGTGACAAAGTCCACAAAAGCGATAATAGATCAACCAACCAACAACTTTCCTGGAAAACGACCGAAAGACATAATATCAATATTTAGAAACATCTTCAAAATAAATTCCTACCGAATTTTTGAAATACTTTGAAAGATTAAACAGCCTCCTGGTCAAGTACTTCATAAAGTAATTTCAGTTTTATAGAACGATTAAATGTTTACCTAAGTCTCGGATATCGACCACAGACGGTTAATTCAGTGCTACAACTTCTAAAATGAGAAAATGGCATTTAACCAAACAATTATTATTTCTAATTATTTCTAAGAGCTTGTTCATACGGATATAAATCCGTATGAACAAGCATGGACTACGCATGAACAAGCAGGGACTAATTATTTCTGAGAGCTTGTTCATGCGGATTTAAATCCGCAATGACGTTTACGCAATACAAAACCGAAACAAATCATTGCAATCCTGTCTTTTAATGCAAATATCTTTGTAGGAAATAGACGAAAGAGATTATATTAAAACTGAAATTTTCATAAACATTGATTAATGGCCTCATTACAGAACACTTTAAATGAGAAATCAGGAGGTGAAGATTTCCTTTATTTATTCAAAGACGCTAAACCCGCTTCAAAAAAACGGCTGCACTTCTGCAATTCTAAATTGTCTCGAATCAGGAGGGGGCGACACCCCCTACCAATGAGGAAAAAAAAATCATATCTGGGGACATTGCTCCACCCATCCCTGAGTGATTTTGTTAGCCTGGTGGAATTTTGTGCAATCAAAATAATGTTCATGGATCATGTCAGAATATACTCCCCCCCCCCCTTCTGACAATCTGGAAGCCGCCCTTGCATCGGCCTATTTCTTTAACCCCAACATAGCTGCAAAATAATATCCACCTTGATATTTCAGACTGGTGGAATCAGGTGAAAAATGGATAGATGTTCGAATTCCCACATTTTAAAAAGATAATACTCTAAGGAAACTCCTATTCAAGAGTGAATGCAAAAAAAAAAAAAAAAAAAAATCATTCAGTATATCATTAATCGAAAAATCCCTACATTCTTTTTCTTCTGATTGCATGTACATAGACTATACCACAACATTACGGATCAAACCCTGTATTATCTTTTTATGATTGGGGGGGGGGGGGTAGAAATATGATCAAGAGTTCAAAATATCTGTGTCATGCAATAATTGCCTGCACACGCGAGGGGCGTATGTGCATGTCCAACGTATGAAGGCACTTTCCTTGTTTTTTTAAAATTTCATTAAAGATCTTCAGTTTTTGTCTAGATTTAATCCCGAACGTGTAATTCTCTAATGATTATGGTCTGGGTTTTTTTTGGTTTTTTTTTTTGTTTTTTTTCCGGGAGACGGTTGTATTCATCAATGATATACAATTATGGTCCATACTACATTAAAACCTGGGGATGTTTCACCAAGCCTTAAAATCAATAAAAAACGATTTTAAAGCTGATAAATCACCAATTCTTGTAACATCGTCAGCAATATTAGCTGAGTATTGTATTTTAAAGTTGGGGAGGAGGGAATTCCATGCATGTTGGAAAATATATTGTCCAATTTCATAAATAGAATAAATTCAAATAAAACAGTACAAGATTAACCAAATCTTCACCATGTATGCTATTCTCACATTGGGCATTCATAATCAGCACAACAATTATGACTGTGATTAAGTCAACATCATAAAAGAAAGAGCTGTAAGTTTTGAGACTTGCCCCCTGCAACGATCATTTTACCAAACTTCACACGCTTTTTAAAAAGTACAAATATGGACTAAATCTGATAACGTAGCCAGTCCATAGCAACGACAACAAAGAACTTGAGACAGGTCTGACTCTGATACCCGTTTTCTTTGTATCACTTCACGGCGTCTGATAGGCTAATAATAGGACATATTTTCTTGATAGGCTAATCATATTGTACAGTGACTGATAGATTAATAGACACGGCTTTTTCTTTCTTAGAGACATCATGCCGCGACAGTTTAGCGCCATTGAGAAGGTGTAACGTATTCAGGCCAATGGCAGAGTGTTCATACGGTGCAACGGGTCATGTTCGAACATGATTACGATTATTTGGGATTCTGTTCTTTAAGAAATGAAGGGTTTATGAAAATACTTTGGGATATCTAAGGAAATTGTTTTGGGTTTTTGTTTGTTTGTTTGTTTGTTTGTTTGTTTGTTTGTTTGTTTGTTTGTTTGTTTGTTTTTGTTCTCTCTGAAACGATTTTTATTCTAACGATTCGAGAAAAATAAATCCTTATCTATCTCGGGCGAAATTTGATAGAGGTATTGACACCTATGCACTCCTGCTCAAAATTTAAAACTTTAACTTGAATAATTTTTACGCCTCTGGACTATATTTCTTTGATTGCTTGTTGGCAAATTCTACTTCCCTATCTGCATATTTTGTCCAACATCCCTCCTGTATTCAGAATGACGTCATTACAATCATTATTAAACGCAATATGACTTTCGACCAATCAGAATCCCACATATTGTAGGTTTGGGACTTACAACATTTTTTTTTAACTCAAGAAGCCCAAGAAGTATACTTTACTATAAACAATATCACCCATGATTGATTTTAATAATTCTGATTTTGATTTGATTATTTATATATATCCCTTAAGAAAAAAAAAAAAACTTCCATGTGAACATATACATTCATATCATGCATATAGTTAATCGAGTTCACAATCACCAGCGTATACAAACCGATTAACTAATTCAAATGCGTTTAATACGAGGTTTTATTCATTTCGAAATGAGATAGGCAACCTCGTTGTGGTTATTTTATGGCACCATATCTGAATCGCAGTACCGAATATGTTAGGACATTTTATGCCCTTTTCGTCTCGTCCCTGAGTCGCATTACCTTCTATTTTTTTCTCTACCAGCCCCCTGTCTGCATCTGTCTCCCCCCCCCCCCCTCTTCATCTCAGTTAATATAAAGACATAACAATACATTACAAACCTCTCTCTCTCTCTCTCTCTTTCTCTATTTCTCTTTCTTTCTTTCTTTCTTTCTTTCTTTCTTTCTTTCTTTCTTTCTTTCTTCTTTCTTTCATGTTTCATGTATATGGGCCCTAATGAATACGTATCATCTAATATACATTCATATCCTGCTTTGCAGATCTGTTTTGTAAATGATATTTAAAAATGTATTTTGTTTTCTTATGGACCATGGTAAAAAACAAAACAAAACAAAAAAAAAAAACGCACTTTGACAAGGGTGGTCCTCATTGTGCGAAAAATTGAATATAAATAAAACAAGTCATGACAAAATTTGAGACGCGACTTTATATAGCTGGTTTAATAGTTTAAGGGGAGACTACGTGCTGCGAGACGCGCTGTGCCAATAACTCCGCCAATTATTAGCACTGCAAACACCAGTGAAGCCGACCCGTCGCGTAGCTTTGATAAAAGCCACCGAATTATGCCAGTCAGGAGTCAGGAGAGAGAGAGAGAGAGAGAAAAAAAAATCTACTCACTTTTTCAGCATGGGCATGGGATGGATATTAAAGATTACCCGGAAAATTAAAACCCTGGGGAGCGTTTCATCAAGCGTTTTGTCAGTGATTTTTACTGACAAATTTGCTCTCAGCCAATCAGATGCAAGGATTTCAGTAGCTTATAACAGTTGTCGGGAAAAATCACTGACAAAACGCTGGATGAAACGCTCCCCAGTAAATGATGCGTACCTGGGGTAGGTTTATTGTGATGTACAGCAATAGAATTTAAAATCAAAATAATATGTAAACAGTGCTCTTTAATCCTGAACTTATCTCAAGTCCGGGTAAGACTCAAAGTCGGACATAGCTTTGTTTGAAACCTACATACATAATTATGTTTGTTAGAATCCACTGTAAAACCATGAAAATAGTCAAGATGATGGTGGAAATGCAGGCATTACTTTACTATTTAGTTCAAAATAGTACAAAACTATCGTGTGAAAAAAATTAAAATATGAAAAAATGGATAGTGAGTTTAGGCCGAATTTTATGGCGGAAAGTAGAGTCATATCTGGACTGTAACAACCAGGAAATATTTTTTTTATTTTTTTAAAGACGACATATTTTCTTTCGACAGGGAAGCGGGGGAGCCCCTCTTAAGTACATTCCAGACGACAGGCGCATTAATAGGTAATTTATGACGAATAAAGTGACCGAAATTATGGCATGTTTGCGCCTATTGGTCCCATGCGTTCCATTTGGCGTTTGTCCCTCGGTGCTATTTTGCCGCATTGTTGGACACCAGTAATGTAGCGCCACAATAGCAGCGGAGCGCCGTTTCTGTCACAATTTCAGCTCTTCTTGTGTGTCAGTATGACAGTACCTATTTTTTGTTCGTACGAGGCACGGTTCAAGTAAAGAACTCGACATTCCTTGTGCATGTTTCTTTTTTCTTTTTCTTTTTTCCCTTGAACATGCGGCATGATTAAAGTTAACATGATTTTCAGGGGAGATGCTGCCTTTACCCTTATGCGATGTAAGAGCGCAATATAAACATCATAACTATTTGTTTAACTTGATTGATTGATTGACAAAATTTAACGATAATGTCAAGTTTAAGTTCATAAAAGGAAGCTTATCTAAAGAGCCATGGTGGGAGAGAGGAGATGTAAAGGAGAGATATTTGTTACAAATTTTTCCAAAGTACGCATTCTCTCAGACACACTCTTACAACGTCCGCCAAGTACAGTACACCTCGTTTCGCTTTTATCACGATTTATCTCGCGGCGTGCGATCGACCTTGAGTTTTCCTATGCTTTCTCTCTGTCGTCTGCTAAATCTGTTGATGCTTCGCCCCTCTCTATTCATTTCTGATTTCCGACGGGCTATTATCTCCAAATAGGCATTATCAATTCCAGGTTTGTCTCTCTTTCTTTGCTTTTAGATATCACAGTGGATGGGGAGCGGGTTCAACGAGCGAACAATCGCCTCCAGATTGAAGTGCAATGTACTCTATTTCGGCCGCCCTAGCCCAATCCCCATCGCATCACGAAGTATGGTGCGCTAAAAGACCAAAAGTCAGTCGTGTGTTGGACGTTTGAAAGTACAGTAAGGACATGTTAATCGCGTAAAATAATCTATGTAATATTTATGATCATTTCCTATTCATATTCCATTATTGGCACAGCGTTATAATTGTGAATAACAAAGACTAATAATATGATAATATATATAAAAAACAAGGCAGAGTTGGGGCTATAGCCCACCCGCCTGCCACTCCCCCCCCCCCTCCCCCTCTCACAAGGGGCATGCAGTCCAGGGAATGGAGAGCACGCAAACGCCAGAAAGTATGAAGGTAGGCCTATCCCCCACCAGGTCATTTCTGCAGTTTGAAGGGGGAAAAAATAATTCTTGTCACGCCCATTCTTGTCACGCCCACTATGGTGGTGTCATGACGTAGCGATTTTTTTTTTAAATCTGCAGTACAGAAAACTTGAAAAAATTTAATGCCATAAACAGTAAAATACCAGTCTAAGTTATGAGTAGGCTTGGAAACAATCGATTGAACGCAAGAATATCTGCAATATCATATTAATATTTGCAATTACTTTTACATATTACTATTACATTATAATATAAGCGGGAGAGCTTTGCCACCGAGTCGGTATAGGGTATTTCCCCTCAGTAAGAAAAAAATGCATTTCAGTTATCGTTGGTCTGTAAAAAGCACAACGAATCAAAGTTCTCCGGCCTTGCGTGTACGAATAATTGTTACAATTTCATGACCTGTTTTCAAAAAAGATAGTTGCAAAATAACCATGAGGGGAAATTGAATCAATCCAATACCTTCGAAGAGAGGGGAGAGGGAGGGGAGAGAGAGGGAAAGAGAGAAAGAGAGAGAGGGGAAAATAGGGAAATATCCTCTTTTTTTTTCATATATAGCCGGTGGGGCAAATTAATTTCGTCGTAGCAGTTATGAATGAAATACATTCCGAAGCGGATTTACACAGTAATTCATGTTCGGATACATTAATAACCATTTCAGATTGCGTGTTTGGCTACTATAGGGAAGTCGGCTGTTTATTTATTTACTCTAGATCATTTCAATAACAGGCCCGAGTTTTTTTCCAGAAATTCATGAACTGTACTTTAACCCGTTACAAGCCCTTTTACCAAAAATAGTTACTGGTAGGCCTACATTCACGTAACCCTGCAAGCTTGACAGCCATTGGGTTAAGAACAATATTTTCGAGGTTTGAAGGTTTGAGGGCAGAAGAATAAAAGATACTGAATAAGTCTTGCATCATGTAAATGGTGTTGAAAGAGAATTGTAATTTTGTATTCATTTGCTGATTATTTTTTACTGCGAAAAGCTGAAATTCAAGAATATTAGGTTAGATTTGTGAAGAACCTTAACAGAATGAATATTACAATCTATAGAATAAAAGATACAATGAAGAGTAAGCCAAAGTTGGTTTCATTGCAAACCCAAAGGTTA